>CM041296.1:144167142-144767142 GCA_023052935.1 Piezodorus guildinii | reverse complement strand
CTTTGATTCTCCAGTTGTTACACCAGTCTTCAATTTGAGAAAGGTGCGTTTGGAGGCCTATAGATGCAATTTCGGGATCTGAGTGAGAGGATAGGATAGCGGTGTCATCAGCGTACGTTGCTAGGAAGGTATTAGGGCAAACAGGAATATCAGCCGTGTATATGTTGTAGAGGAAAGGACCAAGGACACTGCCCTGAGGAACACCGGATTCGACTGGATAATAATTGGAATATTCTGCACCACAGCGAACTCGGAAGGAGCGGTTTGATAGATAGGATCGGAGGACTAGGTATATGGATTGGGGTAAATGGTTTTTGAGCTTAAAGAGTAATCCCGGGTGCCACACCCGGTCAAATGCTTGCGTTATGTCCAGAAATGCACCCGAGCAGTACTCCTTGTTCTCAAGGGCAGAGGAAATATGGTCAACGACTCGGAGCCCTTGCTGAACGGTTGAATGTTGGGAACGGAATCCAAACTGATGGGAAGGAATATTGTGGGATTCTAATAAAGGTAATATTCGTTTGAGGAGGATTTTTTCAAAGATTTTTGAAAGGATTGGGAGTAGGCTGATAGGTCTATATGATGTCGTTGTGTTAGGAGGTTTACCTGGTTTTAGGAAGAGAATTATAGTGGAATGTTTCCATAAGAGAGGAAAATGAGTAGTGCGTAGAATGGAGTTGTAAATATATGTAAGAAATATAATGGCTTTAGATGGAAGCTGTCTGAGAATCTGAGGAGTGAGGAGATCGTATCCAGGAGATTTACGGAGTGCAAGTTTTCGGAGATGATATTTGACCTCAGAGGGATTAACTGCTTTAGGAGGTAATGAAAGCGGGATTGGAGACTGAAGGAACTCTTCCACCACTGCAGTGTGGTTTGGATGGGATTCTGGATGAGGTGTGAAGACTTCGGAAACGTATTTGGCAAGTTCCTCGGCTTTGTCTTCATCAGACGCAGCCCAGGAGCCATTACTACGACGGAGGGGATGGGAAATATGGTGGGATTTTAGAATTTTCTTGGTGACATTCCACAGGGAATTGTCACAAGCCGAAAGAGAAGAAAGGAAGGAACTAAAGGATTTGGAACGGAAGGTCGCCAGCTCCCTCTTTAATTGTCTACAATAAAAGTTATAGGAGCGGCGATCTGTGCGTTGCCATAAGGATCTGGATCGTCGTTTGGTGCGGATGAGGTCTATGAGGTGTTGTGGTAAATGATTTTGGTTATGACTTATCTGGGAGTGCTTGGGAGAGGAGGCAGTCCAAACAGCTTGTTGAATAGCGATGGTGAAGGAGTTTACGGCATCGTCAAGGTCATCTGGAGTTTTGAGTTTCACACTGAGGTCAATATCACTGGTCAGGATTTGGCGAAAAAGGTCCCAGTTTACTGGTCCTCTGATAAATGACGGTGGGGTGGGTTTAGGAATAGGAATTAGGGATACTTTAAGGAGCAATGGACTATGGTCAGAGGACAGTTCATCAAGGCGAGTCACCGACATGTTTAGGGAGCCTAATCCGCTGTGGATGAAGAAGTCAAGGATGTCAGGATTACGGTTAGGATCAGTTGGCCAGTAGGTAGGGGAATCAGGAGGCAGGAGGTTGAAACGTCTAGAGTTGAGTGCAGACTGTAAATTCCGCCCACGACAATTCGTGGATCTGGAACCCCATTGTTGGTTCTTAGCATTCATGTCTGCACCCAGAATGAAGTGGTTTCCTAAGGAATTGAGGAAAGATTCGAATAGAATGTTGGAGATGGAATGTTTAGGAGGGCAGTACGCTGATGCGAGGGTGATCGGAAAAGAAAAAGTCTTGATTACTATGGCGGTGCATTGTAGGAAATCATAGGAGGGGACTGGGAGTATGTGGTGGGAGAGGGACTGGTGCACAATGACAGCAGTACCGGCATGGGCTTTTCCGTCTGGGTGGTCCGTACGGTATGTTACGTATTGAGGTATTTTAAAGAACTGTTTAGTGGTTAGTCTAGTTTCAGTAATAAGTGCTACATCAACGTTTTTGTCTTGCAATAAAGCTGTAAGTTCGTCAGTGTGATTTCTAACACCATTCGCATTCCAAAGGAGAATGGATAAGGAGTTAGGTGTAGTCATTTAAGGATTTTTTAAGGATGGGATTAAATTTGATACGAGGTTAGTAAGTAGTGATATTAGCGGCATAACAAGGGATTTGATTTCAGTGATGAAGGATGTCATCAAACTTGTTAGGTCTGAGACATTTGATGGAGGAGGAATATGAGAGATTTGATTCGGATGAGGTTTTTGATGGTTGGTTAAATTTTGAGGAATATGTGGTTGTGAAAGGGGTTCAGGATTTTGAAGTATGCGTTGCTCCGGCAGGGCCTCTTTGTTCTGGTTCCCACCTCCAAGTAGATGGGCAAATGTTACATTGGAATCAATTTTTTTAGAAGGTTGTCTTCTACTTCTGATCGGTTCAGCTGTTTCATCCAGATTCTGAGGTTTTTGGTATCTGCTTTTGAGGTTCTTGTAGATTTGACATCCCTTGTAGTTAGCCGGGTGGTCCTCGAGGCACAGAGCACATACAGCGGGTGTTGATCTTGATCTTGTGCATTCTTCTGATTTATGTTGCTCACCGCATTTCACACAGCGTGGTGTGTGGTGGCAGTAAGTTCTCGTATGACCATATGCCTGACAATTATGGCACTGAACTATTTCTTTCTTAGTGTAAGGTTTCTCAACTCTTACACTAGTATAGTACAATCTATTGAGGTCGTAAACTTTTTCAACTCCTGCTGATGGTTCCAAGTCCACGAAGAATAGAGGCATTGGAATTTTATCTTTTAGGACATTGGTGACTTGCCGCACTTTATAGCCTATCTCCGTCAGTTCTTCTTTGATAGCTGTAACTGGTGTCGAAGGGTGTAGGTTTCTAATTACAACCCTTAAAGCTCTCTCCTGGCGCAACTGATAGGTATGAAAATCAGCTTTGGTCTCACTCAGATATTTTACTATTTTTCTGTAGCTTTCGGCGGTAGTCGGGGATATTTTAGTATCACTGGTTCTACTTATACAAGAATAACTATTAGGATCGGTTAATTTGTTTAAATGCGCACAAAGTAGTTGAAAATTTTTAATATTTTTAACAAAAATTGGTGGAGGTTGTGGTTCTCTGGGTATAGGAGAAGATTCCATAGATTCTTTTTCATTTTGATTTTGGAGGATCTGAAATGGGTTCGGTGTAAAAAACGGCGATTCATCAGTCATTCCTTGTGATGATGTGCTGGGCTGTGGTTCAGATCCTAAAGAGGTAGCTGAAGCGGTCGCTGGTAGAATCATTTTTTTATTATTTTCACGGCGAGGTCTCTGTTTTGTAGGAGACGAGTTTGAACCTGCAGATCTAGATCTTTTACTTGTAGCTTTTGAGGACATAACTTGATGAAAATATCTCATTTATTTAAAAAAAAAAAATAAATAAATAAAAAAAAAAAAAAAAAAAAATAATAATAATAGATAAATAATGAAATGAGAATGAGAAGGAAGAATAAAAAAAGAAAGATAAGTTAAAGAAAAGCAAGCCCGAGCTTGCCGAGCTAGCGGCGATCAGCTGATCAGTGACCCTCCTTTCACTTTTCGTGATTGTACAAAGTAAATTATAACTTTGCTTACCGATATTTCTCCAATATTCACTGCTGTAGTTTTCTTGAAGTCTAGTGATGTTTTCCAGACTGAACTCAAGCGAATTCCTACTGAAAAGAGCAAAAATCTGAGAGACGAAGTAACGTATGACTGTTGTCATCGAGCGCATCGAGAAGATTATTATTATTTTTTTTTTTTCTGTAACAGTGAATATTTATTTTCTTAAATCTCTTTTTATGTTTTATTGGATTCATTTTGATTCTTCTGTTATCTTTCTGTATTTAGTTAATAAATATACTGTGATGAGTCGTTTAATTTTTTTTTTTTTAATATATACAGTCTACTAATTTACTGTAAACGAACCACCGTAAATTTGAGTTGTCTCTTGAAAGTACTGATCTTCCACTAATAGCTCAGCGTTAACAAACTGAGTATGGGATCACTTGTAGCTGGGTGGTTAGCGTAACAGCCTCCCATGCTAAAGGTCACGGGTTCAAACCCGCAGGTGGTCCTAGGATTTTTTAATGGGAGTAAAAAATCCTTAGATACGCCGTCCTTCGGAGGGGACGTTAAAAGGTGGTCCCGAACCTGTGCGATGTCAGGTACTCGTTAAAGATCCCTATCCTAATAAAACCTGGATAGGCAAAATTTAAGACTCCCACTGAAGCATCGTCCGACTAGTCACAGCAGCAAAAAGTAACGTTAAATAAATAAACAAACAAACAGAGTACAAAATTTCGCGGATTTTAGTCGGTTCTTACGGCCTGGGACCTTATTTTATTTAATTTCGGGATCACTAAATGTTTATTCCATCATTTATAGAAACAACGGACTTTCTACTTAGTTCAGCTTTTATTCAACAGAAAGTGGCACTTTAAAGTTAAGGCTATGGTTTGTAATTCTATAACCTATATCCATTTTAGCATATATTCATAATTTTTTTTATTGAACCAATTTACTTAATTATCGTTGCATTTAAATCAAGAATTTATTTTACGTTATAGAAGGAAATGTTTTAGTACGCTTGAAATACTGAATGAATGCAAATTAAATACCAACTTGCAAGAAGAAGATCTCAAATGTGTCTCACCGATTTCGATGAAATTCTTTTACAGGTAAAACTTGACGTTAAAAAATTAGACCCAGCAAAATATTAGGGGCCAAAGCTCTCCAGGAGTCGTATAAAAAATTAGGAAAGTTTGTGCCCGAAAAACACATTTTATTTAATATATCTGGTTCTAGTGAAGGTAGACAAATATGTTTGGTGTCAAAATTACTCTATTTCAAAGCGGAATAATTAAATAAAAAATCCATTAAATGATTTAAGTTTTATGCTTGGTAATAACAACTGTGCTCAAATTTAGATTCCTTTATAGGAGTGAGGAACACAGTTTTTAAGAAACCTTATTAAAAGTACTGTTTTAATTTATTAATTTAATATTGGGTTGTTTCACATGAAATGTCCGTTTTTATAGTTTCTGAAATACATGAAGGATCTTCCGAATGTTTACATATTTAACGTAAACAGTTTTTAATCCTCTACCTTTGTATTATAAACATTAGCTTCCCAACCAATTACCCACTTTTTAGTATACCTCCAAATATGAACATGGAAACACGCGATTTTCGAGTCATACTTTTGTACGAGTTTGAACACGACCATTCAGCAGCTGAGGCCGCTAGAAATATTTGCAAGGCGTTTGGGGGAGGGAGTGTTAATGAACGGACCATTCGCCGTTGGTTTGCTAAGTTTTCAGCTGGGGATACCGATTTGGAAAACTTGCCCCGAGGAAGACCTCCGTCCGTAATAGACAACGATGTCCTTAAACATACAGTAGAAGGAAACCCCTACCAAACAGTTTAAGCACTCTTAGCACAACTAAATGCAAGTGCATCTAACGTTTCCAGACATTTAAAGTGTATTGGGAAAGTAAAAAAGATCGATACATGATCTCGCTGAGCGGCAGCAAGACCCCATGTTTCAAAACATATCGTGCAAAAATTGAGAGAACTGGGTTACGAAGTTCTTCCGCACCCACCATATTCTCCCGACTTGTCTCCAACAGATTACCACCTGTTCTGGAATTTAGATAACTTCGTCAAAAGGAAAAGCAGGAAAACAAAGCTCAGAGTTTTTCAATCCGGGAATAAAAAAGTTGGTGTCACGTTGGGAAATATGTGTAGAAAAATGAGGTAAATACTTCGAATAAAGTTATCTTGTTTTCATATCGTTTTTTTAATAAAAATCCTTTACCGTGAAAACGGACATTTCATGTGACACAACCCAATAATTTTGACAGTAGGGAAAGAAAAAAAAAATAATGTTTTCTCCTGAACAGCTCAACCGATTTTCACGATATAAATATATGTTATGAATTTTACAAAATGGTTTCAAATTTTTCATTTTACAAATTTTTTCCACGCAAATGTTAGTCAACATTTTTTTTTTTAATTTTTCAAATTTTTTTTTTAGTTTATGATGGTTTGGTACACCTCCAATTTTTCGCTACTAATTGGAGGGTCCTCCGTAAGATATATATATATATATATATATATATATATATATATTATATATATATATATATATATATATATATATATATATATATTTCAATTTTATCGCAAGTGTAAGTTTACCCCACAGTGAAAAAAAACATTTTTTCTCCTGAACGATTGAACCGACTTTCACGAAAAAAATATATGTTAATGGTTTTCCTAAAGAGATCCATATAAATAAAAAAAAAAATGTATTTCGAAAACATGAGTAAAAACTGTTATTTCGATTACTATTCAATTTTTCGTTTATTTTTTTTTTTCGATTTTTATTAAACTAATTCAAATAAAACTTCCTGATTCCAGAACACCTTATTTTTTTTCTCTACCATCAATAATAACAGAGTTATCATGTAATCACATCTCTTATAAGTTGTTGCTTGGCCCTATAAGATTATTTTTAGTATTTATTTATTAATTAGGAGAAAAGTGTGTTTTATTACTCTCTATTCGGGTACTGCGCATCTTGAAACGTAAACCCTCAAATTTGGGGGGGGGGGAGGAATTATTTTTGTTTATATTGGTTTGGTCGATTACAAAGGTTGAATTGAAAATAATTCATTGAAATAGGTTAGTAATTAGCAGATATATACTTATCAGCCAACATTTTCAATTTTCATTTGATTACTTGAAAACTGCGTCACATATAGCTCAGTTAATTCCCGACGACATTCCTATAACATAATAATATAATTATTAGGAAATAATAAACCGTTTTACGTGTATAATAATTTCCATAAACTGCCCACTCCCGAACAATTTTCAACATTTCTGCCTTCCCCCACAAGCCACATCTCAATAATTTTATTCCTTTCAGCTGAAGTAAGAACGGAGTTATATTCACCAGCTCGAGTCTGTGGAGAATTTTGGAGTGGTTAGAGAAGGAATTCCCCGGAGGGTTGGATAGACCGCCTAACCAGGTCGGGCATGCACAGCATTCCACTTTCAGGGGAGGAGGGATCAAGCAATTCAGAACCAAAGTAAGAAGTATTATCAAAGAGAATTATACAATTTACGTCAGCTAGAAAGGATCCGCCCAGATTTAAAGTAATAACAACCCGAAGGTTCGAAGCCGATAGCAATCACGGTCTACACAATTCCATCAACCGTCCAAATCCAAGCTCTTATCATTAACATTTATTATTATATTTTTTTACAATACAAATTATTAAACAATGGTATGTTATTTCCAAATAACTATATTAGGGCATAATTGTTTATAAAGCTATTTACAGGAAGTTAACAAATATGAAAAGCAATAAATATTCAAAGAAAAATGGTCTTAAATAGCATATCACCACTGCTAACTTCAATACGCTATATCTCTGCTATTTCTGAACCGATTTCAATGAATCTTTATACTTTCACTTACCTAAATGAAATATATGTGAAAATTTTCTAATTCCAGTGTTCGACGGAAATACACGTTTTAGGGTCTCCTGAGTCAACATTTTGACGTTCTGCAAAAAGGTCTGTGTGTGTGGTTTTTTTCGGGTTGGGGATAAAGCTTTCATGAGACGAAGTTCAACAATCAAGTCACACAACTATGTGAGATTCCTACTCGCTAAAAAACCACCTCAGGAACAGCTGTCAAGCATTACTTCGCGGGGAGCAGAAGAACTAAATGCCTAATTCTTTCCTGGACATCCTATTAGGGCTAGGCCAATGCCCTGCCTCCCCTTTCCTGCTCCTGTTCTCTGAGTCTTTTGCCAATTTGTGCTGCATAATCAGCTGCAGCGCTCCAACTCTCCTGGCTGGTCATCATCGAAGCGACTACATTTTCTGGCAACAGTCTTGTTCCTAATTTAGTGTCCAGCTCGGACTTTTCTCGAATGAATCCTGAACAAGAGAAGAAGTTATGTTCCACTATTTGGTCCAGGGGATCACAGGATGGGTACGATGAGCTATCCTCTATTTTGAAGCAACCATGTCCAGTAAGTAGTTGAGTGAGATAATAATCTACAGCTCCGTGTTTTCGGGATATCCATGTCGATATATCGGGAATGAGGCGGTAGGTCCATCTTCCAGAAGATGAGACGTTCCAGCGCCTCTGCCATCTTTCAAGAGTATGTGTTCTCTCCTGTTTCTCTAAAGTCGCCCAGTCAGCATCCATCTCATCTAACGTGTGTGTGTGTGTGGGGTAACTCCCGGGCGGAAACGAAAAGTCCTATGAAACTGAAATTTCATATTTAAGACAAATATACTCCCGAGATGTTACAGAATCTTTTTCATCAAAATCAGCTGACCGGAAGATCTACTTTATACCATGACTTTAGCACCTTCTTACGATTTTCTCAAAAACGGCTCTAACGATTTTGATTAAACTCCCTATATCGATGTAAAATTTAATGGGCTTCAATATCATGTAGGCTTGATTCTGATTAAAATAGTCTGACAGGGCTAAATTGCCGATATTGTTTCTCTAAAGTACCTTTAATTTTGTAGGTTCTGTAAAAATAACCATATCATCTTGTTAGCGTTGATAAATAACAGCTAAATATGCAAGTTGAGCGACTTTGGAAGACAACTAAAGGATAAAACTGAAAAAATATTTTTTTAATGCAATTTTTTGTTTTTGAACATAAGAACAGTAATATACATGTATGATATGCTGTTGCAAAGATAAATATTTTAGAAAAAATTTATTATCTCATACACAAGCTTTTGAAAGTTAATAGAGAGTGATGAAAATAAAATAAAACTAACTGATTATTTCAGATAATAATAAAATAGATTTTTAATAAAACACATATTTCTATATAAATTCAATGTAATTAATTCTTTAATAGTTTCGCGTATTTTTATCTCTAGCTCTATTTAAAAATCTTTCATTGATTTTAAAAATGGAGGTAATGGAAGTCGTATTTTGCCCGCACCATATTTTTCCATTTATTCTTCACTACTATTGGTCGCAGCGTGATGTTATATAGCCTTAAAAGCCTCCCTCGATGAATCGACTATCCAACACAAAAAAGTTAAAAGTTAATAGAGAGTGATGAAAAGCCGATAAAACTAACTGATTATTATGTGATTGTATCAATTGGAACTGATTATTTTAAACAAGAATATAATAGATTTTTTAATAAAACACATATTCCTATTTAAATCCAATTTAAATAATTCTTAGACAATTTATTTTCGTTTATAAATTTGTTTGAAAATTCTTGAATTGATATAAATAATGGACGAAAGTGAAAGTCGTGTGTTGAGCGCGCCAGATTTTTTTATATAGTAGGAAATTTATATCAATAGCATTTATTTATTTATTTGGAAACGTAAGCTCTCAAATTTTGATAGGGAGTATTTTATTTTATTTTTTGGTTGATTACAAATGTTCATTTGTGAAAATAATAACCAAAAATGATCCATTAATAACTCTCCGCTAGTCTCCGTTGGACAGATCCGATACCTAGGACTCCATCTTGACAAACAACTTAGTTGTTTAACCACGTGTGAACTAACATGCCAAATAGTTTTGGAATAAAAACAACAACTAAAAATACATTAACAAACAACTATTTCACATTAGTACAAACAATATACCTGATTGTAGTACATTAACCTAATATTTTTTTGTTTTTGAACTTAAAAACAGTAATAAAAAAGTTTCCATACACCCATAAATAAATTCTTAGTTTTTAGAGCTGAAGTTTATTCCCTCCACACTTTTGACCTTCTATCTGGCCCAAAAATATTAAATTTGGATTCCTAAGAGAATATGAACCGTTACCAGAAATTTGTTTATCTAGAAATTCCCTAGCAAATTACAGCCGCTTCTTCTGGTTTAACTTACTGAAGAAGAGCTTTCTTCTTGCGGCTCGACCTTCCATTTTTAGAAAAGAAATGAGTTTCCCAGGCCCAAGTAAAGTTAATACTGAACTAAAATTTTATTATCGAGATAAGATTTATATAGATAGCACGGGAAAGAAGGTCATAATACAACAAATAGGATTAATATTGAAAGTGTATGGAACCGTTTTTGACCTACAATTAACAAATGGCATTTTACCTCGTTTTATATTAATGTTGAAATGAAAATAAATAAATATTTTTTTGTATCTAATGTTTTTGTTTTTTTTAAATGTATTGATATTTACAACTGTATTAAATAAAAATACATCTAGTAAATGAGATGGTAATATATAAAACTGTCATGAAACTAGATGGTCCCGGGGCCATTTCATTTTCAGGCGCCTCGGAGGATTATCAGGAATTGGAGAGGAAGAAAGGATTGAAACTAGTGGGTTAGAGTGAGAATAGAGTTTGTCATGAAAGGATTGATACCTGGTCCGGGCCAAATCAGTAACATAGGGAACATTAAGGTCTTCATGGATAAGTTTATTCATGACAAAGTAAGGATCGTTAAGGATTTAGGAAGATTGGATTGTAAGGATTGGATGCGGGAAGAATTTGATGGTTTAGTAGAGCCCTAAAGCTCTACTCCGTAAGTCCAGATTGGTCTTATAATAGTCATGTAGATGAGCCTTTTGTAGTTCAGAGGAAGGTTTGATCGTTTGTCTAGTAAGTGTTGAAGTAGCCTAAAGCGGCGAGCAGTTTCCTGTCGTTTTAGTCGTGTATGTGGATTCCAAGTAAGTCGTTTGTCAAGAAGAAGTCCTAAGCGTCGGATCTGTTCAACAGGAACTAGTTGAGTGTTATTAAAGGTACTGTAGGGCAGGAAGTCAAAGGTTTACGACGAAGGGTAAAGGTTATTTGATGGGATTTGTTGGAATTTATTTTTATTCTCCAGTTCTGACACCATACTTCTAGGTCTTTGATGTTGGCTTGAAGGGTATTTGAGGCAACAAATGGATTTTTATGAACTGATAACAAGCAGGTGTCATCAGCATAGGTATCTAATGTTAGTATTAATAATTTGTACATTAGTAAATTGTTTAGTTAAAAATAAACAGATATGCAAAATAAAAGCATGCTGTATGGAAAAGTTTTTGGGTGAGTGTAGGTAAAATATACCGTTGGAAAGCTAAAGATTTTAGGAAAAATGTTATCTTATACATAAAATTGCAAAAGATAATGGAGAGTGATGAAAAGCCGATAAAACTAACCGATTTTCGTATATATTAATATAATAGATTATTTAATAAAACACGTGTTTTTATTGAAAATAAACTTTATTAATTATTTAACAATTTATTTTCATCTCTAAATGTTTTTAAAGAAAAGACTAACCTGGAACCCACACACTCGACTTAACCGATAAGAACTCAACAGACGATAGGGCCAACTATATAGACTACTAAACAGAACATCAAAACTTTCTGTTGCAAACAAACTATTCATTTACAAGACAATTCTAAAACCTATTCAGACCTACGGACTCGAACTGTGGGGGACAACTAAATTTTCGAACATCAAGCGTAACCAATCCTTTCAGTCCAAAGTCCTCAGAACAACAGTCAATGCTCCCTATTATGTTACAAACAAGACCGTACACAATGATCTGAATATCCCTTTTGTCCTCGATCTAATGCCATCTAAATTCCTAAACTTCCACCAGAAGCTTACTCACCTTCCTAATCCTTTATCCCAATCCCTATCTAGTTCCAAACATCCCTATAACCCACGTTTCACTTATTGAAAACTAAGTGAAATAAGTCACGTCACGTCGCCATGGTCCATTTAGATATTTCGTCATTATAGTGCACGCTTAAGATCCATGTCCTAACTAAACCTGGATAGACAAAATAAAGGACTCCCACTGTATCATCGTCCGATTAGCCATAGTAGCATAAAGTGACGTTAAATAAATAAACCAACAAATAATATTATAAGAAGATAAATGAACAGATTATTTTCCATTATGCTATTTAGAAAGCAGATCTAGACATGCAGTTCCAGAGCACGCAGAGTGACAAGCATCAGGTTGCCAAAGTAGGAATATCGAGGTCGACAAGCTATTTACGGCCAACCTCGTTGGCATAATATCATACTTCTTTCTCGAAGGATGAGACGTACAAATAATTTAACTCAAACAGATCATAACCCTTTACGATAAGTATTATATGATAAAATTTAGTAACTGAGACTCAACTGGTTCTAGTGTTATTAATTTAGTTTGTCTCATAGTAAGTCAGTCGAAGTGATAAGGAATTCTGCAAGGCAAGTATTGGCTTGTGTCACATGAAAGGTCCGTTTTCAAGGTAAAGGATTTTTATTAAAAACACGATATAAAAACAAGATAATTTCATTCGAAGTATTTACCTTCTTTTTCTACACATTTTTCCCAACGTGACACCGACTTTACTATCCCCGAACTGAAAAACTCTTAGCTTTGAAGTGAAACAAAATCTTAAAACGCACTTTTCAATTGATCATCATTTTCAAAATGTTTTCCTTTGACGAAGTTGTCTAAATTCCTAAACAGGTGGTAATCTGTTGGAGACAAGTCGGGAGAATATTGTGGGTGCTTAAGAACTTCGTTGCCCAGTACACTTTAAATGTCTGGAAACGGTAGATGCAATTGCATTGCATTTTGCTGAGAGTCCTTTAACTGTTTGGTAGGGGTTTCCTTCTACTGTATGTTTGAGGACATCGTTATCTATTACGGACGGAGGTCTTCCTCGGGGCAAGTTTTCCAAGTCGGTATCCCCAGCTGAAAACTTAGCAAACCAACAGCGAATGGTCCGTTCATTAACACTGCCTTCCCCAAACGCCTTGCAAATATTTTTAGCGGCCTCAGCTGCTGAATGGACGAGTTTAAACTCGTACAAAAATATGACTCTGAAATCGCGTGTTTCCATGTTCATATTTGGAGGTATACTAAAAAGAGGGTAATTGGTTGGGAAGCTAATGTTTATAATACAAAGGTAGAGGAGTAGTAACTGTTTACTTTAAATATGTAAACATTCGGAAGAAAACAACAGAGACCTGCAAAACCCTGTATGTATTTCAGAAACTATAAAAACGGACATTTTATGTGAAACAAAGCTATACAACGACCTACTCAACAACAGTAAAATAGTCCGAAAGAAACGCCACGTAAATTTTATTCACAGTTCTGTAGAAATGTAAAAATACAAACAAAAAAATACCCTGTAGATCTACATCCCGTGAAAGGCATTGTATGCATGCTGTTTATAGCAGTAACGGCCCTGTGCTAGGAGGTCACTATGGCAAAATCCCGCCCAGCAGCCAGGTTTTTCTCTGGTATTTGTACAGTACATATAGGGGTTGGGTGTGCCTCAGGATTGTCCCTCTACCCCAGGGTCACTCTAAGGCCGAAATGACAAAATAAATAAACTGTTATAAATGGATAACAACCTATGCATGGAAGTTAAAAGACGTGCGAAGAGCATAGGTACTGTCAAAGGTGTTATTAGTGCAAACCTTATTTTAACCCTAATCAGTCCAGTGCGCTGCTTAGTGCGTAGGTGTAAAGTAGTGTACAACTATCTCATGCATTTCTAATGTCTCGAAGGTAACGGTAAATAGACTGGATAGCCTGGAACGGTAATGACTTCAAGCCATAGGTGGTGGTGTTGAGGTTATAGGTGCTGAAGTTAGGCTGAATTATTCTGCCACTGCCGGGATTCGAACCCTGAAGCCGGAATAAAGTAGTCAAGTGCTCTATCCACGAGATCACGATGTTGAGAAAATGTTACGTTAATTATTGAAAAACCTTTCGAAATTACGTTACGTTGATAATGGTGTAGCGCAGTGGTGGCCAACTAGGGCTCCGCAGACCATGTCAGGGAGGTCCGCGATTTTGAATTACCTTAACGTAAAATGATTGAGAAGTCTTGACTTTTCATAATAATCACAAGTTCTACACGGACAAATTTAACATTCTCATTGATATAATTGATTGTTTTTACTATTGTGCTAGCTACTGCACAATTACAGTCTTAAAGTTGGTCATTTTATAAAATTTTGAAAATAATGAACTTAAAGAACAGATGTATCGCAGTAGATAATATATTGTTATATAAGATTTAAATTTAAATCACATTTCAAAAGAATTTGAGACTACACTGGGTATCCGACAGGGCTGTAGCCTGAGTCCTTTGCTCTTCATCATGGTTCTGGACTTGGCACTAAGGAGAACCAAGCCTATAATGAGGAAATTCCAGCTGGGGCACAGGAACCTGCACCCTACCAGATATTCCCTGATGGCCTTCGCTGACGACATCGTCTTGCTAGCTGCCAACGATCGAGACCTCCAACACAACATAAATGTCCTCCAAGAGGAATTATCCGCAATAAATATGAAGATCAATCCGGGGAAGACGAAATGCATGCGTATTGGAAAGAAACCCCGAAGGATAATGAGAGTAATAAGGGTTGGAGGAGAGAGATTAGAGCAGGTTGACAGTTTTAAATATCTGGGAGCTCATCTCAATGAGAGTGGCTACATAGACGAGGAAGTGGCCCAAAGAATCGGAGCAGCAGGCAAGATGTTCTGTATGGTCAGACGAGGTTTCCTTGGGAGAAGAGAAGTGACAAAGCGGACCAAGCTGGCAGTCTATAAATCGACATTCCTCCCTATTCTATCATACTCCTCAGAATCGTGGACCCTAACCACAAAACACAGGAATCAGATACAAGCGATGGAAATGAGGTATCTACGAAAAATAGAGAGAAAAACAAGAAGAGATAGAATAAGGAACGCCACCATACGGGCTAATCTCGATGTCAAACCGGCGGAGACCATACTGGAGGAGCAAAAATTGAGGTGGTTTGGACATCTTAGGATGGATCCAGACAGAAATGTCAGGAAGACCTACGAGACCCGCACGGAAGGAAAAAGACCCAGAGGAAGGCCTCGCATCTCCTGGGAGGATAGTGTAAAGGAGGCATGCAGGAAACGAGGAATAAATTGGGACAGGAGAGCAGAGTTGGTGCAAGAGAGAGACAACTGGACCAGGCTCTATAAGCAGGACGCTCACACCCAACAGCGGTAGAAGGGGGAATGATGATGATGATGATGATGATGATGATTTAAATTTAATCATACGCTGCTGTTAGTTTATACTACTGTGTGTATCGGAAGATATTAAAGTCCTACTTTTTTCCTACTCAGGTCTTTTAGAATGGAAATCTTTAACGAGTACCACCATTTTACGTTCCCTTTGAATCACATCATATGGAAGGATTTTTACTTCCTCTAAAACATTCTGGGACCATCTGCCAGGTTCAACATAAAATTTAAGTATCCGATGTTTCGCGGATTGACTCGTAGGTAGAGCCTGGTTCTTCTTCATTTCTATTTTCGCAACCAGGCAATTTCTAGAACACAGAGTTTCGGTAGAGGCATTTCGTAGGCAATGTACAGTGAAGCCCAGGAAAATCTAAATATTTAGGATTTTGGGGATCCTTTGTTAAAGTTTTTGTTGGGAACCACTGGTGTAGATATTAATTAAGTATAGTAAATAAGGTGAAATAATTATTTTAATTCTTAAATTACGATTCTTCTTAAAGAAGATAAAAACAAGGTCCCTGTCCTCTTCAAGTATTTAAAAATAAGTCTTTACTATAATAGAATATTTAACGTTAGTCTATACGCCTATGACACACAGCGTAATAAATAAATATGAAAATAATTTATAAATAATCACTATTGAATATAGCATCGATGGAAGTATCGGGAAAGGTAAGAAGATAGAAATAATCGGATGCAAGAAGATAAAAGAACAAACACGGCTCAAAGACACATTCTCGCAAATAGAAATAGCAAATGGAAATGGGCTGGACATCTCCTCCGATGCAATGACAGTGGCAGTAGATGGATTGCATGGACCCCATATGACCGGAAAGGGATGAGAGGCCGACAAATGAAGAGATGGAGAGATCCAGAGGCTTTTGGCAGGACCTCTCTGGTGGATAAATTGTACTAATGTAAAAGTGGTTTAATTTTTCTTTTCTTTTGTTTTATAGAAATCGTTATATTTATGTATAAATAAAGGTTATATTCATTTCACTATTAACATGAATAGTTAAGGACTGAAAGCCAAACTTGAATCCTTGCCGTCCCTTGAACGGTTTCATGCCTACTACGCCTACACGCTTCCACACAACATTCGCCCACGCCCAAGCCTCCAACATTAGGTTTAATACAACATAATCAAGATAATCGATGAAAAGACTACACATATCTGTCTAAACAATTTCATCCAATGACCAACACCCAATCCCAAGAACACCAAGATCAAGTAGTTCAGCGCTTAATAACTATTTTAGAAATTCGTTCGCCAGTGAGCTTTGAACTTCCCAAGTCCATTTGAGTCGCAGTAAAGCTATCACTAAAATACACCCCCGAGATGAAAGAGTTGCATATTCCTCAGTGGTCTCTTCCTTCGAAGGACAGTAAATTTCCCACTTATTCTCGAAAACCTTAAGGTACTTACTTCAAAGCGAACCGAAGAAAACAGTATAAGTGTTTGAGCCTGAAAATTTTTTATAATGAAAACTTCTAAATGGTGTGCGAATGTTTAACTGTGTGTAGATATTGAGGAGAAGTTAATTGTGGGCCCACTCATCAAAGCACCTAATTAAGTAGAAACTTTTATTTGTGCCAAAGTTTCGGCCTAGATATAAGGCCATCTTCAGGGCTATAACACAACAGATAACACGGATAAAACGAAAACTTTCTAAAGGAATATATCATAGACTATATTACGAACTAAGAGATTAATCTACACCACTATAATCATACATATTTACACCACGGAACATAATTTTGCTGTGCTTTGATTTGCTACGTGTTTCGTAAAACACGTAGATAATATCTTCCTAAGAACTATGCTTAATCAATGGTCTTCATATATTGTATTGGAATAAGTTTTGTTTCGTTTTTTATTTATTTTATTTTTATTTAAGGCTGAGAGGTCCGATTCAATAAACGGTTTAAGATTCAAACCACTGCAAAACAGTTCAAAGAATCGGAGTGAGTCAATACTCGGGTGAGCAAAAAGTTTATTTTTTTAGAAGTTTTCAGAGTTCATCTTGATTAGCAGGATAATAATGATTAATCTAATAAATATTCCGTAAGTAGTTCTATGGTCGGTCTTTGTTGAATGCGAGGAGCGTCAGGTTAGTTCCAGATGAAAGCTCTCGATAAGATCAAAAGCACTCACAAACTCTGGAAAGAGAGGCGAGGGAACGATATGTGACAAGATATGCCTCTCTCTCGCCGAGCCCGAGTGGGTTTGATCAATACTCAACACTGCTTTCATTCCAACGAGCGAAAAAGAGGTCAATGGGTTTTAGGTTTAGGTTGCGCCAACCATGAACCATGTCGCCGCGGGATTATCTTGCGACACCCGCAACGTTCGCAATCAACTCCAACAATAGAACGTCATGCTTCGCGCAATTACTTGTCAAGGATTCGAAACATACGAATTACTACTTCTAATTCCTAGTTTCCGAAGGAAATACCTACTTGGCGCCTTTCCAATCCTTAAGAGCCAGATAACCTTGACGTATTCTAGACCTCCTTTCAAAGCTCTCTACTATTTATAACTTCAATAAGGCCTCTGAATCTACAGATTTATTGGGTTGTGTCACATGAAATGTTCGTTTTAAAGGTAAAGGATTTTTATTAAAAATACGTTATGAAAACAAGATAATTTTATTCGAAGTATTTACCTTCTTTTTCTACACATTTTTCCCAACGTGTCACCAACTTTTTTATCGACGAACTGAAAAACTCTAAATACCGGTGGTAGTAGTTAGGTGGTAATCTGTTGGAGACAAGTCAGGAGAATATGGTGGGTGAGGAAGAACTTCGTAGGCCAGTACTTTCAATTTTTGCACGGTATGTTTTGAAACATGCCGCTCAGTGAGATCATGAGGTACCCATGTATCGAGCTTTTTTACTTTCCCAATACACTTTAAATGTCTGGAAACGGTAGATGCACTTGCATTTAGTTGTGCTGAGAATCCTTTGACTGTTTGGTAGGGGTTTCTTTCTACTGTATATTTGAAGACATCGTTGTCAATTACGGACGGAGGTCTTCCTCGGAGCATGTTTTCCAAGTTGGTATCCCCAGCTGAAAATTTAGCAAACCAACGGTGAATGATCCGTTCATTGACACTCCCTTCCCCAAACGCCTTGCAAATATTTCTAGCGGCCTCCGCTGTTGAATGGCCGAGTTTAAACTCGTACAAAAATATTACTCGAAAATCGCGTGTTTCCATGTTCATATTTGGAGGTATACTAAAAAGTGGTTAATTGATTGGGAAGCTAATGTTTATAATACAAAGGTAGAGGATTAGTAACTGTTTACTTTAAATATGTAAACATTCGGAAGAAAACAACTGAGACCTGCAAAATCCTTTATGTATTTCAGAAACTATAAAATCGGACATTTCATGTGAAACAACCCAATATTAGGTTCTACAGCAAATAGTTTAATGTTTTAGGTTTTACTTCAAATGCATCCTCATATATAATAAACTGTTGACGTTTGATAGATTATTCAATTGTATGAATGTCAACATTCGTTTGAACATGTAGAGAAATTAAGTATTTAGAGTAGGTATGATAACTAGAAAAAATAAATGAAGGAAGTAATAAATTTGCGGTTAAAGGCAGGAAATATGTGTATGGATGTAAACATTGCCGCTAACTTTGAAGGATCAACAAATACCTTAAGATTTTCGAGTGTACGGTTTTATGTAAAATATTTGGTCCAAAGAGAGATGAGACCACCGGTGAGACCAGGATGTTACACAACGCGGAATTGCGTAGTCTGTGTCCTGTCAGTATAACTGATTTGATAGCACCGTGGAGGCTCAGATGGGCGTGTAAGGTTTTTGGGCTCATTGAAGAAAGAATTATGAAAACGTTAGTGTGCGCTGAACCGACTGGTAAGCGTCGAGGGGCAAAACGAAGCGTCGGTGGGAAGGTTGTGTTAAGCCTCATCTGAGGGGCTTGTGCTTGAACGGTAATCAACGGTTTCAGTACAGTCCTGTAAATTAGCAATTTGTTTTCAAATGAAAGTGGAGATTTTCTGTTTAACAGTTTATATAATTGACCGAATCGGCGGATAAGTCCTTGTCGTTTAAGTCTAGTATGCGGGTTCGTTAGTCGTAAGTTAGTCTTTTGTCTAGAATGAAGCCCAGATACCGGACTGTGTCTAAGAAAGGGAGCGGAATAGAGTTAAAGAGAACTAAAAGGCATAATTGTCTTCGAAACGTCAAGGTGACATGTTTACATTTGGATTAGTTGACTTTGATTAGCCAGTTGTTACACCATTTTTCAATTAGAGAGATGTACCTTTGGAGGTTGATGGATGCAATATCAGGATCTGAGCGAGAGGATAGGATGGATGTGTCATCAGCATACGTTGCAAGGAAGGTATAAGGGCAAACAGAAATATCAGCTGTAAATAAATTGTAGAGAATGGGACCAAGGACGCTGTCTTGAGGAGTAATGTATTCGACTAGTTAATCATTGGAATATTCTGCACCACAGCGAACTCGGAAGTAGCGGTTTGATAGTTAGGATCGGAGGACTAGGTATTGGATAGGTAAGGATTGGGGTACATGGGTATCGAGCTTGAAGTGCACACCCGGTCAAAAGCTTGCGTTCAAATTTTAAGGATATTACAGGACGGATGACTCAAGAATGCAAAAAAGGACTCAGCTTAGAAAAATGTATCGTACGCGAAAAAGAGGTCGACCTCGTTCGACGAGAACATAATTGTATGATGATGTAGGCCAGGCTTGATTTATGATTTTACATTTATATGAAGAATTTATTCGGTTATTTCAGCCCAGAGTGTGGATATGGAGACACTTCTCAGCCAAACCCAACTGCTTTAAGTGAGTATCCGAATATTATGCGAAAAACCAGGCATAATCATTTCCTTGGCTCAAAAACTGTACGAATCTCTATATCTACTTAGTCCAAGAGACCCTTCATAGGTTGAAGAGAAATACAGCTTTTTCATACTATTTATATAGCTATATATTTACACAGATATATATTTATACATTTATTTTATTTATTTATTTTAACAACCTTCTTTGCATAATACGCAACACGGTTTGTGACAACGTCTAGTCGCCAGTTATAGCAACAAGTTGACGTTGCCAAAAATCTTTTTAAGGTTATTTCTCTTTTAATTTTTAACTTTAAGGAGCACCTTCTCTGCCTTCTATTCTTTCCGATGGTCTTCTCCCGATCCTAAAATGGTCTGGGCCCACGGCGGTTTTCCACCCATATACAAACTCTTTGTAGTACGGGTAGTTTCCGGTTTTTCTCCGAAGTCTGATCCGTTGGGGTTCAAAGGCGGTGCAAGTTGACAGGATATGCTCAGCAGACTCAGCTAGGGCATTAAGGATCGATATCTATCCCAAAGCCTGAGAGTTTAGCTTGAAAGCCGCCATGACCTGTGAGAAATTGCGTAACCCAGTAGTCCGGGAGGATCCATTTTGCATCTAAACGAGACTGGACGGTGGGGAAGTATTTCCTTAAGGTAGCGCCCTTTTGAGATGTCACCCACCGTCGATTCCACTTTTCTATAGTGCCCTCCCGGAGAACGGTTTTCCATTTTCTGGGTTTCTCGTCAATTTTCATTTTTAGATAATCATACCTAGAGCAGGAAATGCAAATGACGAAGGGTAAAATTTATTGATACGACTTGATGTTGAGTTCATTTTATTTCTCAAATTTGATAGCATACTTCAAGCTCTATGATTAGGGATTGAAGAGTTTGGAAAGCAGTAATTAAATTATTAGTGACTGAAATAGCCGTAAAAAGTGATATCGTTACCATCATGTCATAATCATCATGTAAATTAATTCCAAACTAAAAAGTAACTATTCAGGCTATTATAATTCATTCGACCGTCTTGCATTAAACTTATTTCATGTAAGGAGGTAATTACAGACTCGAATCAGCTAGTTTCCATTAGGTTCAGAGTGTTTCGAGCTTGGTAACATTCCGCTTTAACACTCTCCACCACTATGGCCTCCTGGGTTCGGGCTGAGAAACGGGATTCGCGAACAATTGTGAAAGTTGGCGGTGGAATGTAAAGGGAACATTGGGCAACTTTCCAGTCTGGAAACCGCCAATCCGAGCGGCTCCTGGGAAATGAATGGTCGATGACAGACCCAACCAGCCACCGCAGCACAATTTACTCAATTCAGCCCCTGCTCAATTCACTCTCTCAACTTTCAACTCGAATTCGTCAAACTCTTCGTTCGATTTGATCTGTACGCAAATATATTTTCGATAATAAATAATTGTTTTTGTTTAGATGAAATTGGAGATTTTCATAGAGCCAGTGATAATACTAGAATATACCAATTTTTTCCAATTATATGACTGAATATATTTTTTAAGTTGTTAATTTCCAAAAGGTACTATATCCATTCTAGTAAATTTTACTGAAAGCGCAAAACTCTATAATTAATTTGATAAACCCTCTAACTTAACTCTAAACCCACATATTTAAATTATTTTCGCATTAAAATAATTTTTTTTTTTTTTTTTTACTCTATTAATAACACTATTTTAAAGTTATGAAATGAAATGTTTTAGTATAATTTGGATCGAAACTAAATGCATAATTAGTACTTTAAGAAAATAACTGAATTTTTAAATCGCGTTTAAAAAGACTTGATTGTTCATTCGATAAAATCAAATAGAAGATTAAGATACAACTAAAGATGAGAATATAAATATGTCGAAATATAAATTTTGTAAAAAATGTCTTTTAGTAGCTTTTAGAAATCAACACCTCAACTGTTATACACTAATGTTTCTTAAAGTCAATAAATATTTATACAGATTAACTAGATTGTACGTATTTAAAAAGAATATATTTTTTTTTATTTTCACTTTCTTATATGTAAAATACATAATAATGGAAATTATTACGATCATGAAAAATTTCGAATTATAGTTTCCGATCGAGTCTCTTATGTCAAAATACCAAATCACGAAAAAAGGTCTGTGTGCGTGTGTGTGGTAAGACTAGCGCGAAAACGATAAGCCCTATGAAACTGAAATTACATATTTAAGACAACTATACGCTCGAGATGTTACAGAAACTTTTTCATAAAAATCGGCTAACCAAAAGAGCCACTTTATACCATGCCTTTTGCACGTATCTTCCAGTATGATATATATAGAAAATTTTATTTTCATCATTTCTACTTGAGGAAGCTCTATAATTTCTTTCCTATTGAAAAAATCATTCACCAACTTTCCTTAACGTTTCGTCTTGAAAATGGGAATAAAACCCCGAAACGTCGATAAGATGTAAATAAATTTTGAGAACAATAAATAGTGTAATAGAAATTGGTGAATGCTTTAGGGTCCCCTGAGTCCAAATAACCAAGTCCCGCAAAAATGTCTGTGTGTGTCTGTCCTACTAAACTAAACCTTTATGTTTGAGAAAACTATACTTCTAAGATGTTACAGAAACGCTTTCACCAAAATCATCTAACTCGAAAACCTACTTTATACCAAGCATTTAGCACTTTTTTACGATTTTCTCAAAAACGGCTCTAACGATGTTGATTAAACTCGCTATATCGATGAGTTAACAAATAACACATTTGTATAAACTTTTGTATATTTAATCACTATGAAAGCAGAAATATAAACTTCTTAATAATATAATATATTACACCTCTACAGTAATAACATCTTGACCGGAGTGCTATGGCCCTAGGATTTGGGGGTTTACATATATGAAGAAATAGTAGAGGGGATGGAGGAAAGGCGGTGGAGATCAAATGAAGGGACGTATGGATCACTTAGTACTCATAATGTCAAAGTACTTCCTGTAGGGGTTCAAGTATGCGCAAAGGTTTCTTATGCCCTTCGGAGGTAGAGGGCGGCATCCCTTGTAATAGGAGATAATATAAATATTAATCCTAACAATTACAATAATCTATTGATGAGTAAATCTCATTCCATAATTGATGTAAAATGTAATAGACTTTAATATCACGTAGGTTTCATTCTGATTCAAATAGTCTGACAGGGGTCAATTGCCGATATTTAAATGTTGTACATTCCAAAAGATCAACCATATTATCTTAATAACATTGATAAAGGACGGCAAAATATACAAGTTAGATTGATTTTATGACCAATCAAAGGATAAAAGAGCAAAACTAATTTTTTTATGTAATTTATGGTGTTTTTATAGTAAGAACAGTAATATAGACGTATAATATACTGTCGGAAATATTATCTGATACACAAACTTCTAAACGGTAATATAAAATAACGAATGGGGTATAAACTTATTACTGATTAACAATTTAATATAGTTATATTCTATTCTATTATTTATTATTATATGTTTTATTTCTCTCAGGTAACTGGAGCTTCATCTACTTCCCGGATAAAAGTCAAGGGGAAGTAGAAGGTTTTACTTATTTAAAAATGTTCTAACAATTCCGCAGGTATCCAGCAGAACTGCTTTCTGTGCTTGTTTTAGATGCTTGTGGTCTAGGCCAAGCTCTTCTGTGCCCTCCTTCGAGCTTTTTAGTATTAGACCATTTGAAGAGAGAACTATTGGAGTTGTTGCAACTTTTTCCAGGCGGTAGAGCGATTTCAGTTCTAAAGAGAGCTCTTGATATTTTCTAATTTTTTCAGCTCTAGTGCTTAACAGATTGGAGTCACATGGGACAGCAATATCGACAATTCTGGCCATTTTGTTGGTTTTATCTAATACCAAAATATCTGGAC
Organism: Piezodorus guildinii; assembly: GCA_023052935.1. NCBI lineage: Eukaryota > Metazoa > Arthropoda > Insecta > Hemiptera > Pentatomidae > Piezodorus > Piezodorus guildinii. The sequence goes on along the minus strand of CM041296.1, from coordinate 144,743,313 downwards.
GATTATGCAGCACTCTGTGGTCGGTGATAATCTGTTCATCCCAGTAAACTTTTACGTCTTTATTTTCGATAAGTTTTTCAGGGGTATACCGATAATAGGGTATCTCTTCACCCCCCAACAATCCCAGAGCTCTGCACAGACCTTGGTGGTAAATTTTAGTAACGTTATTATGCCTCATTAAATAGTCCGTCCCTGCCAAAGTTTCACAACCATTTGTTACATGCTGAATAGACTCGTGGATCTTGGAGCAAAGGCCACATTTATCTGTTATCATATTTTCCTTCATTATATGCCTCCTGTATGCTCTCGTTGCAACAACTTGGTCTTGTATAGCAAGAACAAAACCCTCTGTCTCGCCAAACAGTTGACCCATCCTCAACCAATCGACCGAGAGCTCACTGTCAATATCAGGCGAATTCAGTTGATAGTAAAACCTTCCATGCAATTCTTTCTCTTTCCAAACTGATTTATAGTGATCCGCATTTTTTATTTCATGCAGCATGGGGTCTTTGAGATTAAGTGCTGTGAATTCCTCATCCAAATTTTGCATCATGTTGATGATTGAAGATGGGCATGTCAGAAAATACTGCTTCAAGGAATTTTCTTGTTTTCGAAGATCTTCAATTGAGATAAGCCCACGACCACCTTCTTTTGGTTTTAGATAAAGCCTATTCACAGAGGCTTTTGGGTGATGAATTTTAGCGTCTGTCATCATTGTACGCACTAGCCGGTCCATTTCTTGTAGTTTGGTAGTTGACCATTTTATTATACCAAAACTATAAGCTACTAGTGGTATTGCCCAAGTATTAATGGCATGGATTTTATTTTTGCCATTCAGATGACTGCTAAGGATCTGCTGCAGCCTTTTCTTGAACTTAAAAGTTATTTCGCAGAGCACCTCTTTCTTGGGTATCTTAATAGCTTGCTTAATGCCCAGATATTTGTAGTAATTTCCTAGAGATTGGTGTCTCATGGTCTCTCCTGAAAGAAGCTGTAATGAATTTCTGTCCTTTATTTTCCCTCTTGTAACATTTACTATAGCACACTTTTCGAGGCCAAATGCCATACTAATTGAACTACTGAAACGAGGCGAATGTTATTTATTATTATTATTATTTATTATTATTATGTTTATTATTATGTTATTATATGCGATATGTTTATTATTATGTTATTATATTATGTTTATTATTATGTTATTATATGCGAATGTTATTTATTATTATTATTATTATTATTATTATTTATTATTTATATTATATTATAATCTATAACCTAAATCATATGTTTTCAACGAAAATGAATACATTTTTTATTAAAATCAACTTAAAATATTTTGCAAATTGAAGTATATTTAATAGTTAAACTGATTCTTACAGTCGAGGTAATTGAAAGTCGTGTATTGCCCGCACCAGATTTTTTTATTTCCTTGTGATAGGCAGGTTTATTAATAATTATGTGCAGGAAGGTTTTTTTAATGTTTTTTATTACAATTATCACTGTGCTTAGATAGCAAAAAAAAAATAAGTAACTTTTTCTATAAATGATAGCTTTTCGGATTCTGGAGTGTCATTTAAAATGTGGAAAAATGTCAAGTGTTTCTCTTCAGTAAACAATTCAGTATTCAGTTTATGAGTAAAAAATTCTACCTGGGATCACTTGTAGCTGGGTGGTTAGCATAACAGCCTCCTATGCCAAAGGTCACGGGTTCAAGCCCGCAGGTGGTCCTAGGGTTTTTTAATGGGAGTAAACAATCCTTAGTTATGCCGTCCTTCAGAGAGGACGTTAAAAGGTGGTCCCGAGCCTGTACTCGTTAAAGATCCCTATCCTAATAAAACCTGGATAGGCAAATTTTAGGACTCCCACTGTAGCATCGTCCGATTAGCTATAGTAGCATAAAGTGACGTTAAATAAATAAACAACAATAAACAAGTAATATGCATGTATGATATACGGTTGGGAAGCTAAAGATTTTAGAAAAAATATTATCTTATACACATATTTTTTTTTTCTTATTTTTTTTTTTTGTCTATATAGTAGAGATAAAATAATAATAAAATACATATGTTTTCAAAATAATAATACATCTTTAAAAAAAAAAAAAAAAAAAGAAAAGATAAAAAATAAATTAGTATATTGATATAGATAAATTAACAGTCTTTCTTTTTTTTCTCCTTCCTGTATTGGAAAATACAGTTGAGATAGAATAAAAAGATATATGTTTTTAAAATAATAATACATCTCTTTAAACAAATAAAATAGACATTATAAATAATTAAATTTTTAAAAAACAAACGAAACATCTGTTTAAGTCTTTTTAGATTAAAATTTGACATTACATTGATAAAGTTGGGTTAGACTGCTGGTTACATCAGTTACAATTTAATTATTTAAGCTAATATTTACTTTAGGTATTATAGAACTGTTTATGAATATATCATCGATTTATATACGTCAAAACAGTCATTGAGGATATCGTATTGTTGACATATTATGGTTTTTGTTAACTGCATTAAGGGGGCTTTAATATCATCTAGGTTCTATTATCTTTTAAATAGTCTGTCAGGGCTTAAATGTCAGATCTTTTACAATTTTCTTGCTCTAAAGTACCTTAAAACTTTGTATATCTCAAAAATTTAACCATAGCATTTTAAATTCTAAGATTTTAGAAAAAAAAAAAAATGTCACCTAAAATACAATATTGTGGAAGGTAATGCAAAGTAACGGATAGGGCAAAAACTCAATCGCGGTTTTCCGATCCTAAAACATTTTTTTTATCTATCTTACTGAGCTAAAAAACTTTTTTAACTATTTGGAAACAAATCGGCTTAGGTGTTAGCATTGTCACAGGATGGCCTGATATATCAGTGCCAAATTAAAAAAATCAAGACTTTACGTTAGACCTCGAAATTTGAAGGTGGGGAGATAGCACACTTTCTAGGCTGTAATAACGGTTAGTATCGAAAATAGTAAACCAGAGTATTCCTTTGAGTGAGATTTGATGACGTTAACAAATTACGAGATTTATTAATTCGATTTAATTATTACGATTTTTTTTGTCACAAAATATATTATTTTCTCCTAGAGAATGAATTATGTCAATCAAATTTTATAAAACGCTAATTCTAAAAGTTGAAACCAACTCTATCCGCGTGATTTTAAATTTCGTATTATCGGCCACAAAGATATACCTACCGATTCGATTATTGGGCACATTCATGAGGTGATATGATAACTCTGAAATCCAAAGAGGTTTAAATGTACATATCAATAAAAGATACAATGTTACGTCATCGGGGGAAATTATACATTATCGGTGATGCTAAGGCTACTCATCTATAAGACAAGAAGTGGCTATCGATTGAGGTTAGCTTATTATTGCATTAGTCAACGGCCAGCCTAACCAATCCCGCCTCATTATTCATCAATGAGCCCTTCACCTCAGGCTCCCAACTCTAGTCTATGTCAGTATTTGTCACTTTTGTAAAATTCATTAAGGGGTTAGTTGTCTTAAAAATGAAATTTCAGTTTCACAAAGACCTTGGTCTTTCAGACTCGGGGGTCCCTAAAACGTGTTTGGTAAAAGGTGAGGATTATATTCGCAGGTTGTGTTAGGCTGGTCACCTTCCAAGGATAGCTGGTGATATTGGGAGTGAGCAAAAAAATGCCCGTTTTAAGTATTATAAGAAGTTTAAGGCATCAAAGTACAGCCCATTATGCTCAATGGTTTATTGCCATTAAGAAGCCAGCTATTCGATTCTCTTAACGATACCAAGCTTTGGGTTTTGAATTGAAAAAGTTTTCAACCCCAATTTTGTCTTCCTCCAATGCACGAAAAGTTTTCCCCTTAAGGAAATGAGCCATAGCTCTGAAGAGGTAGTAGTCTGAATGTCGATTCAGGGTTACATTGACTCTTTGAGTTACAAAAGGATCTACGAGGAAAACTTTTAAGAAATTTGAATTTAACTCACAATAATTATTTCAATCATCTCTATTCTTACAACCCATATCCATCTGATCTACTATTTTTCTCATTCAAGAAGAAATACGAAAGCCACTTTGAAAATCTCCTTTCTTCTTTTTGGATACGTCCATCTTCCTTTCCACATATTATCAACAAGGTACCAAGAATTTAAACATACGACATAACATTTTATAGTTTTATATATACAATATTAAAGCCCATTAAATTTTATACCGATATAGCGAGTTTAATCAAAACCGTTAGAGCCGTTTTCAAGAAAATCGTAAAAATCTGGTGCGGGAAACACACGACTTTCACTTACCTCCATTTTTAAAATCAATGAAAGAATTTTCAAATACAGTTAGAGATAAAAATATGAGAAACTATAAAAGAATTAATTAAATTGAATTTAAATAGAAATATGTTTTTTATTAAAAAATCTATTATATTATTATCTAAAACAATTACTTAGTTTTATCGGCTTTTTATTACTCTTTATTAACTTTTAAAAGCTTGTGTTTGAGATAATATTTTTTCTAAAATCTTTAGCTTTCGAACGGTATATCATACATGTATACTACTGTTCTTATGTTCAAAAACAAAAATTGCATTAAAAAAATATTTTTTCAGTTTTCTCCTTTAGTTGCCTCTCAACTTGCATATTTATCTGTTTTTCATCAGTGGTAACAAGATAATATAGTTATTTTTATAGAATCGACAAAATTAAAGGTACTTTAGGGGAAGACAATTTAAAATATCGGCATTTAAGCCCTGTCAGACCATTTTAATCGGGATGAAAACCATATGAGGTTTAAGCCTATTAAATTTTACATCGATATAGCGAGTTTAATCAAAATCGTCGGGACCGTTTTTGAGAAAATCGAAAAAAGGTGCAAAATGCTTTGTATAAAGTGGCTCTTCTGGTAAGCTCATTTCGATGAAAAAGGTTTTGTAACGTATCGGGCGTATATTTGTCTTAAATATGAAATTTCAGTTTCATAGGACTTACCGTTTCCACACACAGACCTTTTTGCTGGACTTGATCATTTGGACTAAGAGGACCCCTAAAAGGTATACTTCCGGTGGAAACTCTAATTATAAAATATGATGATCGCAATGCTTCCTGAGGGCTCACTGGGAGGTTCTCGAGACTCTTCCACTTACTCCCTACTCAACAAGAAGGACTCAGTCAAGTACCTCGAGTGGCAGGCAGCGAGTGTGGTCTTCCCTTGAGAACGACTAACGAAGGAATATTCGCCTCTCTCCCAGGTTATAGTTTACTTGTGGACCCGACCATGCTTCGTACAGACAGCCCAGTCAAATAAGGATATTTGTGAGAATTAATTCGAAGAAAGCTGGAAACCGTTTTAACACTTCTTAATGGTCCTTAATAAAAGTAATATGAGTCTGCACTTGGTGAGATTAACTTTTTGGAGCACTTTGTTTTCAGTTTTTCACCTATAACTCGAAAAAAGTGCTTCCTACATAAAATATCTTTCTTTCCTGAATTAAAGAACGTTGAATTTCCTTCCTAATGAATTTGGTTAAGTGATATTGCCGTAATCGTTCGTCAGAAATGTTTTCCATTTTTGTTCAAAAAACCCAGTTCGGTCACTAAGAGACAGCTGTAACTTTGAAACAACTATCCAAATCGAAAGAAAGTTATAGACTATAAGCTGTAGAGCATTAAAGTCTAAAAGCCTCTTTAAATTTCAAATTAAAAAAAAAAAAAATAGGTGTAGATCCTTTAAGGTGACGGTCAAATTCTATGAATAAGATTGGAGGCTGATCTATAACTTCATCACTCTTAAATATTATTTAAAAATTAATGCACAACGTTTCGGCTAAAGTGCCATCTTCAGGTGCAAAGGAACAATTTTATCTGCAAGTACAAAATATCTTCCAATTAAAAGTAATCAATCTCACAATTATTCCATGAAAATTATCTGACAATATCATATGTTTAATTATCGGATTAATCGGACGATCATTCGTTAACGACAATCGAGGGATTATAAGAAGCCCGGATTGAGTTAAGCGACTTTTTTTTTTTTTTCATCACATAATAAATCATATGGGTATTTGGACCTAGGCTCAGCCACTATAGTTAGGGGCATTGTGGCAATATTTTCTCTCAAAATGCATGTTAATCATTCGATTATTTAAATCATCGAAGTCCGATAATCCGATTATGACGATCATTCGATTATGCCAACCCCTATTATTGGGCACTGCCAATTTACGCATGGTTACCTCTTGAGACGCCTGGAAGCGCCAACCTGCGAAAAATGCAACAATACTCCTCTAACTGCAGAACACTTGCTAATTGAGTGCCCGCTTTATGAGCGAAATACTTAAAGATGAGGAAGAAAGTATAAACAAATTAATAGAATTCACGAAAATGATAGGATTCTACCATAGAATATAATTATTTCGACCACCCCAATGACCCTCAAGGGTAGGAGCGGATAAGCAAATAAATAAAAAATCCTAAAAATATATAAAAACAATTAAAAAAATCTGGTGCGGGCAACACACGACTTTCACTTACCTCCATTTTTAAAATCAATGAAAGAATTTTCAAATACAGTTAGAGATAAAAATACGTGAAATTATTAAGGAATTAATTTAATTAAATTTCTATAGAAACATGTGTTTGATTCAAAAATCAATTATATTATTATCTAAAATAATCAGTTAGTTTTATGTTCATTTATCACTCTCTATTAACTTTTAAAAGCTTGTGTATGAGATGATAATTTTTCTAAAATCTTTAGCTTTCCAACGGTATATCATACATGTATATTACTGCTCTTATGTTCAAAAACGAAAAATTGCATTAAAAAAATATTTTTTCTGTTTTCTCCTTTAGTTGGGTATCGAATTTATTCAATTTATATATTTACCAGTTTTTCATCAGCGTTAACAAGATAATCTAATTATTATTATTGAATCTACAAAATTAAAGGTACTTTAGGGGAAGAAAATTTAAAATATCGGCATTTAAGCCCTGTCAGACCATTTTTATCTAAATAAAACCTACATGATATTAAAGCCCATTAAATTTTACATCGATATAGCGAGTTTAATCAAAATCGTCGGAACCGTTTTTGAGAAAATCGAAAAAAGGTGCAAAATGCATGGTATAAAGTGCCTCTTCTGGTAGGCTCATTTTGATGAAAAAAGTTTTGTCACGTCTCGGGCGTATAGTTGTCTTAAATATGAAATTTCAGTTTCATAGGACTTGCCGTTTCCGCCCGGGAGTTACCACACACACACACACACACACACACAGACACACACACACACACACACAGACCTTTTTGCGGGACTTGGTTATTTGGACTCAGGGGACCCTAAAACGTGTATTTCCGTTGAAAACTGGAATTCGAAAATTTTCACGATCGCAATACTTTCCCTTACTATATATTTCATATATAGGTAAGTGAAAGTAAAAATTGTATGAAAAAAAATATTTCGCTCTTTTCACCTTTTTATCTTTTCGATTTCATCTTTACTATATATTACAATATATATTACTATATATTACTATATATAGTAAGTGAAAGTAAAAATTAAGCATGGAATAAAAGAACAATAAAAATAATTCCACTATCAAAATGAATAACTGTAAAAGGAATCAGTTGATGTACTATAGAATTAATATTTAATAAAAGAGTGGTGAATACTATATATAGCATTTCCAAGTCAATTGTAACTTTTTCCAAGTCAAATGTAACTTTTTCCAAGTCAAATGTAACCTTTTCCAAGTCAAATGTAACCCTTTCCATTTCAAATGTCACCTTTTCCAAGTCAAATGTAACCCTTTCCATTTCAAATGTCACCTTTTCCAAGTCAAATGTAACCCTTTCCATTTCAAATGTCACCTTTTCCAAGTCAAATGTCACCTTTTCCATTTCAAATGTTACCTTTTCCAAGTCAAATGTCACCTTTTTCTTCACTTCTAGCCTTAAATATTCCATTTTATTTATTTATTTATTGAAAAATAATTAGTTTAATTAAAATTATGACTTTTTTAATAATTTTGGCATATCATATCACTGTTTTTTTTTAGATATTTGATATCAAGTTCTGTTTTTACGAACTAATATTTGAAAAAAATGTTTAGTTTTAAAATAGTTGTTGATTTTGAATTTTTAGAAGGGAGGGATAGTTTTTGGGACTAATTAATGTGTTTTCGGGTGGTTATGATTACATTTTTTGAGCTGTATTTTTTATCGCTCGCGTGCATGTTAACTCGCATTTACTTTTAATGTTTTTTATTGATATAGGGATTAATTAATGTGTTTTCGGGCATTATAATTACGTTTTTCGAGCTGTATTTTTTATCGCTCATGCGTATTTCAACTTGAATTTACTGTTAATGTTTTTTATTGATATAGGGATTAATTATTGTGCTTTCGGGTGGTTGTGATTACGTTTTTCGAGCTGTATTTTTTATCGCTCATGCGTATTTCAACTCGCATTTACTTTTAATGTTTTTTATTGATATAGGGATGAATTATTGTGTTTTCGGGTGGTTATGATTACGTTTTTTGAGTTGTATTTTTTATCGCTCATGAATATTTCAACTCGCATTTACTTTTTATGTTTTTTATTGATATAGGGATGAATTATTGTGCATTCCGGTGCTTATGATTACATTTTTTGAGCTCTATCCTTTATCGCTCATGCGTATTTCAACTCGCATTTACTTTTTATGTTTTTTATTGGTATAGGGATGAGTTTTTGTGCATTCGGGTGGTTATGATTACGTTTTTTGAGCTGTATTTTTTATCGCTCATGGATATTTCAACTCGCAATTACTTTTTATGTTTTTTATTGATATAGGGATTAATTATTGTGCATTCGGGTGGTTATGATTACATTTTTTGAGCTCTATCCTTTATCGCTCATGCGTATTTCAACTTGCACTTAATTATAATGTTTTTTATTAATATAGGCATTAATTGTTGTGTTTTCGGGTGGTTATGATTACGTTTTTCGAGCCGGATTTTTTATCGCTCATGCGTATTTCAACTCGCATTTACTTTTAATGTTTTTTATTGATATAGGGATGAATTATCGTGCATTCGGGTGGTTATGATTACACTTTTTGAGCTCTATCTTTTATCGCTCATGCGTATTTCAACTCGCATTTACTTTGAACGTTTTTTATTGATATATATAGGTTATTAATTGTATTTGCGTTCTGATTACGTTTTTAAACTGGATGTTACATCGCGCTTGCGCATCGTTTTAGATCACTTTTTACTTAAGTTATGATTCCCGAAAACACTATAAACGATCACTCTATCAAATATTTATGAAACAGGAACATAACTTGAAATGAGTAAAAGCGATAACAAATAAGGTTCAAATAATGTTACAAGAACACCCGAAAATAGAATAAACGATTCCTCAATTAAATTATCAAACAATTGTAAGAACAAGTTAGGAAGTGGGTCCATTATAAAATATTTAGTTTAAAAAACTTACTCAGGACGCTAAAAAAGGAACTATAACTAATCCTTTTATAGAGCGATAAAAGATAGAGCTAAAAAAATGTAATCATAACCACCCGAAAACAAAACAATTAATGCCTATATTAATAAAAAAACATTATAATTAAGTGCAAGTTGAAATACGCATGAGCGATAAAGGATAGAGCTCAAAAAATGTAATCATAACCACCCGAATGCACAATAATTAATCCCTATATCAATAAAAGACGTTAACAGTAAATGCAAGTTGAAATATCCAAGAGCGATAAAAGATAGAGCTCAAAAAATGTAATCATAACCACCCGAATGCACAATAATTAATCCCTATATCAATAAAAGACGTTAACAGTAAATGCAAGTTGAAATATCCAAGAGCGATAAAAAGATAGAGCTCAAAAAATGTAATCATAACCACCCGAAAACAAAACAATTAATGCCTATATTAATAAAAAAACATTATAATTAAGTGCAAGTTGAAATACGCATGAGCGATAAAGGATAGAGCTCAAAAAATGTAATCATAACCACCCGAATGCACAATAATTAATCCCTATATCAATAAAAGACGTTAACAGTAAATGCAAGTTGAAATATCCAAGAGCGATAAAAGATAGAGCTCAAAAAATGTAATCATAACCACCCGAATGCACAATAATTAATCCCTATATCAATAAAAGACGTTAACAGTAAATGCAAGTTGAAATATCCAAGAGCGATAAAAGATAGAGCTCAAAAAATGTAATCATAACCACCCGAAAACAAAACAATTAATGCCTATATTAATAAAAAAACATTATAATTAAGTGCAAGTTGAAATACGCATGAGCGATAAAGGATAGAGCTCAAAAAATGTAATCATAACCACCCGAATGCACAATAATTAATCCCTATATCAATAAAAAACATAAAAAGTAAATGCGAGTTGAAATATCCATGAGCGATAAAAAATACAGCTCAAAAAACGTAATCATAACCACCCGAATGCACAAAAACTCATCCCTATACCAATAAAAAACATTAAAAGTAAATGCGAGTTGAAATACGCATGAGCGATAAAAAATCCGGTTCGAAAAACGTAATCATAACCACCCGAATGCACAATAATTAATCCCTATATCAATAAAAAACATTAAAAGTAAGTGCATGTTGAAATACGCATGAGCGATAAAGGATAGAGCTCAAAAAGTGTAATCATAACCACCCGAATGCACGATAATTCATCCTATATCAATAAAAAACATTAAAAGTAAATGCGAGTTGAAATACGCATGAGCGATAAAAAAATCCGGTTCGAAAAACGTAATCATAACCACCCGAATGCACAATAATTAATCCCTATATCAATAAAAAACATTAAAAGTAAGTGCATGTTGAAATACGCATGAGCGATAAAGGATAGAGCTCAAAAAGTGTAATCATAACCACCCGAATGCACGATAATTCATCCCTATATCAATAAAAAACATTAAAAGTAAATGCGAGTTGAAATACGCATGAGCGATAAAAAAATCCGGTTCGAAAAACGTAATCATAACCACCCGAAAACACAACAATTAATGCCTATATCAATAAAAAACATTAAAAGTAAATGCGAGTTGAAATACGCATGAGCGATAAAAAATACACCTTGAAAAACGTCATTATAATACCCGAAAACACATTAATTATTCCCAAAAACTATCCCTCCCTTCTAAAAATTCAAAATCAACAACTATTTTAAAACTAAATATTTTTTTCAAATATTAGTTCGTAAAAACAGAACTTGATATCAAATATCTAAAAAAAAACAGTGATATGATATGCCAAAATTATTAAAAAAGTCATAATTTTAATTAAACTAATTATTTTTCAATAAATAAATAAATAAAACGGAATATTTAAGGCTAGAAGTGAAGAAAAAGGTGACATTTGACTTGGAAAAGGTAACATTTGAAATGGAAAAGGTGACATTTGAAATGGAAAAGGTGACATTTGAAATGGAAAAAGTTACATTTGACTTGGAAAAGGTTACAATTGACTTGGAAATGCTATATATATATATATATATATATATATATATATATATATATATATATATATATATATATATATATATATATATATATATATATACGTAAATAAAAATGTACGTTGGAAAACTGATTTAATATATATCCATCAGTCGAAAAGCATTTTGTTCTCTAGGGGTTGTGATTGAAGGGACGGAGGGGATATTTCCTGGGACGGTCCGGGCAATGATGAGCAAATACTCAAAAAACTTGAGTACTGATTACTGTAATCAAATGATGCTCGCTGCTGATTACAAAATCTACTCAGCTTTCCTCCTGATTACTATTATTTTCCTCTGTAATCAACATTTTCGTACTTTTGAGTACTTGATTACTTTATTTACTTAATGAGATGTTCAGAATAGAGTATATTGCCTACATCTATTAAGTAGTGAAAAAGATGAAATCGAAAAGATAAAAAGGTGAAAAGAGCGAAATATTTTTTTTCATACAATTTTTACTTTCACTTACCTATATATGAAATATATAGTAAGGGAAAGTATTGCGATCGTGAAAATTTTAGAATTCCAGTTTTTAACGGAAATACACGTTTTAGGGTCCCCTGAGTCCTAATAACCAAGTCCCGCAAAAAGGTCTGTGTGTGTGTGTGTGTGTGGTAACTCCAGGGCGAAAACGATAAGTCCTATGAAACTGAAATTTCATATTTAAGACAAATATACTCCCGAGACGTTACGAAACCTTTTTCGCAAATGTTAAGACTCAGAGTGTATTGTTAATTTATTGGAATATAGTTAAGAGTGATGAAATTATCTTTTGCCGAAACAATTAATAAATCACATGGGCAAATATTTAAACACGTAGGAATCGATTTACGTCAAAATCGGGTCGCGGAGAAAATCATTTACATATTCTGCCACAAGAAAATAAAACCAAAAATATCATTTACGCAGAAGCAACGGTTCCGACGATTTTGATTAAACTCGCTATATCGATGTAAAATTTAATGAGCTTTAATATCATGTAAGTTTCATTCTGATAAAAATAGTCTTACAGTGCTTTAATGCCGATATTTTAAATTTTCTTCCTCTAAAGTACCTTTAATTTTGTAGATTCTATAAAAATAATTATATTATCTTGTTACCATTGATAATTAACAGCTAAATATGTAAGTTGTGCGAATTTAAAATACAACCAAAAGAGAAAACTGAAAAAATATTTTTAAATATAATTTTGAACATAATAACAGTAATATACCGTTGGAAAGTTAAAGATTTTAGCAAAAATATTATCTTATACACAAGCTTTTAAAAGTTAATAGAGAGTGATGAAGAGCCGATAAAACTGACTTATTTTAGATAATTATATAATAGATTTGTTAATAAAACACATGTTTCTGTAGATATTCCATTTGATTAAATCTTTAATGGTTTCACTCATTTTTATCTCATCATTACTGTATTTGAAAATTCTTTAATTGATTTTAAAAACGGAGTTAAGTGAAAGTTGTGAGTTGACCGCACCAGATTTTTATGTTTTTTAACTTAAAAACATTAATATAGATGTATAAAATACCATTGGCTAACTAAAGGTTTTAGATGAAATGTTATCTCATACACAAAATCTTAAAGTTAACGCAGAATGATTAAAAGTCGATAAAACTAACTGGTTTTCGTAGATAATAATATAATATATTATTTAATAAGACACGTGTTTCTATTTAAACACAATGTAAATCATTCTTAAACAATTTGAATTTCATCTCTAATTGTATTTCAAAATTCTTAAATTATTTTTCACAACGGAGGTAAGTGAAGTCGTGTGTTGCCCGCACCAGAATTTCTATGGGTATTTTACCAATGGATCATTTCAATAGCTCAACCTTGAGCCGACAGTGTTCATTCATTAAAGTTCCTAAGACACCAACATTCCGCACAGACCAAGCGGAGCGACTGAGAAATTCCTTTCAGCAATTTTAATCAGATTCGTCGAGTGGTTCGGGCCTCACGTTCAAGACAGCGTCACGCTCTGGGGATAAATTGACGGGCTGATTTACAAAAGGATCCATGAGAAAAATTTCATTCAGTTTTATAATGTTTTATCTAAACCCATCGTCCGATTTTATCTAAAAACCTGACAAAACTTTGAAAATTAACTCTTTCCAAAAGGTACAAATCACATATCTCATCATCTATATCTCGAGAGGTCCTTGAACGGAGAACTATCAGAAACATTATGGGTGCATTACAGGCTGAAGATAGGTGAAAACTGTGAAGCAGGGAAGTTTACCAGAAGGTAGAATGAATTTCAGAGATAATGCGGAAGAGGAGGTTGACATTCTTTGTCCATCTACCTGTACCACTACAACCCATGAAGGGTCTTGGGCTCAGTACATATAGAGATTCGTACTGTTTCTAGGCCAACGGCAGTGCAATGAGGTGATTAGGCCTTAATCACGCTCAGCCGCCAGGTTTTTCCCCAATTAATTTGGGTACCCACTTTATAGAGGCTGGGTCTACCCCCAGGAGGGTCTCCATACCCTAGGGTCGCCCCCGACTGAATTAACAGAATAAATAATATTCTGCCACAGGCGGGATTCGAACCCAGGACCCGGAGCACAGCAGACTAGTGCTCTATCCACTAGACCACGCCGCTTTATTGGAATATAGCCTGATATATTATGCTACTTTATGTATTATGTATTTCCACTAGGATAGGATAGAAAAGAAACTTATTGTATTTGTATAAGATTATTTTCTTTAACGAATAAATATCTATCTGTCTAGTACTGAATAAACAGACATAAAATGACGAAACAAATATTCAACCAACTCTGGTCAAAGCCCAAAACAACATTGATCGAGGAAGGTTAGGAATTATTACGAAAAGTTGAACATGTCACAGTCTCAAATGCTAGACAGAAGTGAAATTAAGAGTGAAAAATCTGGAAGGGTTTCTAGACGAAAGAAGGCCTAAGAGTGTACGAGCTTGGACGGAAGATCAAAGGAGATACGTCGCCAACGAAGACATTCAGAAATATTGGAGGCAGAGGACACTCTAGACTAGGGGTGGGCATAATCGAATGACGATTATCGGATCATTCGATTATTTCAATCATTCGAATTAATCGATTATCGGATTAATCGGTTTGGAGAAACAAATGATCATTCGAACTGAATTGTTTTTTTGTTTTTGTTTTTTTTTTCTTCTACTCTAGACAAAGAACAGAAATTAAAAAAAAAAATACAAAGCTAGGCAGGCATTGAAAGCCTGCGCTGGGAACAGGTGTACATCTGTCGTCAGCCCATGAAGTACCGGCAGAAAATATATTTCACCTTGGAGGATAGAATGATATTGAAGAAAAAAATAATATTAAAATACTCAAATGAATACCTGGTAAAAAATTATATACTTGATAAATTAGAAGTTCTTGAAGGAAATATTGTACGCAAAACACACTAAACGCTGACGTTTGCAGAACTGTGTGAATTGATAAGTCGAGGATAGTCGTAGACAATAAAATAATAGTTATTTAATAATACGCGTGTTTCTATTGCAACTCAGGGTAATTAATTATTTAAATAATTTAGGGTTTATATTCATTCTCAATAATGAACCTCTGTAATCAACCAAAAAAAAAAATTATCCCCTTCATAATATGATGGCTTACATTTCAAGATTCGTAGAACCCGAATTATGAATTTTAAAAATCCGTTTGTCCTAATTAATAAATAAAGAATTAAATTTCCTACAAAATGAGAAAATAATCATTGAAATTGGTTCAGAACTAGCAGAGATAAAGCATTTTGAAATTAGCATAAGTGATATGCTATTTTCCTTTGAATTATTTATTGCTTTTCATATTATTTAATTGCCTATCAACAGCTACATAAACAGTCATACCCTAATATTGTTATTTGGAAATAATAAACCATTGTGTAATAATTTGCAGCGTTTTTACTTTCACTTAACTATATATGGAATATATAGTTAGGCAGAGTATTGCGATCCTGAAAATCTTCCAATTACAGTTTTCAGCAGAAATACACATTTTAGGGTACCCTGAATCCAAATGACCAAGTCCCGCAAAAAGGTCTGTGTATGTGTGTGTGTGTGTGTGTGGTAACTCCATTTCGAAAACTAAAAGTCCTTTGAAACTGAAATTTCATATTTAAGACAAATATACTCCCGAGTCGTTACAAAACCTTTTTCGCAAGTGTTGAATAAGAGTGATGAAAAGTCGATAAAACTAACTGATTATTTTAGATAATAATATAATAGATTATTTAACAAAACACATGTTTCTATCAAAATCCAATGTAAATAATTCTTTAAATATTTATTTCTTTTCTAAATTTGTTTTTGTTTGCACCAGATTTTTTTATCTTTTAACGTATTTCGATACTGAAAATCTTCCAATTACAGTTTTCAGCAGAAATACACATTTTAGGGTACCCTGAATCCAAATGACTAACTAACTGATTATTTTAGATAATATATAATAGATTATTTAACAAAACACATGTTTCTATCAAAATCCAATGTAAATATTCTTTAAATATTTATTTCTTTTCTAAATTTGTTTTTGTTTGCACCAGATTTTTTTTATCTTTTAACGTATTTCGAAATTCTTTGAATTGATTTTAACTACAGAGGTAAGTTAAAGTCGTGTGTTTCGCGCACCAGACTTTTCTATTTTTTGAAGCTTTTCCCTACTTAAATATATCGATTTACTGGAAAAGGAAAAGGTGGAGATTGGCCATTTTGAATAAATTTCGAATGAGTTATGGTCGCATGACTCTCAATAAATCAGAACAGAGAACACTAAGGCCAGGAGACTGAGAAATCGGAGGAAGTGAAGTGTGAGAGGTTCGAACCTAATCAATGTGAAGGACCCTCCAGCTCTCCTCAATGGAGCTCCGGCCGTCTGCAACAGCTGCTCTATAGGAGCCTTAGTGTTAGGGAAAGGTGGAATGGAATCTAGTCTCAGGTCGGAACTGCGGTCGCTTTATGATGGGGCGTTTGAAAGAGGGAATTCAAAGCATATCGAGCGGCTTCTTTTGTGCGCGGTTCGCAGAATACAGGACCGCTTGTATTGTTTGGTACGGAGCTCGATCCGGATCAAAGGGAAGAGACAGGAAGAAGGAGAAGAAAATCCAAATGACAACAGGGAGAAAATATATAATGAAGTTTAATAGTTTTGCAATTTTAAACCAACGACACTGTAATAAACAAAATCCAGGAAGAAATAAAGTCGCGTGTTATTATTCAGATGCGGAATTACTCTGGTTTTATTAGAATTGATAAAAGTATTCTTCTGACGGTATTATACGGATGTAAAGCGTGGTCGCTTACTTACTTCAAGGATGAACAACGCCTTAAAGTTTTCGAAAAAAAGGTTCACGTTAAATATTTGGTCAAACGGAAATGAAGCTACTGGAAAATTTAGCAGGTTACACAACGCGGAATTGCGGAGCTTGTATGTTGTAGGTATAATTCAGTTGATATTGTCGCGGCGACGCAAAGAGGCTTGTAAAATTGTCGTTGGGCTCAGTGAATGACGACTTTTAAAAATCTTGGTATGCGCTGAACCGAGTGGTAAGCGTCCGAGAGGTAGGCCGAAGCATCGATGGGCGGATTTTGTTAAGTTGATCTCGAGGCTAGATCTTGAGCTGTGATGATTAGACGAATCTATATAGGCACCATTTGGTGGTATCAGCATCGAATGATCAAGTTTGCTAAGGTCTCTTATTATTAAAAGTTACCAAGTTTAAAAGTCCCATTATCATTGCTATATCATGCAAACTATCTTTAGCGATCATAGGTTAGTAAACTTCTTCCCTTCCAACCTTTGTGTTCGCGTCTCCTAGCATTATATTTATGTGACTTCGCGGTCATTTATCGTAAACCGACTCTAGCACATCAACAAATTCGCATTTAACTTCATCATCACTGTCTGCGCAAGGAGAATGAATGTTTATAAACGCGATTTTCAACCAACGTCCCTGAAAAATCGATATCAAAAAGGCGAAATATGCGTGTTATTATTCAGTTCTGAAATAACATAGCTCGCGGTTTCTATTGGGTTGTGTCACATGAAATGCCAGTTTTCAAGTTAAAGGATTATTAGTAAGAATACGATATGAAAACAAGATAATTTTATACGAAGTATTTATCTTCTTTTTCTACACATTTTTCCCAACGTGACACGAACTTTTTCATCCCCGAACTGAAAACCTCTGAGCTTTGAAGTAAAACAAAATCTGAAAACGCACTTTTCACTTGATCACCATTTTCAAAAAGTTTTCCTTTGACGAAGTTGTCTAAATTTCTGAACAGGTGGTAATTTGTTGGAGACAAGTCGGGAGAATATGGTGGGTGCGGAAGAACTTCGTAGCCCCAATGTCTGGAAACGGTAGATGCACTTGCATTTAATTGTGCTGAGAGTCCTTTAACTGTTTGATAGGCGTTTCCTTCTACTGTATGTTTGAGGACATCGTTGTCTATTACTGACGGAGGTCTTCCTCGGGGCAAGTTTTCCAAGTCGGTATCCCCAGCTGAAAACTTAGCAAACCAACGGCGAATGGTCCGCTCATTAACACTACCTCCCCCAAACGCATTGCAAATATTTCTAGTGGCCTCAGCTGCTGAATGGCCGAGTTTAAACTCGTACAAAAATATTACTCGAAAATCGCGTGTTTCCGTGTTCATATTTGGAGGTATACTAAAAAGTGGGTAATTGATTGGGAAGCTAATGTTTATAATACAAAGGTAGAGGAGTAGTAACTGTTTACTTTAAATATGTAAACATTCGGAAAAAAAAAACAACAGAGATCTGCAAAATCCTTTATGTATTTCAGAAACTATAAAAACGGACATTTCATAGAAACAACCCAATATTAATAAACTTAAAGGTATTTTATTTTTTTTATTTAAATATTTTATTGATATTTACAACTGTACATACAATATATACAACAAGTAAATGGGCTAATTGACACTTATGGGCGTGATAATGTCTTGTGAAGAAACTACCCAGTGGTAGCACTTCAAAGTCAATTTAATTAAAGTAGGTCTCGAGGCCATCGTCTTTTCAATCGCCTCGGAGGGTTCTTAAAGGTGAAAATTTAGAAAACTGTTATTTTTCCGAAATTTATATACGGATGTGTAACGCGGTCAGTCAAGGATGAACAACGTCTTGAAGTTTTTAAGGATAAGGTACTGAGTAAAATTATGAAGTTTTATAAGACCGTTGAGACTATATGATGAGAACGTTTCTTGAAGGTACGGTAATAATGAAATAGTATATTAATAAGGGACACTTGTTGTAATTGTGTACCGATGTTTCGGCCTACATTATGGGTCTACATAAGGGCTGACTCTATAAGAGATTGCCAAGAGTGATTTGGGCATTCAAATATAAGTGTTTCTTATTAGTGTGTTATTTCTTGATGACCGCAACCCCAAACTTCTTCGATCATACCGCAAAAAATATCTGATCCAAAGAGTGATGAAGCGACTAGGGATTTCAGAAGGTTGTACAACGCGGAATTAAGCAGCTTGCTTTCTGTGAGTAAAAGTGAGTTGATAGTATTGCGGACACTCGAATGGGCGTGTAAAGTTGTTGGGCTCAGTGAAGAACGAATTCCGAAAAAGTTGGTATGCGCAGAACCGACTGGTATAGTGTACTAGAGGTAGGCCGTAGTATCGAGAAGAGGATTTCGTTAAGCCTGATCTCGGGGCTTGGACTTGAGCTGTGATCATTGGACGAATCTGTCTTGGCAGTATTTAGTAGTATCGGCATTGTACCTTCGGGTTCCCTAATCCTATTGTTATGATTATTATTATTAAAAGTCCAATTAGGAAACATTGATATGTTTGAGAGTGAAGACGCATCTGAAGCGTAGAGCGTGTTTATGATGCAAACGATCAACTAGTAGTGTCGAAAGTAGGAATCACTATACAGATCGATAATTATTTCCATTTAATCCAAACCTGAATAGTCAGAAGCCTCTTCAATTGTTGAACATCTAACCTCTACCTTCTAACTGACTCCTATTCTCTACCGTCCTTGTTAATCGCTTCCAGAACAAGTATGGCCTTAAATAAAATGCTGCGTACCGCTGTAGAATTAACCAAGGGATATGAGATTAATACGACGATTTTCAAGCACCTTATTTTTCGCTTCAGATGGCTGGAAAATGTGATGAGAATGGATGGTAGTAGAACAAACCGATAGTAATTCTCCGGAAACCAAGATGGAGTTAGGCCACTTAAAAGACCGACCAGGACACGGGTTCAAACTCCCACTGTAGCATCGTCCGATTAGCCATAGTAGCATTAAGTGACGTTAAATAAATAAACAAACAAACCGACCAGGATACTTGCAATGACTGAGAAAAGTTTAGCTGAAACGGCGAAGGGTAGTTTCAGGCTTCTCTAAAGCCGTTGATTTATTAATTTCAGATGCAATGTTACCTTCACTCTCTGATAATAATATTTTTAGCCTAACTACACTCCACGCAACTAAGACCTTGCTGCATCTATTACCCCCAACAGAAAACTCTTCAATTACCTCAACTGAGGATAATACCTCAGCCGTAACGCCAACCTGTAACCATTCTTCTGACAACAGTCCCTTACCACAAGAACTTCCACTACCAATAGAAATTCATCCATGCCTTCGCTATCATCTCACAGAACCAGAATTTGACATACCAACCGAAGCAAATTGCCTGCCTAATGCTGACCTTTTGAACCAAATCATACGAAGTACTCATCAACACGAACTACAATGGAATGAAAAGGTTATCTTGGGATAATTAACTAAAACAACCAATTCATTAGTTTGTATTATATCTCCAAACAATATTGTTCAAAGGCTTAGAGAAACAGACGAAGTAAGCAGATCTATTCCATCTACAAAAAGCAGTTTTACCTTTTAACAGATTTACCTTTTATACCAATTACCCATTCATTTATTTACTTAAGTCACCAATTTATCTTTTTGGTCTTAAGAAACAAATCCGTGAATCAGTTTACTCACACCAGGCATAGTGCAAGGAGATCCTACGGACAACCTCGTTGTCCCCAACAGCAACCTATATGTAGTTGCTATATATCTCCAATATGTAGTAACTATACAAGAGAAATGGTTATCATGTTTCAAAAGCCATTTTACTAAAACAATAAAATAAAATAATAGGCTAGGCGAGTTCCCAGGTTCGATGCCTATAACACCAAATGCTGCCTACACAGATTCGTCTAATAAAATACCGTTCAAGCTCAAGCCTTCTAGATCAGAGTTAACATAATTCTACCAACGAAGCTTTCAGTCAGTTTGACACATGCCAACTGTTTTAGAATTCGTTCTTCCCTGCGCCCAACACCTTTAGAAGTCCATTGGAGACTTCGTGATGCTATTAACGCAATTGTACTGACATAGTACAATGTCCACAATCACGCAGTGGCCCTATCGCTCTTTAGAGCAAATATTTTACGCAGTACCTTATTCTTGAAAATCTTAAGGAGATCGTTCATCCTTCAAAGTAAGCGACCTCGTGTTGCTATTTACACCGATTCATCACTGACAAAACTACGTTTAAATAACAAATACTCATATAATTGGTCCAATCATCGAAAAATAATCTTCATACATTTCAGTATCCAACCAATAGCTCAGATTTCTTCGAATGGGTAAGGTAAGTAGACACTAGGTAGCTGGTGAGCAACTTGCAGGAAACTGAGTTTCTATTCGCCAATAGACTCAGAAACTTTCACCGGAGGAAAAAGTTTGAAGACTAACTTTGACGGAGAAGTGGCAACCTTGAATAATGCAATGATTTCCTTTTGCATCATTCTCTCCCTGCAACTCTCTCTCTAGTCCCTCGCGGCACCCTACTGACACCATTACGAGCCTGAAGAGCAACTGAAAGAGCACATCCACGTCCGTCTGGGGAAGGAAGTCACAAAGAGAAAGGTAAAACTTTGAAACTCCTCATCTAAGAATATGAAGGCAATTTATACTTACAAATAAACAGGATTTTAAAAAAATTAGTATTTATTGAAATTTTAATGAAAAACTGCAAAATACTACACAATGGTTTATTATTTCCAAATAACTTTATTTAGGTATAACTGTTTATAAAGCTGTTTAAAGGCAATTAACTGATATGGAAATTTACAAATAATTCAAAGGAAAAATGGACTATCCCTCCAGATAATTTTAAAACGTTACCTCTCTGCTACCAATATACCAAAATGATGTAAAACAAACATAGAAAGAAACTACATTGAACACATTAAATATTCTTAACCAGGACGTGCCGAGGCCATCTTATTTTCAGACGCCGTAGAGGATAAATAAGAATAAAAGAGAAAGCAAGGATCGGAACTAGTGAGTTGAAGGAGGAATAGACTTTGACATGGAGGGAGTTTTATATGCTTTGTGCCAAATCAGCAATCAAGTTTGCGAAATATTTTGGATTACAAGGATTGGATGCGGGAAAAATGTAATGGTTTAGTAGCTCTCCAGAGATTAACTCAAGAACGGGGGCCAACAGAACTCCAACTAAAAACAACGATTTCCAAAAAAAAATTTGCCCCGAAATTTTGACTAACTATTACAAGCCCGAAAGAGGTATAAAATTTAACCGAAAAGTTTTTTTTACCGGAGTTCCGGTAGCCCCCTCACTAGATCTAAATATAATTATAGTGACATGTTGCTCTAAGATAAGAAATAAAAAATTTCTGGCCCCTTAAATTGTTTAACATTTATTCGAAACTTTGCGGCCATGTAAGTCCTATACCATCAACTTTATAGAAAACATTCATGAGGATAATTGATTAACTCTTGGGAGAGCCAGCAGAACTTTGACTAAAAAAAAAATCAATAAAATTTAAACGAAACAATAGTTAACATTAAACCATAAAATTATTCTTTTCGACCGGAGTTCCGGTGGTCTCCCAACTAGATCTAAATATAATTATAGTGACATGTTGCTCTGAGATAAGAAATAAAAAATTTCTGGCCCCTTAAATTTTTTAACATTTATTCGAAACTTTGCGGCCATGTAAGTCCTATACCATCAACTTTATAGAAAACATTCATGAGGATAATTGTTATAACTCTTAGGGAGAGTCCAACAGAACTTTGACTAAAAAAAAGTTTTCCAAAAAAAAATTCAATAAATTTAAACGAAACAATAATTAACATTAAACCATAAATAATTCTTTTCGACCGGAGTTCCGGTGGTCTCCCAACTAGATCTAAATATAATTATAGTGAAATGTTGCTCTGAGATAAGAAATAAAAAAGTTCTGGCCCCTTAAATTTTTTAACATTTATGCCCTGCATGGCTTAGTATTATTGTGGCGAATTTTAAATTTAAAAAAATTGGTCAAATAGTTTCGGAGAAATTTTAAAAGTTCTTAAATTTATTTTAACAACGGAAGTACATGAAAGTCATGTGTTGCGCGCACCAGATTTTTCAAATATGATGGTTAAATTTTTTTGATATTATTTATTCAAAAATACCAAAATCAAAGCGATTATAAAATGTGATGGTGAGGGAAAGATTCGTGAGAATTTGGGGTCATAGGTATTTTTTTATGCCGAATAAAAAAATTAATTTTGTGAAACAATTTAAAAAAAACAAGATAAGAAGAGATATAAGAATCACCTATCAGTATGAAACATATTTTAGGTTCTATTCTCATACCTAAAAATCTGGTGCGGGCAACACACGACTTTCACATTTTAAAACATCGGCATTTAAGCCCTGTCAGACCGTTTAATCAGAATGAAACCTACATGATAAAGTCCATTAAATTTTACATCGATATAGCGAGTTTAATCAAAATCGTCGGAACCGTTTTCGAGAAAATCGAAAAAAGGTGCTAAATGCATGGTATAAAGTGGCTTTTCTGGTAAGCTCATTTTGATGAAAAAGATTTTGTAACGTCTCGGGCGCATAGTTGTCTTAATTGGTTATTTGGACTCAGTGGACCCTAAAATGTGTATTTTCGTTGAAAATTGGAATTCGAAAATTTTCACGATCGCAATACTTTCCCTTACTATATAGTAATTTTCCCTTACTATATATTACTATAGTAAGTGAAAGTAACAAATACACATACAAAATTTCATTGACATACGTCGAGTTGTTTCGAAGGAGTTCGACCACAAACACCGTGGCACAAGTTTTTTAAAATATTAGATTATTTAATTTATTGTGTAATAATTGTAATTAATGTCCTGCTTCAAATGTGTGACAACAAAGCGCATTGAGATTTTAGACTTTAGCAGTATCCGTATGGGATTTGGGTCTCGGGAGATCTACAATGACATGTCCCTCGCGTCAGTGAGGAGGAGTTGACAACCCATCGTATGAGAGGTCTATACTGGAGGGGATTCAGGATATCTTCACCATCCAGAATATCATCTCAAGAACGTCAACTTGGTCTGCCAAGAAATTTAAGAAGGCGTTGTCATCGCATTGGGTTATGTTCACACCATATGTTATGGCCTAATAAGGTTTTTCCTGGCTGTTTCATTGAAAATAAAAAAACTCTATAATTTTTATGATATTTATCATGAGATCATTTTATTGTATAAATCTTTATTTTTTATTTGGTTTAAAAATAGTCTTTGTAATTTTAATTAAAAGTTTTTGCCAAGAAAGTGAAGAATAATAGAAGAGGAAGAAAAAAAAAAAAGACGATCGTACTTCAATTGTTTTATTACTGCCTCGTGGCGACGCGAGTCTTAAGCTAGCGTCTGAACGGTGAAGATGTGCCGTCTATAGACCCAAGTCTCCTCTCAACGTTTGAACGTTTGGAAACGAATTTCTTCATCTTCTCATCGTTCCCCTTGGAACTTGGAAGAACCGCCCTGCGGTCATTTTTAACACTCAAGAGAACTTCGTTCAAGCCGCCCTGCGGTCGTTTTCTTCAACACTCAACTGGACATCTTTACGTGAATATAACCTACCTATATCCATTATTGGAACATTTAATTTCTTAATTTTCATTCTTAAAACTGTTTAATTTTGATACCTATATTTTTTACATCTTTAAGCATTTAATTAAGTTAAGTATGTTTCTCGTATTTTCTTCAATATTTTAATTAGTTTTATTTTGTTTCCTATATTTTCTTACAGATGTTTAAGCATATAATTAGGTTAATTTGTTTCTTATCTTTTCTCATATCAATTTTGTTTCTTATCTCGTTTACATGTATTTTAGTTTAATAAATATATTGTGATTCGTCGTTTGCTTTCATTATTTTTATTTTTTAAATCTATTCAGTCCACTAATTTTTTTTTTATTCAAACCACCCTCAATTTTGAGTTATCACTTGAAAGCACTGTTCTTTCACGGATAGCTCAGCGTATACAGGTTAGCGTATTAATATTGGTTTGTTTCACATGAAATGTCTGTTTTTATAGTTTCTGAAATACATAAAGAATTTTGCAGGTCTCTGTTGTTTTCTTCCGAATGTTTACATATTTAAATTAAACAGTTACTAATCCTCTACCTTGGTATTATAAACATTAGCTTTCCAATCAATTACCCACTTTTTAGTATACCTCCAAATATGAACATGGAAACACGCGATTTTCGAGAAATATTTTGTACGAGTTTAAACTCGGCCATTCAGCAGCTGAGGCCGCTAGAAATATTTGCAAGGCGTTTGGGGAAGGGAGAGTTAATTAACGGACCTCCGTCCATAATATACAACGATGTCCTCAAACATACAGTAGAAGGAAACCCCTACCAAACTTTAACTGTTGACTGACTCTCAGCATAACTAAATGCAAGTGCATCTACCGTTTCCAGCCCATTAAAGTGTATTGTGAAAGTAAAAAACCTCGATACATGGGTACCTCATGATCCCACTGAGCGGCAGCAAGACCCCATGTTTCAAAACATACCGTGCAAAAATTGAAAGAACAGGGCTACGAAGTTCTTCCGCACCCACCATATTCTCCCGACTTGTCTCCAACAGATTACAATTAAATTGTGCGTTTTCAGATTTTGTTTCACTTCAAAGCTCAGAGTTTTTCAGTTCGGGGATAAAAAAGTTGGTGTCACGTTGGGAAAAATGTGTAGAAAAAGAAGGTAAATACTTCGTATAAAATTATCTTGTTTTCATATCGTATTTTTAATAACATCCTTTACCTTGAAAACGGACATTTCATGTGACACAACCCAATATTAATAATTTTATTATTATGTAAATATATATATGAATTTTTTTTTTTTTTTTTTTTAATTAACCAGACCATAAGGATTTCTTTGGTTCACTTGTCATTATTCGAATGGACCTTGATCCCAGAATAAAAAATTCCTTTTCTATTTCATTTCAATATAACTGCTACACGAACGTACCATTCCTCGGTGCCTTGGCTAGTGACAGAGAGTTTCTGTAATGTAATGACAGGAATATTTCTCATTTCCCCTGTTTACCAAGAGACGAAGCGAACACATGTGGATGTGGAACTGCGGTGATATTGACTTAATGCTCATCGAAAACAACCTGCATTGGTCACAGGAAGGGGAGCTATACTCTTAAACAATAAGGCCAGACCTATTATTCCTTAGACCTATCTCTCAGTTTTCTATCTGTTCAGGCATTTCAACAATTCGCATAAGAATAATTTTGGTTTATCATTTTTAATAATGCACCTTTGTAATCGAACAAAAATAAATAAATAATTACTTCCTCCTCTCAAAATTTTAGTTTGTAGTAAGTGAGAAACGTAGAACCCGAGAAACGAATAGAAAAATCAGTCTCACATCTGTTGATATCACTCTGTTAGTTTTAAATTGGCGGCCGATTATATTGTTTTAATTCAATAACTCTTATTTTTGAAGATTTAGTTGTTTTTGAAGATAGAGAAACTTTATTAAAAAGTTTTCTGATCACGGTGCCGCGATTGATAATAAAAAAAATAAAAAAAAAAAAAAAAACTACTAAGGGTCTTGGGCTCAGTACATATAGAGATTCGTACTGTTTCAAGGCCAACGACATTGCAATGAGGCGATTAGGCCTCAATCGCGCTCAGCCGCCAGGTTTTTCTCCAATTAATTCGGGTACCCACTTTATAGAGGCTGGGTCTGCCCCAGGAGGGTCTCCATAACCCTAGGGTCGCCCCCCGACTGAATTAACAGAATAAATAATATTCCGCCACAGCCGGGATTCGAACCCAGGACCCGGAGCACAGCAGACTAGCGCTCTATCCACTAGACCACGCCGCTCCCCATTGATAATAAAAGAAAAAAAAAATTAAATATCACCTAGAATCAGGACTTAAATTTCATAAAGTTGTAATATTTTTTATCTTTTGTTCAGTAGGTGCGACAGGACCTCGCGGTGTAATCTCCTGAGAGATTAAACTCACGTTTCGTGATAGGGTCATCACTCCCTTCGCCTAATTTTGTGAGTGATCACAATCCGGCTGACGGGTCACACATACCCAGAGGAAAGGCTGGGTATGTGTGAATCACCATTTAATTACATTCTTATAAAAGCCACGCCGGGACTTGGATTCGAAATTACAACTTTTAGCATGAGACTAGCGCGCTACTCAGCCACGGGCCCCCCAAAGTTGTAACATTGACAATCCTATATATATATATATATATATATATATATATATATATATATATATATATATATATATATATATATATATGAGATGAGGCTAAGAAGATTAATAAATAACTTTATAAGATTTATGTGCGGTATTTACAGACAGTCACACTTCTCCTATTGATATTCTCGTAGAGGTGACTCTATCCCCTACCCGGAAGAAAATACGTTCTTGATATCTTCATTTTCGATCCAGAAAACCTACCAATCGGCTCAGGGAATACCAACTTTTTTGGAATTCGTTCTTCATTAGGCCCAATAACTTTATGAGTCTCCACAATATAACAAGCCTTATGAGTCTCCACATATAACAAGCCCTTATGAATCTCCACGATAATATCAACTTAATCATTCTCACGGAGTACAAACTCCGCAATTCCGCATTATGCAACCTTCTAAATTCCTCAGCGCCCCATCTCTTTGGACAAAATATTTCACGCAATACCTTCTTTTCAAAAACCTTAAAGCGTTGTTCATCCTTCAAAGTAAGCGGCCACGTTTCACATCCGTAAATACCCGTCGGAAGATTAATAGTTTTATAAATTCTAACCCTTAAGATTAAGAAACCGCGTGCTAGCTAAATTCTCAACTGAACTACACCGTTGTATTCAATATTTTTCTCTAATATATTTTAAAATTGTAAGAAAATCAATTTATATCAATAGTTCATTTATAATTTATATCAATATCAATAGTCAAGCGATTACGTCTGAAACCACATTGGTAGCTCCGATAAAAAATATTATACATTAACAAAACCGCAAATATTATACATAAACAAAATTAAAAATATTATACATAAATATTATAAAGGAATCCGCTCTTCCTCCTAACCCTCTCGAGGCATCATATGCCTAGTCTATCATTTTCAATCTGTTTTGAATTGTATGAAATATCGTCAACATACATGAACATACAATAGAGATCTTCTTTCTCTAAACTACCTTTAATTTTGTTGATTCTTTAAAAATAACTATATTATCTTGTTACCACTGATGAAAAGCAGCTAAATATGCAAGTTGAGCGAATTTGAAAAGCAACTAAAGGAGAAAACTGGAAAAATATTTTTTTAATGCAATTTTTTGTTTTTGAACATAAGAACAGTAATATACATGTATGATATACCGTTGGAAAGCTAAAAATTTTAGAAAAAATATTATCTTATACTCAAGCTTTTAAAAGTTAATAGAGAGTGATGAAAGACCTATAAAACTAGCTTCGATAAAAAATATTATACATAAACAAAACCGCAAATATTATACATAAACAAAATCACAAATATTATACACAAACATTATAAAGGGATCCGCTCTTCTTCCTAACCCTCTCGAGGCATAATCTGCCTAGTCTATCATTTTCTATCTGTCTTGAATTGTATGAAATATACGTTAACATACATGAACATACAACAGAGATCGGGATTGCTTCTAAAAATATACATATTGGAAGTTATATGAAGTGCAGTGGCTAGTGGCTAGCATAAAACCCGGCAGATGGTATTATGGTCTTTTATAATGAGTAAAAAATCGTAGGTTAATCCGTTCTTTGAAGGGGGCGTAAATTGGTGAATCCGAACCTGTGCCATATCAGGTACTCGTTAAATAGTGTCCGATTATGTCCGATAGCAACTTTAGGTTTGTCTGACTTTGACTGTATAAACAATACGCGACATATTTAAGTTAACAAGGATAGGGTTGATTTTTACTTTCACTTACTATATATAGTAAGGGTCCCCTGAGTCCAAATGACCAAGTCCCGCAAAAAGGTCTGTATGTGTGGTAACTCCCGGGCAGAAGCTGTAAGTCCTATGAAACTGAAATTTCATATTTAAGACAAATATACGCCCGAGACGTTTCAAAACCTTTTTCATCAAAATGAGCTTACCAGAAGAGCCACTTTATACCATGCATTTTGCACCTTTTTTCGTTTTCTCGAAAACGGTTCAGACAATTTTTATTGAATTAGCTATATCGATGTAAAATTAAATGGACTTTAATATCATGCAGGTTTCATTCTGATAAAAATGGTCTGACAGGGCTTAAATGCCGATACTTTAAATTTTCTTTCTCTAAAGTACCTTTAATTTTGTTGATTCTTTATAAATAACTATATTATCTTGTTACCACTGATGAAAAACAGCTAAATATGCAAGTTGAGCGAATTTGAAAAGCAACTAAAGAACAAAACTGGATTTTTTTTTTTTGTTTTTTAACATAAGAGCAGTAATATACATGTATGATATACCGTTGGAAAGCTAAAGATTTTAGAAAAAATATTATCTTAAACTCAAGCTTTTAAAAGTTAATAGAGAGTGATGAAAGGCCTATAAAACTAACTGATTATTTTAGATAATAATATAATAGATTTTTTAATAAAACACATGTTTCTATATATATTCAATTTAATTAATTATTTAATAGTTTCACGTATTTTTATCTCTAACTTGTAACCAATTAATTTATCACTTGTAGCTGGGTGGCTAGCATGACAGCCTTCTATGCTCAACGCTGCGGGTTCAAACTGGCCGATGGCTGTATGATTTTTTAAATGGTGTAATAAGTTCTTGATTATACCGTCCTTCGGAGGGGACGTTAAAAGGTGGTCCCGTGCCTGTGCGATGTCAGGTACTCGTTAAAGATCCCTATCCTAATAAAACCTGGGTAGGCAAAATTTAGGACTCCCACTGTAGCATCGTCCGATTAGCCATAGCAGCATAAAGTGACGTTAAATAAATAAACAACAAACCAATTAATTTCGGGAAGATAAAATAAAAACTTCATGTTAGGCGCCAGGCTATAAGCCATTTTTATTAGTTAATATACAAAATAAATAAATTACACTACTTACAGTTGATTCCAGACTTATTATTATATTATCAACTAAATGATTACATGTGTGTGTGGCCACAGAAAACTATTATTATAAATGGTACATACGAAAAGGTAAAACTAGAGAAATTAACGGTACTACACAAGATTCACTAACAAGTCCACTCTCGGTAAGTTCGTAAGCCTCTCTGTGTCTTCGAGAGTCGCCACTCGTAGCGCTTCACTTCCCCCTCCATGACAATCTTATAGAGATAAATTATTTAATTTCTTATTGTTACAGGCGTCTCAATGCATAGCAGTTAGGTGATGAACGGATGATATACATGTATGATATACCGTTGGAAAGCTAAAGATTTTAGAAATATTATCATCTCATACACAAGCTTTTAAAAGTTAATAGAGAGTGATGAAATGAACATAACACTAACTGATTATTTTAGATAATAATATAATAGATTTTTGAATCAAACACATGTTTCTATAGAAATTTAATTTAATTAATTCCTTAATAATTTCACGTATTTTTATCTCTAACTGTATATGAAAATTCTTTCATTGATTTTAAAAATGGAGGTAAGTTAAAGTCGTGTGTTGCCCGCACCAAATTTTTTCTATACCTTTCCGGTTAGTTTAAAAATCATTACGAAGAGTAAGTAAAGTGTTCTTCTTCAGAGGTAATTAACATACCGGAGCGGAGAGACACAAAATGCCTTCTTCCTCTTTTATAATCCTTACATACACCTTTACCTGAACTGAATGAGGACGCATGCAGGTACCCTCACCTTGATGACGGCATAGGGGCCGTCTATGATGAGTTCTGCTTTATTGTGCTTCAAGCTCATAGTGTAAAGAGAAGAGGACAATGTTCTCATAACTTCGAACATATTCACTCTACAAGCTATTCCATGTCTTCGGGTCCGTACGTATAGAGAAAGATTCGTACTGTTTGTTCGTTCATCATTTAACGTCACTTTTATGTTACTTTCAGCAACAGTGGGAGTCCTAAATTTTGCATATCGAGGTTTAGGGATCTTTAACGAGTACCTGACATCGCACCGGCTCGGAACCACCATTTTACGTTCCTTCCGAAGGACGGTATAATCAAGAACTTATTACACCATTTAAAAAATCATACAGCCATCGGCCAGGTTTGAACCCGCAGCGTTGAGCATAGAAGGCTGTCATGCTAGCAACTACACTAACGTCGGTGTAAGAAGGAGATATGGCCGTAATTAATACTCTCTCTTTTAATAATATTTACTATCGCACATAGTTTATTATGGCGTTAAAAACTGTTTTTCAACAAACAAGTTGAAAGTTCGACAATAACTGCGAGAATTATCAGCACGGCGTTCAGATAAGGTTGTAACGAGCAAACAAATTGGCGGTAATTGCTTTTTTTATTTATTTAACGTCACTTTTTGCGTCCGTAGCAAATCGGACGAAGCTATAGTGGGCGACTTAAACTTTTCCTGTCCAAATTCTATTCACTACCGTGAATCATTTCGCTTTAATCATTCACTACCGTTACCCCAAACCGTAGGAGGGATTCCTTTCGGGCCTGCGACCATTCTAGGCTTCGGCCAGAAAATGGTACATAGGCGGCAGTACTTGTACTGCTGGGTGGTGGCACGGACCTTCGGGTGCCGTGCTGTTGACGTAGTGGCGGTGGTGACTGGGTCGAGACGACCTTTAGCCTGCAAAGGAGTTGGTCTGTTTCGGGCCTGCGCAAGGTAGTAGAGGTCCCTCGTCATTTCCTTAACCACGGCGGGGTTTGTATCTGGTTATAACACTTCGTGATGGTACAGGCCGCTCCTCCACATGTGTTCGACAAATCACTCTCCTAACTCACAGGAATTTTCAATGTCCAGATTCTATTAGGATAGAGATCTTTAAAGAGTGCATGACATCGCAGAGACTCGGCATTAACATTTTACGTCACCTTCGAAGGACGACATAACCAAGGATTTTATAGCCATTAAAAAATCTTTAGGTCATCTGCCGGTTTGAACCCGCGCCGTTAGGCATAGGAGGCTGTTATGCTAGCCAATACACTAAGGTGACCCTAGAGACATTCGTAATGTTTCCAAGCTCTTTTTTGATAATCTTTAATATCAATATTAATTGTTCGCATATCTATACTAATATTATAAAGCTTTGTTAATTTCAACGCCAATCTCAGAAACTACTTGTTCGAATTGAAAAATTCTTATTGTGTTGGATAGTTTATTCACCGAGGAAGGCTTTAGGTTATATAACATCACGCTGCGACCAATAGGAGTAAAGAATCAATGGAAAAAACGGGGAAAATCAACCTCGCATCACAATTATTCCAAATGATTTATCTTTTAATTTTAAAGTAATTCAATTTCCCGTTAAGTTATTTTTTGCCGTAACAATTAATAAATCACAGGGCAAACATTTAATCACGTATGTAATCGATTTACGTCAAGACTGCTTTATAACGGGCCCATAAATCAGTTATTACACCCCGAATAACTTTTTTAAATTCCGTCTGTACCCCGTACGTTAATACAATTGGTAAATAATCTGCAGATAGAACATTAAATTTCTTACAAAACAAAAAAAGATCATTAAATAGGTTCAAAATAGCAGAGAAATTAGCAATTTTGTAATTAGCAATTTGGGTCATTTAATTAATAGCATTTCATATTAGTTAATTGCCTGTAAACAGCTATATAAACAGTTATTATTATACGTTTCGGGAAAAAATATGGCCTTATTAAAGACAATCAAAACAAAAATACATTAAAATAAGTAATGGATCGTCATTATCATATTAATATGTGTTTCTTATACGCTTATGTGCTGGTTTATTTCTTTTGATGGTTTTAACAGTTTTAACATTCATTATGGAAATACTCTAAAATGATTCTTATATTGTCAGAATCGGGAATAAAAATGTAAAAAGAAATCACGCAAAACTAAAGAAAAGTAATCAAATGAAATTAACCGATAAGGGTCTTTTGAGGGAGCATGTTGAAGTTTATAAAATATTTAATAAATAAAACCTTATGCTTGTTAATTCCTGCAACATATAATGTTGTGAAAAAATAAAATAAATTTATCTTATCAACGATTTATTTTCTGAAAACAAGTGACTCATCTGTGATGCACGCCGCCCTACGGAACAGTCAAGTGTGACCCACCTTTGGGTCAGGCCGACGTGAGCGTGTTAATCGCAATCGGTAAGTATGTAAAAGCCCTGAAAATAAAGACATCTACTTGGGAAAACAAACTGAAATTTATTCTAGCATACTTTGTAGCTTTGCCGGTCGATTTTCAGGAAATGGACATTCATTCCAGTTAGGGTGAGACCGGAAGTGATGGCACACGCGAAATGGCTACCTTGTGCAAGTACTTCTTGACCATCCTTCTCGTTTAGGAGAGACAGGAG
This sequence comes from Piezodorus guildinii, assembly GCA_023052935.1. Classification (NCBI taxonomy): domain Eukaryota; kingdom Metazoa; phylum Arthropoda; class Insecta; order Hemiptera; family Pentatomidae; genus Piezodorus; species Piezodorus guildinii. The sequence continues at coordinate 144,709,938 of CM041296.1, read as the reverse complement.
GATCCTGGACTACTAAGCCTGGCAGGGCTTTTGGACTTTGGGGCATAGCTTTAGGGCTTAGGGTAGGATATCGACCACACGAGCACTGGCAGCAGCGTCTCGGGGTCTGCTCTGCAAAATTATGATGAATCTTCAGGGGATGTTGAACTTTAAGTCCACTCGTAGATTTCAAATAACTAGTTGTACTGAAAGCATTACGCAGGCGAGCATGGCCCTAAAACAGGGGCTACTGTTGTAGGGTGTACGCAGGATTTTCTTTAGTACAGGCAATACGATACCTTGGACTTCATCTTGACAAACGTCTTACACGGAAACCTCATACAAGACTTAAACGACAAGAAACTGCTCGTAAATATCGACTGTTAAAACACTTACTTGACAAACGATCAAAACTCTCTCTTTACTTCAAAAAACTCATTTACACAACCATTATCAGACCTATTTGGACTTATGACATAGAGCTATGGGGGTCTACTAGACCGTCGAATTCCTCCCGCATACAATCTTTGCAATCCAAAATCCTTCGACAAATCCTCGAAGCTCCTTACTTTGTTACCAACAAACCCATCCATAGAGACCTTAATATCCCACTAGTTGCAGAAATTGCCCAAAAAAGATACTCCTCCTTTCATTCCAAATTACCTGTCCATACAAACCCCCTTGTCCATTCCTCTTATCGACATATATTCCCGATAATCCTCCGAGGCGTCTGAGAAGACGGTGGCCTCGAGACCTGCTGATCAAATAAACATTGAAGTGCTACCACTTGGTAGATTCTTCACAAAACATTTCCAAGCCAATTATGTGTAAATAGCTCATTTACTTATTGTACTGTGTACAGTTGTAAATTTCAATAAAAAAATTTAAAAAAAAAAAAAACTTAATGGACAAAAAATAATTAAAACAGATCTTAAATTATAAAAATAGGGCACATCCTTTGAAAATAAAGAATGAAAACCACGGTTCGGAATATAAGAAGTCTTTTTTTTTTTTTTCCAAACACAGGTTGGATGGTTGTTATAAAGTTTTTTTGAAAGGAACGTGAAACCAAAACTAAGAAAAACCAGCTTCAGAGAACACCTGTAGTATATTGACTTGGAAAACAGCCTGCCTGCTATGCCCTAGGTCGTGGGTTCAAAATAGACAGATGACCATATGATTTTTTAAAGTTATTAAATGGTTATACCGCTTTTCGAAGGGGGCGTAAAATAATGGTCACAAGGAACTCTTTAAAGAACCCAAACAAACTGGATAGGCCAAATTCATGACTCCCACTGCCACTGCCCGATTAGCCACAGTAGCATTCAGTGACGTTAAATGAATCAACAAACAAAGGAACTGGCTGTAAGCCACGGAAGTCTTTACTCGTAGCGAATCAGGGACGTTTTCTCCCATGTACCTAAACCCGATTAAAAATAAAATAGAAAAGCATTAAAAAAATATATATTGTTCTCAAAAAATCCTATTAGAAAAGGTATTCCAGTTTCCTCATTGAGTTGTACAGTCAACATTATATCCGCTGGCAGGTTACTCGTCTACATATGTCTTGGCCACATCTCAACTAAACATTTGCTGAAGATACTATGACTTAGCGAAATCTAATAAAAAACATTTTAGCAGCAAACGTAATCGAGGATGTATGGTCGACTGTTGAAATTATTATAGGTACAAATAATTAGGAGTCATTCGTGTGAAAAATATTTAAATCAAATATACATTTAATAAAACAATTAATTCAAATGTTGAAATGATATGTAAAAAGTATAAAAATGCCATAAAAATTTAATTGTTACAGATACTTGAAAATGGCCCTGGAGGACGAAATGTAGTAAGGTGTGAAAGTAAAAAATATATATATATAAACTTCTTTTGGAAACGGCCAAATATATATTTCTTAAAAATATTGAACCAAAAGCAAACCTCAGGACAATAATGAGAAAAAAAGAAAAATATTTTAATTTTGCCGACTTTTCGGTTTTTCGCGTTTTAAGCTTGAGATGGTCCACCGATGATGGGTCACTTGTTTGAGCCGAAACGTTGCCAAAATTAAAACATTTTTCACACGAATGACTTCTGATCATTTCTACGTATTTCTGATCATATGCGTTGTTAAGATTATGGTGTTAATATATGCGTTGTTAGACCTAAATAGAAGGTAGTACCTCGGTTCGCTGATCCCAGACGATCCAGCCACTTCCGACGACATTGCAGTGTCATCATTGCAACCCAAAGACTTGCTTTCGCACCAGCTCCATGAGAAAACTCTGCCTTTCTGTTCTCACAAATATTCATAGTTTAAAAAAAAAAATTCCAGATTTTTATGCGAAAATAATCAAATAAGTTGGTTTAATAATGTAGCAATGAGGGATTTTAGAGCTTCCTGTATTTCGCGCTCACAAGCGATATGTAGAGCCTATGTTGATCAGTAGCTTGGCTCCTTGTTAAGTCTGTGCAATACTGCGAGAGAACAGGTAAGTGAAAATTCGTGAGATTAGGTGATAGTGAATTATCCTATACTCTCACATACTTTCTCTATCCATTGAAATATTCAATTACCCTATTTTCTATAAAACTTCATCATTCATTTTTTAAAACATTTTTACTTTCACTTACCTATATATGAAACATCGATTGTGAAAATTTTCGAAATCCATTTTTCACCGGAAATACATGTTTAGGGTCCCATGACTCCAAATGACCAAGTCCCGCAAAAAGGTCTGTGTCCGTATGAGGTAACTCTAGCACAAAAACTAAAAGTCGTACGAAACTGTATTATTCTCCCGAGATATTACAGCAACTTTTTCATGAAAATCAGCTAATCAAAAGAACCACTTTATACCATGCACTTTGCATCTTTTTACGGTATCCTCAAAAACGACTCTAACGATTTTGATTAAACTCTCTATAATAATAATAATAGGCTTACCGAACCCGAAGGTTCGATGCCGATACCACCAAACTTCAAAGCAAGCGGGCACGCTTCACATCCGTAAAGAACCGTCGGAAGAATAATAGTTTTATAAATTCGAATCTTTAAGTATTTAGACAGAAGCCGCGAGCTAAGTAATTTAACAACTGAATAATAACACGCATTTCCCACCTTTAACCGGGACTTTATTTCTTCCTGGATTTCATTTTTTCTTGTTATCATTGAACCTAAATACTTCCATTTCTCTACGTGTTCAAATGTATTCTAGGTATTCCCTGTTCAATCATGATGTAATATAGCTTCTGACGGTCTATTGAATCATAAGCCTTTTTATTGAGGATTTTTAGTCGACTGTAGCAACTATTATAGGTGGAATAGTCAGGAATCGGTCATTTTTTGAAAAACATTTTAATATTGCCGACGTTTCAGCTCAAGCTTGTGAGCCATCATCAGGGCATTACTGAGCCATGTCCAAGCATAAACTTCTAGAGTTTTATGTTTATGTCCAAGCATAAACTTATAAAGTTTATGCTTGGACATGGCTCAGCCCCGAAAACGTTGGCAAAATTAAAATTTTTTTCAAAAAATGACTGATTCCTGACTAATCCACCTATAACAAGCCTTTTTAAAATTGTATTAAAGTTGATGGACTATACCGTTGTATTCCAGCTTCTTCTCTAATATTTGACGTAAGGAAAATATTTGATTAATAGTCGAGCGATTCCGCCTAAAACCACATTGGGAATCTCCGATAATAAAAACTCTCTTTATGAAAACTCCCTATATCCCTATATTAAACTCCCTACATGGGTGTAAAATTTAATGGGATTTAATATCTGTGAAGGTCGTGAAAAACTGGATGACTTGACTAATATCAAAAATGAGTTAACTCCACGTATCGCTCCCTTAGACCGTCTCCCACGTCGCTCAGTGGTTCCAAACGCACATTTTCGGGACACAAGTCTGCACTGCTCGTTATATTTAAGATATATTAACCATTTTGTTCCTTATTAAATTCACTTTCAATGGTATGATTGGCATACTTTTAACTCATTTTAATATCATGAAAATATATATGTTTTGTCGATAATATTTATGCATTTGTATTGTCAATGGAGAACTAAGTATGTTCATTGTAAATAGTTTTAATTTCAATATGTGTAAACATTTAATACCAGACACAAAAGATTTATAATGAGTACATATGTAATTGTATCTTATATTTTTACAAGAATATTTTTACAAGACAAATAAATCCAATTCTATTCTACAAAATATAGGAAAGTCAAGGAAAGTATTGCAACCGTAAAAATGTTCGAATTCACGTCTAGCAAGAAAACGATTGGCACATTTTTAGCTTATTTTAATATCATGAAAATATATAGGTTTTGCGATAAATTCAGAGGAATGTCTCTTTATCTAATTATTCTTATATACATCTTAATGTATCTATATTTCCTGCATTTAACTTTGTTTACAATCGTTATTAGATAACTTTAAGTAAACTTCGGGTTTCATATAACGACTTTGTGATTTTTTAAGAAATTTCTAAAATGTCAAAAAATTAAAATTATTTTAAATATCTCAATCCCCCCTACATACTTCCTTATTATCCAGTCCTACCTCACTGGCAGATCCTTCAAAATCAGTCATAATAATTCATATTCATCCATTTTTAGTCAGTCTGCTGGTGTCCCTCAAGGTAGTATCCTAGGACCCATCCTTTACACAGTTTATACAGCTGATATCCCAACCCATCCTAACACCTTCCTTTCTACCTATGCTGATGACACTTGTGTGTTATCAGTCAATACTGATCCAACTATTGCCTCTCATACTCTCCAATCCCACCTCAGAGACCTTGAAGTATGGTGACAGAACTGGAGAATTAAAATAAATTCCAACAAATCCAACCAAATTACCTTTACCCTTCGTCGTAAACCTATGACTTCCTGCCCTACTGTCTCCTTCAATAATACTCCTCTTGTCCCGGTTTCAACAGATCCGATATCTAGGACTGCACCTTGACAAACGCCTCACTTGGAATCCTCATACAAGACTGAAACGACAAGAAGCTGCACGACGATTTCGACTACTTCAACACTTACTAGACAAACGTTCTAATCTTCCACTTACCTACAAAAGACTCATCTACATGACTATCATAAGACCGATATGGACTTACGGAGTTGAGCCTTGGGGCTCTACTAAACCATCGAATTCTTCTCGTATCCAATCCCTTCAGTCCAAAATCCTTCGTATCCTCAATGCTCCTTACTTTGTCACCAACAAACTCTAATTTCGACTCTAATGTCCCATATGTTGCTGATTTGGCCCGTACGAGGTATCAATCCTTCCATGACAAACTCCATTCCCACCCTAATCCTTTTGTTTCAATCCTTCCTTCCTCTTCAATTCCTGACAATCCTCCGAGGCGTCTGAAAAGGAGATGGCCCCGGGACCTTCTAGTTTAGAATATTTTTAGAGTGCTTCCATTGGGAAGCTTCTCTACATGTGCTTCATGCCTTTTGATGTTTCATTCAAATTTACTTGTTGTATTACTTGTTATACAGTTGTAAATTCCAATAAATAAATATATAAAAAAAAATAAATAAATAAAATATCTCAATATATGCCCAACGTAACGAAGTGCAAGTTGTTTTAAAAATCTTAGTTTTGTTTCTATTTTTTATGGACAAAATTTGAAAAACATAAATTGATTTCCACGCTTTTGGTAAAGTAGAACGCATCGTTGGCTATAGAAATTTCATTGATCGAAAGACCAGAAAAAAATTTACTTATAAAACTTTTTTGATATCTAACTTAATTTTTCCAAATGATAAACCATAATGAAGTACTGCCCCGAAGCGAGATACAATCATAAATGTATTTTTGTTATTTATTTACATAAAATTAAATATATAAAATTTACGTATTTTAATGTATACAATTTAAATGATAAACTAGCATTTCAAATTAGATTGAATATATATAATAATAAATAACAAAATTACTGTTCCATGATTTTAATTTTCATGACATTTTTTGAAATTTCTTAAAAAATCACATATGAAACCCGAAGTTTACTTAAAGTTATCTAATAACGATTGTAAACAAAGTTAATTGCAGGAAATATAGATACATTAAGATGTATATAAGAATAATTAGGTAAAAAGACATTTCTCTGAAATTATCGACCAAACCTATATATTTTCATGATATTAATATGAACTAGAAATATGCCAATCATACCATTGAAATTGAATTTAATAAGGAACAAAATGACATTAAAATGGTTAATATACCTTAAATAGAACGAGCAGTGCAGACTTGTGTCCTGAAAGAAGTGCGTTTGGAACCACTTTGCGTCGTGTAAAAAAGTGGTTAAAGAAATTTCTTGGTGGAAAAAATTTCAGGTGGAAAGAAAGTTGTATTTTAATTACTCGATTTTGGGTATTACGTAAAACTTTCAGTATTACATAAAAGTCACTTCCCTGTAAAATGAAAGATTTTGACTTTACCACTTAGTCACGGCCTCCACAGATATAATGTAGCTTTTATTGTGATTGAAATAGGCTGACCGATATTTTAAATTTTTCTTCCTCTAAAGTACCTTTAATTTTGTAGATTTCATAATATAAGGCACGTCAGCTTATTAGCATTGATAAATAACACCTAATTGCATATTTAATAACCAACTAAAGGAGAAAAGTGCAAACATATTTTTTTAATGCAATTTTTGTGTTTTTGAGCACAAGAATAGTAACATAACGTAGATGTATAATATACCATTTGATAGCTAAAGATTTTAGAAAAAAATATAATCTCATACACGGAATGGTACAAGTTAATGGAGACTAATGAAAAGTCGATGAAACTAACTGATTGTTGTTTATAAAAATATAAAATATTATTTAATAAAACACAGGTTTTCATTAAAATTCAATTTAATTAATTCTTTAACAATTTTTATTTTTTATTTCTAAAGGTATTAAAAACTCTTATGTTGATTTTAACAACGGAGGTAAGTGAAATTCGTGAGTGAAGCGCACTAGTATTTTTCATAAATAATGTTTAATTATTTAATAATAATCATGATGTGTATGTTATAGTTATTTCTTTTTATATAATTTTTTTTTTATTTAAGTAATATTTAATTATACCATAGAGTGAACTCTCAAAATACCTTCCTCTCACGAATTTTCACATCCCTCTTCTCTCACTGTGTAGCTTGAGCACCTGGTTACCAAAACAGGCGCTAGATACCGCTCGTGAGATCTACAATGTTTCACAGGTTTAAGACGCTAGTGAGCAAATAGATTATGTGAAATTGATTTGTCATTGCTTCAAACATATATATATGTATGTATGTCTTTGTTACTATTATATTTTTTTTAAGCTTTTTTTTTTTATTTTATTTCTGTATTTATTATTGTAGAAGCATCATTTTTTTTTGCAGCGGCAAATCCATTTTAACAATTCACCAGATGTTGTCTTTTATCTATATTGTTGTTTTGTGCGCTGCAAGATCTTGTATATTTACCTGTTTTTTATCGTTAATAACCAGATTATATTGGTATTTTTTTAGTATCTACAAAATTAAAGGTACTTTAGAAGAAGAAAATTTAAAATATCCGCATTTAAGCACTGTCATACCATTTCAATCAGAATGAAACCAACATAATATTAAATCCCATTAAATTTTACATCGATATAGGGAGTTTAATCAAAATCGTTAGAGCCGTTTTTGAGAAAATCATACAAAAGGTGCAAAATGCTTGGTATAAAGTATATCTTCCGGTCAGCTGATTTTGATAAAAAAGATTCTTTAACATAGATGTCTTAAAGATGAAATTCCAGGTTCGTACGTCTTACCGTTTGCGCTAGACTTCCCACACACAGACACACACGACCTTTTTGCGGGACTTGGTTATTTGGACTCAGGGGACCCTAACACATGTATTTCCGTTGAAAACTGGAAATCGAAAATTTCCACGATCGCAAAAGTTTGAGAGGTTTGTGTCATAATGTTATCAACTCATATTCTTAATTACTAGTCAATGTTTCTAATTACGTTCATTTTCACAGACCCTTATTTGATAATAACTTCCTGGATTTCAAGTGTGCACTCTTATTCCTTTACATCCAGCTATATGTGAACACATATGGAAGAACACGCAACTGCCCTCCCTCGTATTGATGTCAGTATGGATGTTTATAATTCAGTTTCTAATTTACTGTCAGGTATGCCTGTTCGTTTCGTGTGGCTTCCACGCCGCTGGGGGATCCAACTAGAACATCACCAGATCTTCCAGTTGAATCGGATAGAAAGGCAAAATAGCAATCGATTAAAGAAACTCCGTGCTTATTCATTCAACGCCACTTTTATGGTACTATGGCTAATCGGACGATGCTACAATGAGAGTGCTACAGGTTTAATTTGGACAGAGATCTTTAAAGAGTGCATGACATGGCAGAGGCTCATAACCACCAATTTATGTTCCCTCCGTAGGATGGGCACACCCAAGGTTTTTTTACTTCCTTTATATAACCCTATGGCCATCTGCCGGTTTCGAACTCGCAACATTTGGTATGATGATCTAGAGTATAGAAATTGTTTAATAAAACACGGGGTGGAGTTCCCAAGAAAAAGGACCAAAACATAGAATCAATCACTTTTCGTATTAATGAAATAGTTTTTTTATTTTTAAAATGAAATTAATGTTCGGACGCTTTTATCTCTGAATATAAACACAGAGACATCCCCATTCCCTGTTATATTTCAAATCGCAATCTATAGCCCATCCAGCCCTGTGGTTAGTGCGGTTCTGTCCAATCTACACATTTCATCGTGCGTTTACCCTGGATTGAAGTGTAGGCGAGCAGATATATCGAGGGGGGTACCCTACGTTCCAGTCCAATCCATGTAATTACGAAACTCGCCTCACGAATGGAAAAAATTGCTGGTATTGCATATTACGTTAAATAATGATAATAGGCTTAGTGAACCCGAAGGTTCAATACCGTACCACAAAATCTATCCACGGAGCATACGTCCAGCCAATGATCGTTCCAGCCCAAGGCCCCCGAGATCAGACTGGACACAATCCTCCCGTCGACGCCTTAGCCTACCTCTCACTTACCAGTCTCTCTTTGGATCAAATATTTTACGTAATACCTTACTCTCGAAAACTATAAGGCGTTTTTCATCCTTCAAAGTAAACTACCACTTATTAAATCCGTATAGAACCGTCGAGATAATAATAATAGGTTTTCTAAATTCCTACTTTTATGTTTATAGACAGAAGCCGTGTTAGATAATTTCGCAACTGAATAATAATAATTTTCTTCTTATCATAGAACCTAAATACTTTAATTTCTCTAGATATTCAAACGTTATGTCCTGATATATCAATATCACCAAGATCGCCACCGCTTCTACTAGTAACATATGTGTCTGTATGGTGGTGGCATAATTGAACTTTGATTAGGGGTGGCTGAGTGGGTCAGCGCGCGTAGCTTTGAACGCGCATGGCCTAGCAACAAGAGATTACTAGAAACTTGAAACACGTGAGTTCGCTTCTAAGACCCGGGTGGCTTTTATCTCGTCAGTTATCCCCCGCCTTCATCTTCTAGCCAGTGATATCACCGTATAACCTTCAAGAATTTTTAACTTAATCTTCTCAGCAATTTTCATTCGGGCCTCCCCTCGGTGGCCACACTTCCAGCTTCTACCCTAAGAGGTGGTCTTCCACGATTCAATTCAGTCCTACCTACGTTCATTTCACGTTCAGTACGTAATGGTCCGATTTAAGTTTTGCACCCGTAAAAAAATGTTGAGAAGCATGGATGGTTCTCTTCAGACACTGGCTGAGGAAATGGCTCTCTGAGAGGATATTGGGTCCACATTCCTTCACTTGGCTGGTCCTCAGTTCTTCAAAGATAGTTGCTGTCTCTAATAATGTGCTCAGCTGTCTCTACAAATTTACAAATTGGACACAGAGGATTTATGCCCTTCCCGAGACCGTCTAGCTTACTTTGAAAAACACAGTGACCGGTGAGAAATGGCTAGACAACAATGTAACAGGTTTTGGGTTAGAATCCCAGTTCCATCCAGGCTTTTTCAAGAATATATTGGGTTGTTTCACATGAAATGTCCGTTTTTATAGTTTCTGAAATACATATAGGATTTTGCAAGTCTCTGTTGTTTACTTCCGAATGTTTACATACTTAAAGTAAACAGTTACTAATCATCTACCTTTGTATTATAAACATTAGCTTCCTAATCAATAACCCACTTTTAAGTATACCTCCAAATATAAACATGGAAACACGCGATTTTCGAGTAAGATATTTGTACGAGTTCAAACCCGGCCAATCAGCAGCTGAGGCCGCTAGAAATATTTGCAAGGCGTTTGGGGAATGGAGTGTTAATGAACGGACCATTCGCCGTTGGTTTGCTAAGTTTTCAGCTGGGGATACCGACTTGGAAAAGTTGCCACGAGGAAGACCTCCGTCCGTAATAGACAACGCTGTCCTCAAACATACAGTAGAAGGAAACCCCTACCAAACAATTAAAGGACTCTCAGCACAACTAAATGCAAGTGCATCTACCGTTTCCAGACATTTAATGTGTATTGGGAAATTAAAAAAGCTCAATACATGAGTACCTCATGATCTCACTGAGCGGCAGCAAGTACCCATGTTTCAAAACATACCGTGCAAAACTTTAAAGAACTGGGCTACGAAGTTCTTCCGCACACACCATATTCTCCCGACTTGTCTTCAACAGATTACCACCTGTTCAGGAATTTAGACATCTTCGTCAAATGAAAACTGTTTGAAAATGATGATCAAGTGAAAAGTGCGTTTTCAGATTTTGTTTCACTTCAAAGCTTTTCAGTTCGAGTTTTTCAGTTCGGGGAAAAAATTGGGGTGTCATGTTGGGAAAAATGTATAGAAAAAGAGGGTAAATACTTCGGATAAAATTATCTTGTTTTCACATCGTATTTTTAATAAAAATCTTTTACCTTTAAAACGGACATTTCACGTGACACAACCCAATAGTATGGGTAGTCACTTCCGTTCCAGTAATGAAGAGGAAAATTCATATCTGAGAGGACGATTTTCTGTTTACAGCTGTTTGGTCCTTTGTAACTCAAGGACTGTGTAAGAGTTGATATGTTTAGTAGATTCCAGGACGGCGCACACAAGGTATAAGGAATAGATGTCTACCCCAAAGCTAGAAAGCTTGACCCGAAAGACAAATAGACAGTAGAAGTTCCCATCATTTCTGAATAAAAGGATATAAAAAAGATTGTACTCGTTCAATGATAAGTCATTCTTTGACAAACCTCACTACAATACTATGACGAATCCTTTGGAGTTTCTTATGCTCCTTTCTTTTCGTTAGTTTCTTATTCCGTAAACAGAGCAAGATCCAAGATTTTCTTAGGCAGGAGTGGAAGGATTTTCGATTTTTAGGAGAGAGGACTTTCGATTTTGTTTTAGAAAGGTAAGGGATGAAGTTTTTATTTATTTGCTAACTTTTATCAAGCCAAACTATATTATAATACAGTAACAAAGTGAGTATTGAAACGAATTTGTATTTAATATGTGTTTTAAAACATTAAATAATGCATGACTGTTTATTCCATTCTCAGTGGTCATTTTGAGGAAAGGGAATTTCCCCATTTTCCAACTCCGTGGATACGCCACAATTCGTTTGACGTTACGGAAGTTCTAAACGAATTTCGCAAAGATAACGAAGGACAGAAATGTCTGACTGATTTTTCAGATCTACTACAGTCGTCCAAACCAACGCAGTAGGCGTTCTTTCACTTTACACTTGAAAATAAGGAAAGTATATTTAAATCCTTTCTGCTACTTTTTTTCCGGCGCAAATTCCACATATTTACTTTATCAACAAGATTTTTTTTTAAGTTTCGACAACAATTCATATATTATTTCTTTTCATTTTACGTTCACATAGTTCTTACACGCTTTGCATAATCTTACTATATGCCTTTTCGATGTGCTTTTCACTATCCTGCTGATTATTTTTATACAATAAATAAACCATATATTTAAATAAAGTTTGGTAATTCTAACTAATATTAAAAGATAGTATAAAATAGTATTGCCAGCAAGAAGGGAATGGTAAAGCAATCAGATTCGGACTAGTTTTGCAAGTTTTGGATGAAGGAACGCCGAGGTGGACTGTCTGAGGATTAGTTGAGCATATCAATTTTGTGAAAGAGGAACTGAGAGTAAGCAATGATTAGTGGAATTAGAGGAAATGATTGGACTAGCTTAGAGTAGTGTGCTTCAGATTCTATTTGTCTTCTGCGCACAGTTCTCCTTTACATGTTTGTTCCTTTGGAACAAAGTAGACCCTTGGGCGCGCGATGACTCGGGATAGTTGTTACCAAACCGCTTTCTCGAATAGGTCATCACTCTATATGCTTATTTTTGGGAGTTGCAACCAATGCTAGCTGACTGGCCTCGCGTACGGGTCAGAGGTGGCTGAGAGTGAATCCATTTTTTTATATTCATGCTTGAAAAAAGACCGGATAGGACTGGGGTTAACCTTTGGAACTTAAAACCTTTGGCTTGGTTGACTAGCGCGCAAGCGGGGTTCTCCCAGTGCATATGATCCTAAAAGGCAGAAATTGTATATTGGACACCAAAAAATAAAGTATCAAATGTAAGAAGACGTGAGAGGCACGTGGTGTTCATGAATAGAATTCTGAAAAGTCTCACTGTCACATATTCCCGATATTCCAATGACCTTCAACTGGAGTTGTTAGCAGACCAGCAGATTTTTTTTTGTTTTAACATTTCGCAGAGAAATAATATTTTGTAATGTAAATATTTTATTTAAGGAATAGAAAATGGTTTGTGTCGTACTCATCTAACACTTCAGTTCCTATTAAACCATTTTGTTTTAATTAAATATTATCAGTATCAGCAAGATAACAAGCATATTAGCCTTGGTATCCATGTTTTATATGAAAGTTACCTCGGAAACACTTGCAATTGTTATTAGTCTTTGTTTGTTTATTCATCACTTTATATTATTATGGCTAATCGGACGATGCTACAGTGGGAGTCCTAAAATATGCGTTTCCGGGTTTAATTAGGATAGGGATCTTTAACTAGTACCTAACATCGCACAGGCTTGGTACCACCGTTTTACGAACTCTCCGAATGACGGCATAACTAAGGATGCTTTACTCCCATTAAAAAATCCTAGGGCCATCTACAGGTTTAAAACCACGAACTTTGGCACAGAAGGCTGTTATGCTAACCACTATGCCACAGGTGACCCCATTACACCACTTAAAACTTTTGTTTTTGTTTCGAGTACTCTTGTCCTTTATCTTGGATGACGTACAAAGTAATTTCCTCTGTAATTACATAAATTCCAATTTAGAGTCTATCTTCCAATTACGTTATCAATAAAAGAGGGAACAAACAACATCTTAATTGCTGTTGTAGCCTCATAAAACTTCCATAAACCGTTAGTGGTGTACACAAAGATAAAGCTATTGCAACACATTAAATAATGATTTCCTTCAATATAATTTTACTTTATAAACATTGAGTAAATAACAGTATCATAGGGGAGCCCGTGGCTGAGTGTTAGCGTGCTAGACTGCCACGCTGAAGTTGTGAGTTCGAATCCCAGTCCCAGGAGGACTTTTTTCAAGCATACAAATAAAAGGATATGTGGGACCCGTCAGCTAATTGATACCCGCCCACAAAAATAGGCGTAGGGAGTGATTAACCTACCCTATTAAATGTCATCGAGTATCGCGGTGTGGAATATAAACCATACCGCGCAGCCAAGGGCCTCCAAGGCCTGTCGCGCCAACCGAAAAAAAAATAACAGTTTCATCGTTGGATGCATATTACGTAACTTAAGGAAAGCAATAAACCAATGTATGCTTAATTTAATTGTGGATTAATCTGAAAGAAGAGTCCAAAGTAATTATTAAAACCTAGGTTTGACCGTATTACCAAATTCCGCAAATCACAATTCGAATCCAAACAGAGAGTACAAACAAAAATATTCCAAAGGAATAGGAAGTTTCTGTTATAGTGCCTGATTACAAGAAGGGAGATAACACGGGCTGCTACAATAACCGGTTTATATCACTGCTTAATCAGACGAAAATCCTAGAGGCAAGGATCCGAAGGAATCGTCCATCGCCAGATCGGAGACAAACAATTCGGATTTAGAAGTGAGAAAAGTACACAGGATTTGACTTTCATTATGCTGCAAATCACTGAGAAATGGGTGGAAAAAGGAAAGGAACCAGTAGCATGCTTTGTCGAAATACACAAAGCCTTCGAAAGAACGTAAGGCCTTCGACTGAGTTAAAGAAGAGGTCATAATAAATGTCTTTGAGGAAGAAGGGAGTTAGCAATGGTCTGATTAAAGCATTAAGAAGTCTCAATATGAGAACCGAGCATATTGTCAACCAGGAGCACATGAGAGCTTTTGTGTAGGGCACAGGAAACTACAGCCAATCCTTTATTCAGTATTCGCCTTTGCTGACGTTCTTGTCATATTATCCAACAATGACCGTGATCTTCAGAATTATATTATTACTCTCAGAAGGAATTAAAAGATCAATTAGAGATTAATCCTTAGAAGTCGATAAGTAAATGTATCGGAAGGAAAACTCGCAGGATGACGAGGACATTAAGGAAGTATGGCATGAGTTTGGAGCAGGTTCAGTTTTAAATACTAAGGTGCTTAGGTAACTCAGCTTAATGAAAGGGGATATGTAAGAGAGGACGTTAAGCAACGGGTAGGATCTGCGGATGTTGTGCAATCAGGCGAGGCTTCCTCCGTCTAAAGGAGACGAAAATGACTCGTTACAGACCGCTATTCCTTCCAATTCTTGCGTACTCTTTTTTGAACCTCACTTCAAAGCAAATAAGTCAGTTTCGATCTATGGAAATGAGATACTTGCAAAAAGTAGAGGAAAATACTGGGTAAGACAGGATTTGCAATACTATCATTCGTGCCAGCCTCGAGGTAAAACCATTCTGAAAGAGAATAAGTTAAGAGGGTTTGGGCACTTTCCCCTCATAGAACGTAACTAGAGGAAGACCCTACTCCTCCTGTGAGTACTTTTATGAGTAAGGTGGCACAGATAAGTTTCTTATAATAAACGCGGGTCAATCTGTATACGAAAGAACATATAGTTGAGAGAAAAGGCGGTGTGGTTGCCCTCTTATATAATCGGACGTTTCCTCAAGAGTATTTATAAAAGGTCATCAATTCAAGCAGCCTTCTAGAACGGTCCAAGTTCAGTGTCTTGTTTTTACAATCGATGTCCATTAAAGCTATGCGCGGACTCAGAGTGCGATGTATAAAAGAATTATGATGTCATGATGCCTAAGCGAGCTGAGGCGAAATGAAGTACCTTGAAATAACTATTGCGGCGATGATAGTCAAGAACGTTGTTGGTTTGAAAACTTGCAGAGTCATTAAATCCTGATGGGCAGCAACGAGTTTCAGCTGAGTATCTATGTTTAGATCGGATGTATTAACAGAAGATCTCAACAGCTTCTTTCTGCTCCAAAAGAATCTTGTCAATCCAAGATCTAGCACGGCAAAGCAGATTAATCGTTTCACTTCTCGAGGATAAATATGCCTAATAATGCTTCAGAACGAAAATCTTATTCCATCAAGATCTAAAAACGACTTGGTTTACAGTCGAGCGATAGGCTGTAATGATCTTATCTTGGGACTAGCTGAGTTGGCAGAGAACGAGATTGAGGTCAGACATGCCAAGAGCGTTCTAAATCTAATGGTCTGGCTCCCCACCGATCTATACTATACCAACCGCCATGCTTAGTTTTGGACGACATTAACTGTGCTCAAAATGATAAATGGACTGCATGAAGCATAATAATTATGATAATATAATAATTTTAAAGTCAAACTATGGTACACCGACGAACTATGACTCGAATGACTATGTTTTTGGCACGGTAACTCACTAATTTATTAAGTACTTGTTGAAAATAACGTTCCTTAGCTAAATATTGTATTTATTTTAAGCCTGATGAACTGGCACTTCTACCTAGCGTTTTTACAGTTCCTAACTATGTTGAAGAGAAGTCACGTTTTTTGGTGTGTCCACCCAGTCAAGGACTTTTAATTCTTCAAGAAGCGAATATGTTTAAAAAAAAGGAAAAAGAGATATGCACTATTCTAGAAACATTTGATTGTCTGATTCCGTCAAGTATTTCAGGTCCTTATGGATTTTTTTGAGTCTGATGAAGTGGTAGACTTAGTTAAGTTCCTGATCTTCATAAACTACATTATTTAAAACTAAAAAGCTACTACGGCATGTTCTGTGGCCTCTCAACAGCAATTTATCACTACGGCATGTTCTGTGGCCTCTCAACAGCAATTTATCACTACGGCATGTTCTGTGGCCTCTCAACAGCAATTTATCACTACGGCATGTTCTGTGGCCTCTCAACAGCAATTTATCACTACGGCATGTTCTGTGGCCTCTCAACAGCAATTTATCACTACGGCATGTTCTGTGGCCTCTCAACAGCAATTTATCACTACGGCATGTTCTGTGGCCTCTCAACAGCAATTTATCACTACGGCATGTTCTGTGGCCTCTCAACAGCAATTTATCACTACGGCATGTTCTGTGGCCTCTCAACAGCAATTTATCACTACGGCATGTTCTGTGGCCTCTCAACAGCAATTTATCACTACGGCATGTTCTGTGGCCTCTCAACAGCAATTTATCACTACGGCATGTTCTGTGGCCTCTCAACAGCAATTTATCACTACGGCATGTTCTGTGGCCTCTCAACAGCAATTTATCACTACGGCATGTTCTGTGGCCTCTCAACAGCAATTTATCACTACGGCATGTTCTGTGGCCTCTCAACAGCAATTTATCACTACGGCATATTCTGTGGCCTCTCAACAGCAATTTATCACTACGGCATGTTCTGTGGCCTCTCAACAGCAATTTATCACTTAACATTTTAATCTTTAAAGATAGAAGACGCAATGTTGAAATTTGAGCGTATGCACATGCATAGAAACCTTCGTAAGCTTGAAACGTAACATCAGGGTGTCCCATAAGATTTTTTTTTTAAATACGAAAGTAAGAGAGGTGTAAAAGCGGACCAGGTTAGCAGTGTATAAATCAATACTCCTTCCCATCCTATCATACTCCTTAGAATCGTTGGCTCTCACCTCAAAATATAGGAGACAGATACAGGCCATGGAAATGAGGTACCTTCGAAAAAGAGAGAAAGGATGCGGAACAGCATTATACGGGCTAACCTCGATGTCAAACTGGTGGAGACCATGACCCAAAACTGAAGTGGTTTGAACATCTTCTTAGGATGGATTCGGAGGAAAAAGACACAGAGGAAGACCTCGCATCTGCTGAGAGGACAGCGGAAAGGGAGCATGCAGAAGGTGCGGAATAGACGGGAATAAGAGAATGGAGGGCCAGATTCTAAAAGCAGGACTCTCACACCGACCAGCTGTAGAAGAGGAAATGATTATGATGATGATGATGATGATGATGAAAGTAAGAGACGGTATTTGCTGTTCAAGGTTCATTTACAACCGTGTTATATATGAACCGCTCTACTCTATTACCTTCTTCCATCTGTCAGGAACCTTCTTCATTCATAATTGTAAGCTCATTTCAAAATCATCGAGACTTACTTGCAAAATATGTTCCTCAGATGAATAAGGGTGTTGGATCGAAAACTCATGAAGCCATCAAGACCCTATTGACAGAACCAGTGTCTTCACTAAGTATTTACTGAAGCAAGAAATATCTGCTTCCATCACGACCTTACAAGTAGATTCTCGAGAAAAAAAACGGAAAAATGTAAGAAAATAAGCTTGGTATTAGCTGAGTTGCCAGGGAATGAAAAATATTTACTAGAAGCATAATAGAATAAAGGTGATGTCTGACATGCTAAGATCCTTCTAAACTTATTGGTCTTGTTTTCCATTATATAATACTTCAATACTCAGATATAAGAGTTGTTTTTTTTTTCATAATAATGATGTTTATTTACGTACCTGATGTTTAAGGCCTGCATGATACATAACCTTTAAATATAGGCCTATCACGACAGACGAACAAGGCACTACCTTGGGCTGCCCAAAATATTCAGGCTTAATGTCCTTCAGATAAAAGTAAGTGTTAAGAATTGAAACAGATATATTGTATGTACCCCAATATATATTTTTATTTTGTATGTTTTTTGGATTCATTATCTGCAAGTGCGGCAGGCTTTTGTTTAATTTAGATTCAATCAGCTGTTAAGTGAACGCTGGATAGGGTGCATTGTAAGACAGGGGGTATAGAGTCGCTCGCGTTTTGGACTGTTTTTAAGATGGTTGTCCCAAAAGGATTATTCATATATCGCACGTCATCGTAGAAAATAGTCACAGAATGGTTCCAAGGAGTAGGAGACGGCAGAGGAAAGGAAGTCATTACAAAGAGAACCAATCGCCGCTTGTACATATATAACAGTATTCTGGTTATATCTTCTATTAATATAAGTTTGTTTATGTCCTCTCTATTATTATTTTATTTGTTTACCCTAAAACAAATTACGCATATCGACAGGGATCACTTGTAGCTGGGTGGGTAGCATAACAGCCTCCTATGCCAAAGGTCACGGGTTCAAATCCGCAGGTGGTCCTGGAATTTTTTAATGGGAGTAAAAAATCCTTAGTTATACCGTCTTTCCGATGGGACGTTAAAAGGTGGTCCCGAGCCTGTGAGATGTCAGGTACTCGTTAAAGATCCCTATCCTAATTAAACCTGGATAGGCAAAATTTAGGATTACCACTGTAGCAACGTCCGATTAGCCATAGTAGCATAAAGTGACATTAAATAAAAATAAACAAACAATTACGCATATCGACAGAAAATTCAACGACTCATAACGACGATCGGGTTGAGGCTGCGAGGAAATGCCCTAGCTGCCCCTCTTCCCAACAGTGAGAAGAAGGTTATTAGTTGCCTCAGCTTAAGGTCAACGCTCTAAGATGTTTCTGAAGGGATCCTGCAAAGAGAGACTACTCTCAAATATATCATTAAATAACAAGGTCTAATCTATATAACTTAATTTACGCCCAGCTTTGGGAGGGTGGGAGTCCATCCTGATTTTTTTTCAATTTAAATGAGATATATACATGAGAGAGGTCAAACTCTCCTCTTAAAGGACAGGATAACTCTGAGGAGGGTGACAGGACTGTATAAAGGACACTGTCAGCTTAATAATCATATTCATAATATGGGGTTGGTGGCCTCACCTACTTACAGGTTCTACAAGAAGGAAGATGAAACTGCGTATCATGTGATATTATATCTGGTCGTGAATAAGTGGTTAAGTCAAAATCTTTCATTTTCAGGTGAGCGACTTAAAGTTTTACGTAATACCAAAATAGAGTTATTAATTACAGCTTTCTTTCCGACTGAAATTTCTGCAACCAATTTAACACGACGTAGAAGAAGTTCTGATGGAACGATACGTGAAGTTAACTCATTCTTGATATAACTCGAGTTATCTAGTTTTTCACGACTGCCACAGATATACCGTTTTGGCTGCTCTGGTATTATAGATCCTAAGTCGTGTGGACTGATCAACCCCAACAGTTTGGTCAGATTCACCAAGGCAATATGCCTCTGTTAACAGCAGGATGGAGGGCGTACAAATAATAGACGCATAGGAAAGCCCGAAAAAAAAGGTTATTAGTTCGAAAACTTATGAAGTCATTGAATCCTTTTTGGAGGTAACAGTGTCTTCGCCAAGACTTGATGCAGAGCAATCATAAGTTCCTAAACCATAAAATCTAAAGAGAAACCGTTCGAGCCTCCTCGGAAGCTTCGGGGAGCCTCTACTGACTTCACTTCTTAATCCTGGGGGAATGGGATACACGATGTTGATAAGAAACTATATGCACATTCCAACTGTAACTGTCTAAATCATGAAACGAGTTCTGAGTGGAACGAAAGGCTCCGATGATCTAATCTCGACATGAGCAGAGTTAGGAGAGAAGGTAAGGTAAGACGACGCCAAGACGCAGAGCAGCTTCAAGGCGAGGCCTTCTCTAAATGTCACGGCCTGAGTTTGGGACCGGTGGATAACCGCTGTTCGCATCGCTTCAGGCTCGTCCTAACCAGTTACATCATATCGTCCTTGTAAAGTCCCGCCGCCAAATATTTAATATACGTCTTTATCTATATCCTTTTTGTTTTTGTTTTTTATCAATAGTTCGCGTTAGAAATATATTCAAAAACCTCTTGTCAGAATAAAAAAAAAGGATGGAAAAGAAGGCCCTGTAATTAAACCATTAATCATGCAAGCCCTTTATAATGGAAGCTAAATCAATAATAATTGTTAAAAAATTAAGCACAGCATTGCTCCATAAATAAGGTTAAATCAATATACTAGCCGGCGTGAAAAAAACCTTTGGAAAAGCCGATCAACAAAATTCTTTAGTTAAAAATATTTTTTTATTTTTTAACACTTCAATATTTTCTTCCATTGACAGTTTTAATAAATAATTCAAGATTTAAAGTCTAAGAGAAAAGAACCCTCTTATAGAAATAAATATTTGTGAATACATCACGTTTTTCATTATATATATATATATATATATATATATATATATATATATATATATATATATATATATATTGTTCCGTAGGGTAAATTCTAAAAATTCTTTAAAGTAATGAAAAAAATAAATACATATAAATTAATCCCTCATTCCCTTAGTCAACGCGTGAACGGCTGAAACAATTTTGCTAATTCTTTTTTCGACGTGTTTGTTACTGTCAGAAGAAAGGTTCTTATGAATGAAAAAAAAAATCTGGTGCGGGCAACACACGACTTTCACTAACCTCCGTTTAAAAATCGATTAAAGAATTTTCAAATACAATTAGAAAAAACAATTAGTGAAACTATTAAAGAATTAATTAAATTGAATTGCTATAGAAACATGTGTTTTATTAAAAAATCAATTATATTATCGTATAAAATAATCAGTTAGTTTTATTGGCTTTATCACTCTTTATTAACTTTTCCAAGCTTGTGTATTAGATAATATTTTTTTCCAACGGTATATTACACATGTATATTACTGTTCTTATGTTCAAAAACTAAATTGCATTAAAAATATATTATTTCAGTATTTTCGTTTATTTGGGTAACGAATTCATTCGATTTATATATATTTACCTGTTTTTCATCCGTGGTAACGAGATAATATAGTTATTTTTATAGAATTAACAAAACTAAAGGTACTTCAGAAGAAAATTTAAAATATCGGCATTTACATCGAAATAGCGAGTTTAATCAAAATCTTCGGATCCGTTTTTGAGAAAATCATAAAAAGGTGCAAAGTGCCAAGTATAAAATGGCTCTTCTGGAAAGCCGATTTTGATGAAAACGTTTTTGTAACATCTCGGGTGTATAAGTTGTCTTAAACAAGATATTTCATATCTTTAACAAATTGTGAAAGAAAATAAATATATAATAAAATGAAGTTAAGGTGTGAAGAAATTAAACTATAATTATAATAAAACTTTAAAATAATAAAAGAGTTATATAGAAGAGGCGGTCATTGCGTATAAAAACGTTGAAGTTATAAGATAATTCGCTATCACCGAGCTATCACTCACTATCAACTTCCCTGTCTCTATCGCAGGGTAGTGCGTCCTTGAAACTTGGAAAGGCGGTAATCTAAAACAGGTAGTGATAGAGTGCTAAGCCCTTAAGAGGATTATGAGGAGCTGAAGATAATAAATATCAGCCCGGTGAGGAGGGACCACTTTGCCTTCAGACCCGACTGTACCGGAGGTAGAGAGAGGTCTTTTACCCGACTGTACCGGAGGCCTTAGTCATCAGAACTGACTGTACCGTGGGTAGAACCTTTTCAGTCGGAGCGACCTTTAGAGGATCGTTACAACCTCCGCACCCTTCCCACATTTCTCTTTTTCTACCAGTTGGGTTCTCCCTCAACCTCTATTTCACATTTCTTCCATACCTGCTGAGTCCTCTTTTTTGTAGACATGACCTCCATTCCCACACCGCCGAGTATCAACATCCTCATGGGAAAAAATCTGGTACTGTCCAAACCAGCTTCTATAAAGTGCCTATCCAAGAATCGAGGGAAAATCAACTCCTTGCACACCCGTTGGCCGAGTATGGAAGGGGTATGAACACAAGACCTTTCTTGGATTGCAGTGGCAAAACTTTTAAGTAAATTCTTACTTAAAGTGCTTTCCAACTTCCACATGCCTTCCTAGAATGTATCTTCCGTCGCATTATTTTTGTACCTGTGATGAGTCATTTTTCTTGTATACGTGACGTCCGGGCTTGGAGAACCTCTTTGGGCTAAACCAGCATCAATAAACAGTGTATCCAAGAATAAGGGAAAAATTAACGCCTTGCACACCCGTTGCCGAGTTTGGAAGGGGTATGAACACAAGACCTTTCTTGGATTGCAGTGGCAAAACGTTTAAGTAAATTCTCACTTAAATTGTCTCCAACTTCCACATGCCTTCCTAGAATGTATCTTCCGCATTATTCTTATACCTGCGATGAGTCATTTTTCTTGAATACGTGCCGTTTGGGCCTGGAGGACCTCTTTGGGCTAAACCAGCTTCTATAAAGTGCCTATCCAAGAATCGAGGGAAAATCAACTCCTTGCACACCCGTTGGCCGAGTATGGAAGGTGTATGAACACAAGACCTTTCTTGGATTGCAGTGGCAAAACGTTTAAGTAAATTCTCATTTAAAGTGTCTTTCCAACTTCCACATGCCTTCCTAGAATGTATCTTCCGCCGCATAATTCTTGTACCTGTGATGAGTCCTTTTTCTTGAATACGTGACGTTCGGGCTTGGAGAACCTCTTCGGGCTAAATTAGCATCAATAAACAGTGTATCCAAGGGTTGAGGAAATACGGGCGGCTAAGCGTGATATCGGACCTATCACTTATTGGCTCATCCGTTGGCCTGTAACAGTACGGATCCTTCCTTACTATGCATTGAATTCAAGACTCTCCATGGGCTGTGTGGGTAAAAGTTACTTTTTTTTTAACTATACTTATGGTTGGAGGATATGATTAGTTGTCAGTTTAGAATTACTGGATGGAATTAGTCCGGGTGGTGATCAGTCAATGGAACAAATAAGTAGTTTCAACTATTTTCTGCCGACCTTTCGAATCCCATTGAGGGTGATCATTTTCCACTTGTGACTTCCATTTTCCCACAATACGCCCTGATGATGACCCACAATGGGGGTCGAAACGTTGGCAGAAAACAGTTGAAAATACTTAGTTGTTTCAATCACGTCAGCCGGACTAATTCCTTCGAATATATTTATGGTTCTTTCACACATCGCTTTTGAGAGTTGTCACAAACTTCGCATCCCTACGTTGAATTCTTCCACACTTTTTCTACCTCTTGGCTTCTCCCTGCACATTCTTTCAGACCGCCTGAGTCCATTTTCTCGCAAACGTGACGTTCTGTCCCCCACGGGGTAACATGGAGAACCTTCTGGCGGCTCAACCAGCATCTATAAATGCGTATCCAATAATTAAGGAAAAACTGGCGGCTAAGTGGGATATCGGACAAATCACCTACTTGATCATCCATTGACTTAGGAACAGTATGAATGCTTACTATGTGCTGAACTCAAGGTTCTTCATGGACTGCGGGGGTATAAGGGTATAAGATTGTTACATACATATTGTATATTTATAGGTTCTTTTCCACACTGCTTTTAGAAGTCTTCACCACCTTCCCATCTGAGCGTAGAACCTTCCTTATTTCTACCTCTTGGCTTCTCCTGCTATCTCAGCAACACATTCTTCCGGACCGGCTGAGTATTTTTTCTTGCAAACGTGATGTTCCGTTCCACACAGTGGGGGCATGAGGAACCTCCTTTGGCTCAACAAGCATCAATAAAGTGCATATCCAAAAATGTTTGAAGCGACATGGGTTACACCCCATGTTTCCTTCCTATTATACAAAGTATATTTTCTAATCTATGTTGTTAGCAACGTTCTTTCCTGCTTTTAACGGCTTTAGAAAGCAAAATTTGAGGGGGGACGTTTTCTATTATGTTTAAAAGTTTCATAATTAACAATAATATAGAAAAGCGGTGTGGTTCATCTAGTGTATCTCTTCTGCTGTCTGCGGTCCTGGGTTGTCATTAGAAAATTTATATCAGTGCCGTGATTATTATATGATAAGTCCAGATAGTTATTCAAATGATAAGTCAGGATTCTTTTGCAGAGTGAGAAAACTATCATGGGAGAAAGCAGTCCATCGGCTATCATTTTTCTGTATATAATGAAATATATTTCTAAAGGAGGGTATAATTAATTATGCAAATAAAGTTAACTTAAGTAAACGTGAATAAAGTTATTATTATTAATATCTACAGTTAATGAGTATTGTTCATTCTATAACTATAGGAAATAACAGCTACGCATTCACCCCTGAAGGTTCATTATCAAGTGCTTTATCGATATTGATAAGAGCCTTGCAATAAACATCGTTATCTGTATTATAGGCATGGAGTAAGTGATAAGATTTTATTAGGTAAAAAAAAAAAATGCAGATGAATAAAATTTGATATAAGTTCCGAAAAGGTTACAAGATAATAGGTTCTTTCTTAAGCCCATGCGTCAACGGAGTATTGCGCATGCGTAAGTAGCCAAGTAGTCTATATGGGTACAGACCTAACTTTTGTTCTACCCAAATATGCACTGGGCATGCGCAACCATCAAATAGTCGCGTATAGGAACGAACTTGTAATTGCTTGTTTTTTTATTTATTTAACGTCACTTAATTTTTTTTTTTTTTTTTTTTTTTTTGGCTAATCAGACGGTGCTACAGTGCGAGTCATAAATATTGCCTAATTAGATTTTATTAAGATAGGGATCTTTAACGAGTGCCTGACATCGCAAAGGATCGGGACCACTTTTTTACGTTCCCTCCAAAGGACGGTATAAATAAGGATATTTTTACTGATATTAAAAAATCTTAGAACCACCTGCAGGTTTTAGCCCGTGACCTTGGGCATGGAAGCCTGTTATGCTAGCCACTATGCTACAGGTGACCCCGAACTTCGGTTGTAAATAAACCGAAAAGAGTCTATTGAATTATTCGGTTAACAATGGTGTTTAGATCTTTTTAATGAAAGTGTTTTACTAAATGTCGCTTAGTCATTATAATACTGAATATACAAATATGGTGGGAAGTTGTTTTTTTGTTTTTTTATATGGATTTTACTGCGGATATTGAAAAATATTTCCAAAAATTTTATATGTATGTTTGTACTATTATTTTTTTTTTTTTTTTTATTCGTTTGTTTCTAGTAAATAATTTAATGCGTTTCTTAGTTACGATTTAGCGCATGCGGGAAGTTTGAATGATCACTGATCGCGATCTCATTATATAGTCTAAAATTAGTGTTGAAACAAACCTCTGACTCATGATTCCTGTTCAGGAAATATTGAAACATAAAAAAACTTACTGCGCATGCTCAGCCTTATCTCTATACCAGGAGGGGAAAGGTTAATAGCTTAGATTTGTAATCTCAACACTTAAGAAAATAAAATTGATCACATTAATTCAAATATTGACATTTAAGTTGTATCAGCTTATTTATAATTAATTTTATGAAGATTAAAATAATTATTTAAACAATGATATTGTAGTATGTGAAAAAAGATAATTTCCCGTTGAGTTAACAATATTCAGTTGGAGCCCGTTGGCAGCACTGCTGAAGCGAAGTGGTGGGGTTCGAGGCGGGCAGTCTCTCGCTAAACGTGATAGTGAGTGTGTGTTTGTTGAATGTCGTTTCAGAATAAGTGTTCCGATGTATCAGGAAAACAGCCAGAGGTACTTTTTGAAATTATTATCAATTTAATTAACATTATAAAACGGTTCAACAATTCAAGGACGGATTAATAACAGTGATATACTTTTTGATCCTAAAACGTTCGGGGTGAAAATTGTGTTTCGTTATTGTTAATCACTTTATGACGATTTTCTCTTCGTTTAGATGATTGTTTATATTAGGTCACTTACGTGCGATTAAATGTAGTCTCGAAACAGAAAATGATTTGGATTTCTTAATTCAACTTCGCAGAATATGAATTAATTTTTATGTTATGCCAAAGAGTTGTGTGTAGGTTATTATTAACTAATCACCTTACTACCTAAACATTAATATTGCATTATTCGTTCGTTTGAATTTATTTGTTTTTTGTTTTTTTCAGTTATAAAAAAAAAAAAAATAATTCTAACCTTGCATTTAACTAACAATAACAATAGTTCATTTGTTGTTGTTTTTCCTTTTATTGCAGTCTGTTATTTAGGTATTTCTTTTTTGTTTTGATTAGGACTTATGGTTATGAATTAGCAATCACATTTTTTTTTTTAAGTGCAAAAAAATGGTTTTTAGTGATCGGTTAAATTTATTTTTGTTAAAATTGTCAACCATGAAAAAAATATACAACTGCTCTAGAATCTTTTCATATTTTATTTGAAGATTCGATATCTAATTTCGAGAATTGGAATGGGTGGGATTTTAGGTATATTATTTTTCTTAACTACGAATTTTTTCCTATTTTTTTTTTTAAATAGATCGTCCACTTCATTATAATTGCTTTAATTAAAATGTTCCTTTATTTTAATCGTTTTACGAAGTTAAGTTGCCGTGGTAACAATAATTATTTTTTATCATTAACTTTTTCATGCCGGAAAATTTTTATCAGTACGCATTTAGAAAATCTGTGAAAGACCAACATCAGAGCCTTACATCGTATCTTAGCTATAATCCAAATTTCAGAAGAACTTCAGTTAATTTTTTTTTTTTTTTCCAAACTCATTCCTTAATTTTTAATTATATTAGATTTTTGCGTGTTCCTATGAAAGAAGTTTTGAGTATATTGTTAACGTTTTTTTAATCTATTCTTCAGAAAAATATATTTGTCATCAAAAATTACAAATTAAGAAATAATTTGTTTACTTGATCATATAATTGTTTTGTTTTTTTATACTGTGAACATCATTAAATTAATAGGCAGTGTTTTCTGGAACTATTTTTCTGTCTTGGATGTAGTTAATACTTCTGGATATAGTAAAAAAAAAACTTTACTTGTACCTTTTGATTTTAAGTGGAGGAGATTAATTAAAATATATTATAAGTGTATTGTTAAAGGTTATTTATTTTTTTAAATCTTTTCTTAAGTAAAAAAAAATAAAATAAACAACAATTACATATTAAGAAATAAGTTGTTTACTTCATCGGGTGATCGTTATTTTTGTTGTTTGTTATTTTGTAACCGTAAACTTTATTGCATTGTTAGATAGTTTTTATTTTCGAATTAAATTTTAAATAAGTTTCAATACCTGGTTCAATCAGATACTCATATTTATGATTTTTTTAGTGGATGCGTAGTACTATACTAGACTCTTTCTTATATTTTAACAATTCTATAGAAAGTTATCAAATATTCGATGTAATTTCAGTTAACGTATTGACTTCTAAAGGGATAGGAATAGTTGGATATTTCAACTGACAAATATTTCCATATAAATACTCTTAAAGTAATGCGTATTTTGTTTTCTTCAGTTTTAAAATGTTTAGGAGTACTTAAACATACATACGGTTTTTATTTGTATGTATTCAGTCGCATATATTACAGAAAAAGTTAGAGCTTAAACACTATACTTTATTACTAGTAAATACTATGTAGCATATTTAGTTTTGCTCATTCGGAGAAAAAACATTATTTAACTTTTTTTTATATGCGATAAAGTCTTTCTTTTTGAACGGTTCATTTACTGCCGCATTTGAAATTTTGCCCCTCAAAATCGAAAAAAGGTTTTAAACATGAGCGTGTAATAACTTATGTAAAATCATGTATATCATAAATTTCGCCTAGAGTAGTTTTCGAACTTCAAAAATGTCTTGTTATCAACAATTTATATTTAAACGTGAAAAATAATACGTAATCGTTATTCAAAACCGGAAATAAGGGTCGTACATTTTGGCGGGAATATTTACAACGAGATATCGTTTTCCATTTCCACCGAGGTTTCATAACATTGTTATAACTGAACTGCTTTATCTAGACTGGATTGTTACTATAGTAATCCTATTCGGGATTGAGATGTAACACTTAATTTAAATGTTCAAAAACTTAAAATAAGAAAAATCATGTAAGTGCAGTTCTGGACCGGTATATTCGAAATGCTCTTTGCCTGTTGGTCCACTGACTTTTAGAATCAAATCCTCACCCGTGGATCTTGAAAAGGAATTAAAATATGTTGTTGTGTGATTTAAGTCTTAAATGTTTAATACCTTTGAAAGGATGAGATAGGTCAGAGATGGAACCCTTGATATGTTTACTGTAAACATCAATATTGTTGTTATGACAGCTTTAGGGATTTACTTAAGCTTATTAACCATGGTACGATTTCAGCATTAACAAAAATAGTTATAAATCCTATAAAAATGTTTTGGTAATAGTATTTCCTTCACTCATGGTAATTTTTTTTTTTTTTTCACGGCTTAGATTCTATTCAAGGAGGGTTTCTGACCTAAAACTCTCGATTCGCGAACTCCCCTTCTTTTTGAATAACCGTTCGCTTGTTCATTCACGTTTCTTCTTACCTCAGAAGAAGGAAAAGAGAATTAAAAAAAAAAAAAAAAAAACTATATTTCGCTTAATCCATTTGATTGTAGAGGTTTTATAATTGTTATACTAGTAAATAGGTTATTTTGAGTTTTAAATGTCTGATAAAAATCAAGTCATTAAAATACTTCGAGTAACAAAAGTTGTTTCCTTTAACCCATTCTTAAGTGAGCATACATTCTGGACCTTCATATCCACTTAATTTTTTACTTAGTATAACTTTTTTGAAGAGTTTGATATTTTTACATAATCGTGTTGTTACCGATACTATCTATAAAGAAAATCTGTCATAGAATTTATAATTTTATTAAAAAAAACATTTAGTTCTTTTTAAAATTTTATTTCTTTTCAAAAGTTATGAAGTAATACTACATTTTTTTACATAACCTATAAATTCAATTAATAATATTGTTAAAAAAAAAAAGTGATTGAAATTGAATGAAAATAATGGATTCGATAATAAATCAATGGGAGATTTTTGTGTTAGCTGTGTAATTTTCTAAATAGATAACACACCTGTTGGAAATTATAATCTCTTTTAGAGTTTAAGAAATGAATTGTTTACTTTATCTTGGTAAATGTTGTCTTATCATAAGACAAAGAATAATTCTTTTAATGTTTTCGCTGTTTTTGATTTATTATTAGATAGTACAAGAAATTTTTGGTTTGTTCTCCTTATCCTTGTAAGTTAAAACTACAACTAAAATTGTTCCTTCATTTCATGACTGATTTGTGTTGTATGCCTGTAATATCTATTAGTTGTTATTTCCCCGAATCTTCGTAGTATAAAAATAATAACTTAATGGAAGTCATAATTGACATTATGGTAAGTGATACATCATCACTTCAGTTATATTGTTTGTTAGTTTTCTAAAATATTTTTTTTTTTTTAATGTCATTGTAATTTAGAAAACAATCTTATTCAAATAGACAATTAAATAAAAAGTAATACAAATATTTTGAAATTATAATGATTATTTGATATTAGATATGAGGTATTAATTGTAATGTGCTCAAAATTCACACCAAATCTCAAATCGTTTATTTCAAAAGTGGGTATTCTGATTAATCTCAGAATATAACATTAAATTCTAAGAGTCTACACCTGTAAATCTCACCCAGCAAAGAAAATCATCCCTAAAATCAATTATGCTCTCTTGTGCCAGAGATTATAAACATTTTAGATTTCTAAATTATTTTATTTTATTGTATAAAGAACTATATTCTATCACTTACCTTGAGCGGATTCACATTCCAAGTTATCAGTTGTTCCCAGTAGCGGAACTCCATTTCATCATCCCATATCCATAGCGGAGAGTTTTTGACCACCTGTAAATATCACATTTAATTTAATAGTTTGACTCAATTAGTAATTAATTACATTTATTTTTGGCTATTCAGAATGAATGTATTAGTTGTCAGGGTATATATCTTTTATGTTTATTTTATTCATTTTCTTTTTAGGTCATAAGATTGAAGAATAGTTTTTTTATTTCTTATAGACTTTATTTCCTCTTTGGATATTTCATGAATTCTATTTAGTATCTAATATTACCAATATTTATTCACTAGTCCAATTCACACATTTATTGTTAGGTTTTGTCAATGTTTTGTTTAATTTTTTTTTTTTTTCAACTTAATAACCGTCATTAACCTACCTCAGCAATAGATAGATGTGAATTGAACTTATCAATAAACATAGGTAATATTTTATGTTGAAAAGCGTTAGCATAGAATCCCTGAAATGTCCGAGCGAAAATGAACAATATAAGAAAAAAAATAAATACATATATTTTTACTCAATTCCTATGACCTAGAGGCAAATAAATAAAAGTACGGCAGTATGAACTAATTAATTTTGTTATTATCACAGCTTATCACAGAATGACTTAATTATTTTCTATAAAAATAGACTATTAAAACAATTTTTAGATGGTTTCGAACCCGAAAGACAGCCCCTATGATTTTTCAAAGGTTCTAAAAATCCTTAGTTATACCATACTTTAGAGGGAATGTAAAATGGTGGTCCCGAGCCTGCACAATGTCAAGTACTCCTTAAAGATTCAGATCCTAATTAAATCTGGAGAGGTGAATTTAGGTCTGCATCGTCTGATTAACCACAGCAGTATAAAGTGATTTTAAATGAATAAACAATCAATATTTATAAACCAATTAAAAAGTAAAATAATACATAATTTAAATTTTTTATGAAACTGTTGTACTGAATAGTAGTTAAAATATATTCCATATTTCATTTGTTGTCATTATACTAGATATTACGTATTTTGAGCCAAAAATTGTTTTATTTTTATCAAGCTATCACGCTTCGTCCATTTTCAAGTTTCCTCATAAAAATATAATTTATATATATGTTTATTTTGATTATTATTCATTTTATTTTATATATTTAATTAATTAATGTGGTATTAGAATAGCCAAAATTGTCTAAATTTTTAATAAATTTAGTTTATCATTTGGATCAATTTATTACTCAGGTACACTTTTTTTTCATTATAAATATTATTAGTATGAATTGATTTACTGTTATCAATTACCTACCTCAAAATTTAACGTTGAATATAATTTAACGGTGTCCACTATTAAGGTTTGCTTCCCTCTTCTGCTAATTATAATGTCGGTGAATAATATTAACATTATTAATAATATCATATTCATATCGAACTTAAAAAGGGAACATTTTGTTTGAGGGTTTTTTTTTTCTTAATTATAGGTTATAATTCGGTCACAGTGAAGAACAACATAATTTCCAGGTGTTTATTAATTTTAATATGGTATTATAACGCCATCTAAATTTTCAGTATATCTCTAAATATAGTCTAAATATTTTATTTTAGATATGCAACATATGTTGATTTATTATTATTTTTTTAATCTAATTATAACTATGTTTTTATGTGCAATTAAACATTAATCTGTTCAGTACCAAGTGTAGCTTACTTAATTGTGTTGTGATTTCCACTTCATCAGAAAAGAATTTTAATTTTTTTTTCCATGACTGGGTACAAATTTGTTTTTATTTTTCTTAAAAACTGTGTTTATTTTTTCTTTTAATTAAAAAAAAAAAAGTAGAAGTTTTATTATTCATTGCTTTAGAAACCTCAAATAAATATCATAATCATTTATAGATATAACTCAATTTTGAAAATTTGCAAAAATCTATAATTTACTAAACTTACCCAAATCAATAATTCTGATGGTGGTTTCCAATAGGTGTTACATCCATTGTAGGATATTTTGCAGGACGTGCAAAATCTTTCATTATTTTTTTTATCGAACCAATTTAGTTGATTATTTTCGCTTTTAAACATAAACAAAAAATTTACACTTTATTTTTACTGGTGGATAAAAATGTTTTAGTACGATTGAATCTAAATTTGTTACTATTGAGATATTGTAATTTTTTAGAATCAATTTTTCCAAAGATTTAAATTTAATATTTAAGTTTATCAGAAAAAAAATAGTCAGCCATTTTAAATGTTACCTCTGTTAATTACAGATTATTGAAATATTGCTAAGAAATAGTGTAACACAACTAGCTCCTATTAATAATTATGATTTTAAAACATCTTAATTGTGGCACATAAAACATTGTGTAGGTTATGTTGGTTTAGATGGAAAAGGAGGGAATAATTAAGAACATTTCCTTTCCCCATTCATTTTAATATAGATGGCAGTATAGTCTTACAGCACCATCTACCCCTGAATTTTTGAACTAGAAATCTTATTAATTTGATGTTAATTGAAAACATTTTCTGTTATTAAACCAAAACAGAACACCATTTCAATTTATTCCTAACTTAAATTATTCCATTTTTATTTTATTTTCAATTTGTATGTTTTTCTTTGAATTCTAAGATCTTGAACATAATGATTATTTTATTTGTTTTTGTTTTGAAATTGTTTTATTTTTACCCTAAAACTGAAATCTTCACCTTTTAAGCCTTTGTTAACAATCAGTAATTGACATGCTTAAAGGCTGCACTTTAGTCTGGCTTAAAATGACTTACATGCTGTTATGTAAGTATATTCCACATCCAGAACTTTATCTGTCTTCTCCTAATATTCCCTGCAATCACAGACGTGGCCATGTCTTCTAAGATTTTGTTAGGCGTGCATCATGTTTTTTTTTTTTTTTTGTTTTGTTTTTTCATGAAATCTTTTATTGTATTGCTGGACTTAGTACTTGTTTGTTTGTTTATTGATTTAACGTCACTTTATGCAACTGTGGCTAATTGTATGATGCTACACTAGGAGTCCTAGCCAGGTTTAATTATAAAAGGGATCTTTAACGAGTAACCAGCATCGCTACATTTTTACTTCCCCGCTGAAGAACAGAATCAGTAAGAGTTTTTACTCCCATTAAAAAATCCTAGAAAAACTTGTGGGTTTGAACCCATGACCTTTAGCATAGAAGGACGCAAGCCACTATGCTACAGGTGACTCCAAGGAATTAGTACCTATTTACGTATATAACCCAAGATGATTAGACTCAGTTATAAGAATCCCATTAAACTTTTATTTAAAATGGAAGTTATAAAAATTCCCTTTATTTTTTTTTTAATACCTTATTTTGGTTCGTTTACCTTCTATTTTTGTTTGTTCCTATAATCTTTATGGGGAAGCCATAGTCCCACCCACTGCATACCCTCAGGTTTAGATAATGATTAGATTTAGGATGTAAAGAAATTTTTTTAGTCAAATTTGATCATAGACTTTGTGTATTTTAAAGAAATTAAAGTTGATGTAATAAGTAAGAGTAGATTTTATTTTGTATTTTAATCAAAATTTAATAATGGCCTACTATTTCTTTAATGTTGATTGTTTCATTTAATCTTATTCTTGAACATTTTTTAATTGAATTATATTATAATTATTGATCAATTATAAAGTTAACGCAAGAACACTTCATACCAATAGTAATCCCATTAAATCAGAACATTTAGCTTTTTTTTTCCTCATTTTACTCTCTTTGGGGATGAGTTGTACCAATAATCTCTATGTTGTAGTTTCTTTTGTGCCCAGTACCTCTTCATTCTTTTTTACCTTTTTCATCTTTCTGCTTCCAAGATAATGTGTTTTATCTTTTAGCATATATTTGTCCTGAAATCATAATTATTCATTTTTAATGATTAATTGTAGTAATGACGTTTCTGAAATTATTAACTCTACGTTCTTACTTATATTTGTTAAATATTAGACTAGATTATTTTGGAGAACTCTCAGGCCCTTTTTCTGAATTGGAGTGCACAATTCCGCTTAAGCTATTAAAGTGTTATAAGCTGCATTTGTAATATTTTTTAGCCATTTATGAGTTTCTCAGCAAATGATATAAATTAATGAATAAACAAATTTGTATTAATAACAATAGCACCTATGTTGTAATTTCTGTGACAAAATGTCTTGGTCTCAAAACATTGATAAGCCTCGCAGAATCGTTCCCTCCACTTGTAGATTTTCCTTGGGTCGGGCAAGAGTTATGCATCATAACTATTATCAGGGCTACATTTGAAAATATAAAATTTTGGTTTAAAAAACAAAATTAAGGTTCTAAGGAATTTAAATCTGAATTGTATAGGTAACTTGAAAGATTAGGTAGATTTATCTCATTTCATGAATATTCATCTGTTTTTCTTGTTAAAATATAATTTAAAGTCAATTGATATTTATTATTAATTTTATTTATGTTTATTTAATTATTATATTATTTATTTATTTCTCAATTTTATGTAATATGAATATTTTTCCTTTGTGTGTTTTAGAAAATGGCAGACATCACCTGTTTCAAATCCTCCGTTAGAAAACTTGAAAACCTTTATTCAGAAAAGGATAAGGGCTATAATGGCAAAAGAATGGTGGGACTTCATCGTGAATGTTAACACTCTCAACAGCGATCACGCTTCATTGCTCTATTCGCTCGCCAACCTCTGTCCCTCTTTCAATTATTTCCTACAGACTAGAGATAAAGAATTGCAGCTAATTATCAAGAAACGTCCCGTTGTCAAACCGCGAATATTTAGTGGGAGTGAAAGGTTGGATACGACTCCCGAACCTATCGTGCCCAAACAACTGCCCCTAGTGACGAGGAGGAACAGTGCCAATGAGCTTATGAAAATATTAAATGAACTCTATCCTAATGAAAATCATACCAAAAGCAAACAGCCAAGAACTTATGGACCTGCTTCGAAACAGAAGAAGTCCCCAGGACCCGCAAAAAAAAATGCTATGATCAACAATATCCCAGGCGAGGTAACGAAGAAGAGTCCAGTCCACCCTTATTTAGGGCGCACTCCGCTTCTCAAGAGGCTGCTTGCGGACGAGTCCCAAAAAGAAAATGCTCACATCAATAACATTAAGAAAATGCCTCAGCTCCTTTCTCAGCCAATGCATTTCGAAGAAGATGAGCAATTTTCTAAACAAATCCTTTCTAATACCAACTATGATTTGAACCAAAACCGTATGAATCAGCAGAGCCCTAGGAAAATTAAAAAAATCATCAAAGTGAAAAAGAAAAGATACGTATACTCCAATGGTTTAGCAACCGATTCAAAACATAGATTGAAGTATATCCTAGAAGATGAGACTCCCAACTTAAGCTTGAAGCTCATAAAAAAGTATCGAATCAAGAAATGTACTGTCGATGTTGTTCGTTTGAAAGAAAGTGTTTTGAAGTACTACGAAGACTTGAGGTGGAGAAATTACGAGAAGCTGAGATCAAGTTTAGAAGAATCATCTAGCTTGGTTCCGACTGAAGAAATTCAATTCAGTGCTTCTGAAGTAGCCGATCAACTTAGTAATTCAAATGTTTCTGCCAACTCTCCTCCTCCTGCTAGTATATCAAATGTTAACACCGATTCTCCACTTATTAGTAATCCAAATGTTAGCATTAGCACCAACTCCCCAGCTGATGTTCTCTCACCTGAAAAAGATGAAGTTAGTGAGAAAAATGTCTTAAATGTTAGTAAAGAAAGTTCTCCTGCAGTGGAAAAATTCAATCCGAGAGAATTAAAGAATATGTATTGCCATGGTGGTATCGTTCCACTTGGAAAACTTCTCATGAGTGACAAAATAGGTAATAATAAACATTTTCTAAGTCTTAAAGAAAAGAAATTGAGGGACATCTCTAATGATGCTGCAATTTTTTTGAAGCCGAGAGATGTTAGTCCTAAAAGAGTAAGTAGCAGCAGTGATATAGAAAACAAAATTTACAATAGCAATAGTGTACTTCCGGATCTCAATAAGACAGATTCATTTGAATCAAGTACCAAAGAAAATCCAGTTGGTGCCCAATGTGATAAACTTGATGATTCTGATGCCAAAGTTGCCTTGGTCAATACAGATTCATCCAATTGTGCAGATAAAGAGCCAGAAACAACCCACCAGATTCCTGCAGAGCAAAGCAGGAAATCCCCATCTTTAGAATTAGAAAATACAAGCATTCCATCCATTGTCAACGGAGATTCTACTGATGCAGTTAATGAAACCCAGATTCTTAAAATTTCCGAAAGTAGTAGCAATGAAAATGTGGCTATTGTTAATGATAATATGGATGATAAGACTGAATCATCTGTAAAACCTTCTAATGGGAATGTGACTATAGTGAGTGAAACTAATGAAGCCCCAGTACCAGATAGTGAGAAACATTTAGACATTAATGATGTAGAGTTAACCATACCTTCTGAAACGTCAGACGAAGCAGAAAGAAGTGAAACCGTATCCGAAATAGATAAAATAATCGGTGTGAATCATAACTCGGAGGCGAGCAACGATTCATTCATATCATCTCCAGAAGATAATAAAATTCTAGAAAAATTAATAAATGACACTCTCTTAAATAGGACAGAAGAACTTGAACCATTACCTAAACGACCAAGAATAGAAATTAATTTGACTGAAATGAAGTTGGTCACAGAGATCACTAAAACCCTAGTCGAAGATGAATCAGGTAATAATGATGATCGTGTTTGTAAAATGTGCAAGTCGTCTTTTGATTCTGTCGAAAGTTGGAATGAACACTTCATAAACAAGGTTCCTAAATGCACTCCAAACCTCCAGGTGACCTGGGACAACACTCAACTTCCCTTGTTAACTGATTAATACTCACACGTGTTCTACTTTGTTTTGAAATATGTGATGCGACAATTCAAGGCATCGATGTAAATTAATGGTAAATTTTGCGAATGTAATTATGTACAGTATTATCAAGATTTGTAAAAATAGTTAGTTTTTCTGTATATTTTTTGTAAAGGATGAAGTGTTTAATTTGTAATGATGTTAAGAATGTTTATTTTAAACGTTTCCTTTGATGCTCAGATGTCATGTGATCAAAGTATTTATATATTTACTGTGATATTAATTAATTTTTTTTTTCATTTTTTTTTTAATAATTATTTCGAACGGGCTGTATTTAAGAAAGTTTTCCTTTTTATATTTTTTTATTTAAATATAAGCCCTTTGTAAACAATT
This sequence comes from Piezodorus guildinii, assembly GCA_023052935.1. NCBI lineage: Eukaryota > Metazoa > Arthropoda > Insecta > Hemiptera > Pentatomidae > Piezodorus > Piezodorus guildinii. The sequence continues at coordinate 144,672,768 of CM041296.1, read as the reverse complement.
AAATGGTTTTCTTCTTAACCATTACTTGAGTTTATTTCTTGTTCCTATATTAACATCATTTTTAATTTGTGGCATACAGGACAAATTTCCATGAAGTGTATCCATTTACCTTTCAATGTATTTATTAATTTTTATTTTTAATTATTATGAAAGCGAAAACTTCAGCAAACTAAAATATATAATCAAGTTTATCAATAATCATGTTTCTGACTATCCACTAGATTTTATGTTTGTGATCAAGAATACTGTTGTACCTAATACATAATTCTTCCTATTAAAACAAAAAAAAAAAAGGTAAGACTATTTAAGATTGCCCAGATTTATCCAAGTATCATCCTATCCCGCCCGATATGTACTTACTGGTCTATTGTAATTATTTATAAATTCAATGTATTATTTTTTGTTAACTGATAATACTATCTAATAAATTGACCATTTCATCAATCAACTATAGAATTCGACATTTTAATTGTAATTATATTTCATTATTTTGTAATTTATAACTTTAATATAGTTTTGAATACTTGTATGTACAAAAAAAAGATAATCACTGATACTATGTAAACATCATACATTTATTTAATTGTACTGTTATTTTTGATTAATGTTATGTTCACTCAGTTCCATTTCACAGATGAAGTTTGATCCAGTACCTCAGCTGACTTTCATCTGATAGTGATGATGCACTAGATTTTTTTTTTACATTCCCTCTAGTAGAAAGACTAGTTTAAGTTCACTTCTGTGATGATCTGGCACAAGTTTCTTATTGAAAGAGTATCCAAGATTATCATCTCGTTTTTTTTGGCATCATCATCCAGAGAAGAATAGTAAACAAGGAAAACTTGACTAATTGCTGAATATAGATCTTGGAATGAGAAAATATCAACCAGCATTTTTAATGACTGATGTTTATTTTCTTTGAAGTGAGTTTCACAAGAAGGAATTTTAAATTTGAATCAAGTTGTGGTTTATCAGCAGATACAAAAGGATTTCTGTAATGGTGTGTTAGTTTTTTAAACTAATCAGCTGACAATGAATGGAAATTGAAGATCTAAGTTTAAAATGTATTTATATCTTACGAATTAAAGGAGAACAGTAATAATACTGAAAATAGAATTCATGAGAGAAAAGAGATGAAAGTAAAAAAATGTCTCAGAAACCTTAAATTTGCCGAGTCCGAATAGAAATTCCTTATGGTGAATTTAGACTGTCCAGATTTCGCGAACTTCAGGGAAACCAAAGGCCTGAATTAAAATGGGTTAAATCTTGCGGCGAATTGGTGAACTAATTTTATGTGAAATTATTTGTTAAAAAAAAATTACTGCTAAAATTAAAAATATATATAATACAAGTTAATTATCTCCATGCAGAGAGTTTCGTAATTACATGGACAGGTTTGGCAGTAAAAACGCACCTTTACATAGAGCACAAAATCGAGCATTAGATAGGAAGAGATAGTATTGATAAGAAGTAACATAAACCGCAACAGTCTATCCAAATAATGATAGTTCTGGTGAATTGATGATACGTCATAGGCTTATTTATATACTGGTGTTTAAGTGACTTATGGCTTTGTTTCGAAATCTAATAATATAGATATTTTCAAATACATCAGCTCAGACGGTAATTAAAAATTTTTTGCTAAAAAGGCCCTTAACAGGCAAAGAAACGAGGAAAGGAAAATTTAAATGATATATTAAATTAAAGACAAATACTACAACTAAACCTCAAAGTTCTCCAATATGAATCAAACAGACTGTCTTTATTTGGACGAAATCGTCTACTCAATCATTATGACAGTGTAAATAAGATAGTAACAGATAAGAGATAACATCAGTTTAACAGTCTAAAAAAGCCTAACCACATAAAAGATAGTTCATAAGACTGATACAAGTTCGTCTAAATTGATGAAACGTCATAGATAAGTTATTTCCTCGTGTTTGAGTGACTTAAGGGTTTGTTTTGGAAATTTATAAGATATTGATTTTCGACCAACAGATTAATTTATCAAAAACAAAACCAAAATTAGAAAAATAAAAGTTGATTTGTGAAATGACAAAAAAACCTTTTATACCTATATACTCAAAAAATAAAACTCCTATCTGCTTTAAATGGAGTATGAAATCGGCTACTCGAGCATTAAGAGATAAGATTATACATATCAGAGATAACATATCACTTTGGAAGTGTAAATATGCCTAACCAAATAAAGATTATTATAATCCGTCTCGAATTGTCAGTTAAGTACTGGTGTTTAAGTGACTTAAGGCTTTGTTTTAGAAATATCTTATAATAGTTTATGAAAGAACTAAGTTAAGTATTTTTTTTTTTTTTTATTCGTGTAATTATTTAACTCTGTAAAGTAGGCTCCGTTAAGGGGATCAAATATAATTTTGTAGTATTTAAAAAATGTACAAAGCATAGCAATTATAAAATATTAGAGGTTGGGATTATAATTCAACATTTGATCAACTCCAAAATAAAATGAAAAGACTTCTTTATTATCCTGGGACTAAAGTCTCTTAAGAATAAAGTAAAAATACAGAACTGATGACCGGAACAATGTGGTCATGGCTTTGATCAACCAATTTCTAAACTAAAAAATAATAATTAAGGTTGTAATATATGTACATACTTAGAAATCAGACAGAATGAAAATAAATAAATAGAAGTAGCTACTTCATCAGTGTTAATTTAATAAATAATATAAACAAAACAAAATTGGTATTTCTAGCATCTGCAGTTTGAGATTATTGTCCGTTTGACTGGCTAAGGAGAAGGTTGTTCAAAATGAGCGATTTGAAGGAGAAAGCAGTTTATACATGACGGATCTTAGGAGAGATAGAATTCCAAAGAGAGGTTGCTTTGGCTAGAAATGACTTGTCAAAGGCAGCAGTACGATGAGGAGGAGAGTAAAGGTCAGAAAGACGGGATTGAATTGAATGGATTGGAAGACATAGCTGGGACGATGAGTTCTGATAACCTGGTAGAGGAAGGAAGCTAGGAAATACTGGCATCTGTTACGAGAATAAAGACACCTTAACTCGGCGTAATGCTAGAATATGCGTGTCTCTAGTTTTTGATTCGAGCTCACCTGAAAGTCCGCTTGTTCATCTCACAACAGTAGTCAAAGTCCTGAAAGACAAGGGAGAAAACAAGGAGTTTACGAGTATTGAATGGTAGGAGGTGATGGAGGCGACGGAATTGCTTTAGGGTTACAATGGTTCGGCGGGATATTTCGGAGATGTGCGGTTTCCAAGAGAGAGTTTGATCAAGAGTAATACCTAAGTTCTTGACAGATGAATGGAAAGAGATAGGAGTATTGTTTAGGAAAAGGTTAGGGGAGCTGGGAAAGGATTTAAGGAGACCGGCTGATGCTATCAGGATGGCTTTTGTTTTTAGCAGGAGTGTGTTGCTGTTTGCCCAAGCACTTATATTGTTTATGTCCTCCTGAGGTTTAGAGATAGCATCAGGAAAGTCATTTGGGGTAAAGGAAATATAAATCTGAATATCGCCGGCATAGAGATGGTATTGGGAGTGCTTAATGGAGAGTGGGAGATAATTTATGAATATGGAGAAAAGGGTAGGAGATAACGAGCAACCTTGGGGTACACCTTTTGTTAGAGTCAATATGGTACTAAAAAAATAATATCATGTGTAAACTGCAAAGGATACTACATTAAAGGTCGTGAGCGAATCAGGTAAGTATTATCATACGTTGCTAAATAATTTAAGTGGCGCAATCCATGGACACAAAGGGATACTTTATTTAAGTTCAATAAACTCATGTTTCTCAAGTCTATTTGTTGACCACTGCATACTACTTAATGTATCCACTTCTATTATGAAAGATAATTATATTTAAATAAGTTTTGATAAGCAGAACTAACCTAAAGATAACTGACAACGGATGCATGTAACAAAATATCACTGCGTAAGAATAGCTCATAATCAGATTTGTCAAACAATGGTTAGTCTGTTTCTACGCCTTGTTATTGAAGAAACTCAACAAATAACATTATACGAGTTCCTCTTATATTTACAATATAATATACCGAGAGCAGTCAAATTTTATATGTGTATATATTTTTTTAATTTTCTGTTTATACGCAAACCCCTAACCATTCGGAAATTGTATAGAAATAAATGTCCAATCTCTTGGTTTCTGGATTTAGAATTGTTGGAGCTCAAATAAAATCCACTACGCATATCCTGTTGAATTTCAAAGCTGCGAAGGTAATATTTACTTCGGAATAAAATTGCTGAATTTTATTGGAGGAGGCAATGTCCTAAATCAGAAAGGAATATGAAATAGCTCCTGAGGAGCTCCAGCTCGCTTAGTGGATTCGATCCATTAATTAATTACATCATAAACATAAAACTGTAGGTAGAAATAATCGGAAGTCAGTCTTTTTTAATTGTGCCGACGTTTCGGATCAAACTTGTGAGCCATCATCAGGGCATTACTGAGCCATGTCTAAGCATAAACTCTGATGGAGTTGAGGTCCCAAGTAGAGTGAACTGACGTACAGTCGACTATACACTCTCAATATAAAACATAAACTTCTTTAGGTTACTCATTGTTAAACAAGGATATTGTAATGGTATTACCAAGGAGTTTGTAATAGTATACTATTACAACCTCCATGTTGTTGAACAAGAAACATGTTCTATCAAAGAGGTAGAAGCTAATATTATAACAAGTATTTATAAGATAAGTGGATTATTTATTTGCCACCACTTAGTGGTTAGCCACAGTTGGGCTGGAATTGATTTATCAGAAGATATCCTGGACCATAAAGAGGATGTTTAATATAAAAGCTAGACTTAAAAACTATAAAGAAAGTGGAGTTGTGAAATTATGGACTATGGAATTAATGACGATGACAGGTAAGTATATATTTTGTCAACTCATTAACGGCTTTAACAGAACATACTGCCTCCACAACTATACTTATAAATGTAAAAGTAACTTTTTCTAAAAAAAATCGAAAATTCACAACAGCAAATACATTCTTGGGTGTTTGTTTATGGACTATAACTTTATAAATATGTTTATGTCAAATTAATAAAACCCGAGACAAAAAACAAAAACATAAATAAAAGGATGCCTTACATTCATTATTCAAACAGCACAAGTCTGGGTGACGCATGACGCTCCCTTAGGATTTCTTTTTGTTTTTTTAAAACGGTTTGTTTAGTTTTTTTAAGCAGATCTATGATATCGAACAAGTTAACAATAAAACATACAGTATAAATGAACCATATCTCAGAAATATTACATCTCACAATGTCATCAGCACTTTTGCGCTTAATTCATTTAGTAATGATTTGAAAAACGTAAAACTATTATTTATTATTATCTCATAACATCATACACTTGGGAATGCGATAGAAATTTATTATTAAACAAAATAGTAAACAACGATGTTTCTAGAAAGATAAGACCACTTAAGCATCTTAAAGTAGTATATTAAATTGATTAAAATAGTAGATATTTGAAATCATAAGATGGTCCAATGATTTTGAATGTAGATATTTCAAAGTAGTAGTTATTGGAAGTATCATCAAACATTTCGGTTGGAATACTTACATATATGGGAAATTAAATTGAATTTAATAACATAGGTGAATCCCTGATTCTTGAAGACCATGTTTGTGTCATTTCTTGAAGGAAGGTGTCAACAAGATTTATTTTATTTCGTAAATATGTTGTTTTGACACTTTTTTGTGAAGTATTTTCATTGGAAAAAGAAAGATGAGCACTGCATATTAAGCGATGAACACTAAATATTTAGGGATGTGTTTCTTTCTCGTTTAGTATTTTTAGGGATAAGGCAGGACGTACACAGTACAAGGACCTGTTGGAACGAGAAAAGTGTACAACGCATGTTCTTCGGCCTTGTAACTAAAATAAAAAAAACATTCAAAACGAACGGATCTTAAACAATAAACTTGAGAGAAATCAAAGCTCTTTTTAATGAAATGCTTTTATGATTGAGTCTCGTGCAGGCTTATGTATAATAAGTTACGATTATAGTGCTAATTAACCAACATTATTCGGTATACAATTCTGAAAAACAAACCAAAAAAAAAACCACAAAAACTTAAGTTATTTCAATAATTTAAAATTATTGTTTCAACATACTTCATAGGAACGATCGTTTGTGATCGTCCGTTGATTTCACTTCCCGCCAAAACCTTTATAATTCTGGAACAGTTTATGATGTACATTTGTTTTGATATTGGAATTAATGTTAATTAATGAAATATTTTAATTAGTATTACTCATAATTATTCAGTTTTTAAATAAGTGAGACCGTAGTTTTTATGCATTTGATCTTTTTTGGTTTCTTCATTTTATGACTAGTTGATAGGTTTACAGAATAACTTACAGTAAGTCTGATAAAATATTTACTGGCTACTTGTAGATATTATATCGAAAGTTCATGATTAAAATTTTAATGTTGATTGCTATGCTACATTATCAAAAATTACACTATTTGAAAATATTGACTACAAGAATTTTTATTTAATGGTTTTCATGTATTTGTTTAAGATATTGTGACATCAGTACTTAGTTTCAATTAAATAGATTAAAAAATAGGATATTGCACTGTTGTGGAAAGGAATAAATCTTCAATGTTTTAATAGTATTTTGGTTTTCTTATTCAACCTTACATTTTTCCCTGAAAATCTTTCACTATTGTTAATTGTAAATAGTAATAAGTACTAACCATAAATGTAGCACTTTGTAATTTTGTTCTCATTTATGGTAATTTTCAGAACTATAAAATTACATTAATATTAGAAAAATATGTTTGTCAATAATTATTTTAGTCATAAATTATTGTATCACAGAAATATTTAATCTGAAAAGAACCCTACAAATTCTTCTGGGCTTTAGGTCATTAATTTACTAAGTCTTTATGATTATTTTTGTGTTAAATTCAATAAGGTTGTATTTTCTTATTGACTTTATTTATATTATAAACATCATTATGGTCTAATTAGCCATATTTAGGTACATTCTCAATAACTTTGGCTTGAAAACCCAGCTTAAACTTGTCATTCTTGATATAGTACCCTGCTTATTTACTAGACCCAGTCTGCCTGTAACTGATCAGTTTTAAGTTAATGTGGAAGGTGATATTCACTTATGTTGTATTTCCTTCTGTTACATTCTCTAACAACTTTGTCTTGGATAATTCATTATTTTATCTCACTGTTTTTGTTTCTTCCATTTTAACCACAGCATTCATGAAATAGTACCTTGCCTCTTCTTTACTAACCTCAGTCAACCTGACACTGATTGAATTTTTTTAAAGCTTTAAGTTTAAGGTGATGGTGAAATTTGATTTGGTTATATACAACTCACCTTTGGCATGGTGCTATTTCAAAAGAGACCTAAACTAATTAAACTTAATTAACAAAGTTATTAGAGAATGAGCCAGAAGAAACATTTTTTTGAATTATTATAAAAAGGGGAAGATTATAGAGCACAACTGAATTTAACATAATATTACCTTTAGCTTAAAACTTTAAATCAAATAATTTTTATTTTCTTAATTTATGTTGTTTTAAAATTATTTTTCTTAGATACAAGGAATCAGATATGGCAAACGGTTTATTATCAGCAGAATTAGCTGCCACCTGTAATGCTTTAGGCTATTATGATGGACAAAAATATCATCTTGAACCTCACAGCAAAGGTAAAAAATTGATTATAAGTTTTAATTAACTATCGTTTTGTTAAGTAATGGAGGATAGCTCCGTAGTTGTGCAGTAGACAGTTTCTGTGTGAACTGGTTTCGGAACTGCCAGGATAATTATGTATTGTGTGTCCAACCCTAAAATTGAGAGTCTCTTAAAGTCTCTTAAAGCTTATCCAGCCTCTATTAAGTTTGAGGCACAATCTGACGGTTGTTTATGATTTTGGCTAAATCACCTTACACAGCAGTTTTCCTTGAAATAGTATGAATCCTCCATGGACTGTAATAGTACAATTTTTTTTTCTACTTTCACTTACCTATGTATAAAATATATAGTAAGGGGAAGTATTACAATTGTGAAAATTTTCTAATTCCATTTTTTAACAGAAATACACATGATAAGGTTCTCTGAGTCCAAATAACCAAGTTCCGCAATGAGGCCTGTGTATGTGTGGTAAGTCTACTATGAAAACAAAATGTACTAGTCTAAAATTTCATATTTAAGGAAAGTATAAGCTCAAGATGTTACATCAACTTTTACATGAAAATTGGCCAACCAGAAGAGCCACTTTATACTATACATTTTGCACCTTTTTATGATCTAAAAAACACGTCTCTAACAATTTTGATTAAACTCACTATATCCATGTAAAATTTAATGGGCTTTAATACCATTTAGGTTTCATTCTGATTGCATTATTCGGACAGGGCTTAAATGCTGATATTTAAAATTATCTTCTTCTAAAAGTACCTTTAATTTTGTAGGTTTAAAAAAATTAACCATATCATCTTATGAACATTGATAAAAAAACAGCAAAATATACAAGTTGAACCTATTTGATTACCGACCATAGGAGAAAGGAGCAAACAAATTTTTTATTTATGTGTTTTGGTTTTTTGAACATAAGAACAGTAACATAGATGCATAATATACCGTTGAAAAGCTAAAGATTTTAGAAAAAATATTTTCTTAATTACAAAGTTGTAAAAGATAATGAGAAGTGATGAATGGGACGTAAACTTGTTACTGATAATTATAATTAACAATTTAATTTTGTTATATTATTTAACCCATTCGAGACAGGGATCACTTGTAGCTGGGTGGCTAGCATAACAGCTTCCTATGCCAAAGGTCACGGGTTCAAACCCGCAGGTGGTCCTAGGATTTTTTAATGGGAGAAAAAATCCTTAGTTATGCCGTCCTTCAGAGGGGACGTTAAAAGGTGGTCCTGAGCCTGTGTGATGTCAGGTACTCGTTAAAGATCCCTATCCTAATAAAACTTGGATAGGCAAAATTTAGGACTCCCACTGTAGCATCGTCCGATTAGCCATAGTAGCATAAAGTGACGTTAAATAAATATACAAAAACCATTCGAGACCGATTGCACACCGTGTGTTTAATAACAGTAATGTGCAATTATCAGTTATTCTGAGTAAACTAGTCGTACTGTAGTAGTGTAAAGTACAGGAAAACAAAATTTGGCATTGGATTCACTTTGTACCAAAAAAATCGAAAAATTATTTGAAGCCTTTCTTTAAAAAAAAAATTAACTCCTGGGGACCGGGTTCGAAAAAAGTTCGAAAAAAATCGTTGTCTCAAATGGGTTAACCTAAATCACATGTTTCCAACAAACCTGAATAAACTTTTATATAAATTAACTTAAAACTGTGTTTCAAATTAAAGTTTATTGAATAGTTTGTTTGTTTATTTATTTAACGTCACTTTATGCTACTATGGCTAATCGGGTGATGCTACAGTGGGAGTCCTAAATTTCATCTATCCAGGTTTTATTAGAAAAGGGATCTCTAACGAGTACCTGACATCGCACAGGCTCGGCACCACCTTTTAACATCCCCTCCAAAGGACGGCATAACTGTTTATTTGATAGTTCTTACATTGATTTTAACTGCTGAGGCAAGTGATAGTCGTGTATTGCCCACACCAGATTAAAAAAAAAATAATTATATCAATATTTGTTTTTTTTTTGTTTATTTATTTTAACGTCACTTTATGCTACTACAGCTAATCGGACGATGCTACAGTGGGAGTCCTTAAATTTTGCCTATCCAGGTTTTATTAGGATAAAGATCTTTAACGAGTACCTGACATCGCACAGGCTTGGCACCACCTTTTAATGTCCCCTCCAAAGGACGGCATAACTGTTAATGTAATAGTTCTTACATTGATTTTAACTGCTGAGGCAATTGATAGTCGTGTATTGCCCACACCAGATTAAAAAAAAAAATAATTATATTAATATTTGCTTTTTTTTGTTAATTTATTTTAACGTCACTTTATGCTACTATAGCTAATCGGACGATGCTATAGTGGGAGTCCTAAATTTTGCCTATCCAGGTTTTATTAGGATAGGGATCTTTAACGAGTACCTGACATCGCACAGGCTCGGGACTATCTTTTAACGTCCCCTCCGAAGGACGGCATAACTAAGGATTTTTTACTCCCATTAAAGAACCCGTGACCTTTGGCATATGATGCTGTTATGCTAACCACCCAGCTACAAGTGATCCCAATCAATATTTGCTTTTGTAGCTTAAATATTATTTCAAATTTATTATTCAAAGTAGGTTTTTACTATAGTTTAATTCATATAACGTAATTGGTGGCTTGCTATGGTGGATTTGAGTGGTTTAAGAAATAACGCGACTTGAATCTTTGTGAGTGCTCATCTAAGTTTTATTGGATGTTTTTTTTCCGCCTCATAATGCAGTGTGCTGCCTGATATCCTTTCTATACAGGCCAATTACCTTTGCAAATCTTATATTATTACTCAGTATTTGTATACAGGCCAATTGCCATTGCAGATCTTATACTATGAGGGTTTATCAGTTTTCTGAGCTTAAGATCATAAATACAACCATGACTGAAGTGGTGAAACCGTATCTTAGGTTATTCAATGCAACTGAATTTCACTCAATAGACCATTTCATCTTCCTTCTGAACTGATTATTCCTTAGAACCTGTAGATCAGTGTAGCTACCAACCCTATATTGTGGAGATGCTTGTTAAGCTGGCAGTGCCCTCTGTATAGTCCTTTCACCCTCCTCAGAGTTATCATAGGATAGCCAAAGGATACCTTTTTACTTAAATTGAACACCCTCCCAAAGCTGGCCGTCAATTAAGTTATAAAGATTAGACCTTATAATTTAATGATATATTACCTCAATATTTTAACTATTTTATCTAACATTTGCAATTATAAAATCTTATTTTTTGTAGAAACAATCAAAGACGTAATTAGATATTTACGGAGAGATGAAAATTCTCATGACATCAGGAGGTTCCTAGGTAATACAAAACTACTGCAGACTGATCTACTTCCTATTTTGGAGTGCCATTCAAAGGAGAATGATCTTTTTGATGTTGTATTAAGGTTAATGTTTTTTTTGTTTTTTTTATATTACATAATTTTAGTGATTTATAGTTTTTATTTATACCATATTGATTATCATAATTACCATATTATTTAGTTATCTATGTGTAGGTACCATCAAATTCCTCTTTTATCCAAAATCCTGAAATAAATAAAATCATTCATAAAGACCTCAATACCCAGTTACTGAGAGCCCGAAATAGATATATCTCTTACGATTCCATATAACTCCCTGCCCATACATACCTATTTATTTGTAACTTCTCATTCCTGATAACCCTCTGAGGGGACTGAAAAAAAGATAGTCTCAGTATTGACTAATTTAAAAAAACATTTGAATGCTACCAATCAGTATTTCCATAAAATACATCATACCCATTGCAAGCATTTATTATTTGAATAAAGTTTTAATTAAAAAAAAAGAATTGTATTTATATATGTTTTAATTTTATTTATTGTTTATCTTTTGTGTGATGTTTATTGTAGTAACAGTGTAGTTAATTAATTTATCTCAGTACATTTCTTTATTGTATTTCATCTACTATTAACCCTTTGCACTAGGTTGTTCCATATCAGGAGATAAACATTTTATTAGCCAATATGTCAAATGAAATTAGACCAACGCATTTTTTTTTTAATTAATATTAGTAACACATATTTTCCTGTAGTTTTCAGTTAAAATGTACAAAAATCAAGAATAAATTGTGACAAAAATATCAAGATGCATGATGAATAAGTCCAAAATGCCCCCTTTCTAATCATTTAAGGAATATGTAGAATTAGTGGAATACTCAGATTCCATTTAACATTGAACGTGCAAACACTAAAATCTATTATTCATATTAGGAATTTTGAATTATTTTATTATTATTTTTTTTTTATTATTTTTTTTTTTTTTTTGTCTTCTTCAATGACCACTAATACATATCAACCAAATTTCATTACAATACATTACTTATTCCTAAAGTTTTACGTATATTGTCACGATTCCAGTGTGTAAATTTTCCACAAAAAAGTAGTTTTAAGTTACTAGTAATTAGCTTACGAAACGGTGCCAATTGCAAATGGTTAATAGTTCCTAAATACTAAATTTTGTGAAATATATTACATTTTTTGAACTTGACTTTGTGTTATATGTCATATATGATTTATTTAATTAAGAAAGTATTGTTAATATGTTTGATAGGCTTGTTGTTAACTTGACTACTCCTGCATTAATAATATATAATGAAGTCGTCCCCACTGACAAGAACGATTTGAATCAGTACCTTCAACTCATCTCACATTTACAAGCGTACAAGGAAGCGTTTAGCGATCAGAAAATTTGGTCTGTGTTATCTGAACGTTTAAGTACGCTTCTTGGTAAGGTATGTGGAGGAAAAACTTATAAAGTTATTTTTAGATTATCCTATTATGAAGAGTTTTTAATATAAATTAGGTATTTTAAAACGATCTCTTCTTTTTTATAATTATTCATTTATGGAGAAACTTCCAAAACGTTAAAAACTAGAATTAATCAACATAGTTCAAATTGTAAAAATATAAAAAACATTAATACTACAGATCTTTCCAACCACAGTATAATTAATAAGCACAGTTTTGATTTCAAAAAAACAAAAATACTAAATACAAAACAAAAAGGAATAAATAGAAAAATATTGGAATAAATTTACATAACAAGAAATTTAATTAATACAGTTGATTATAAATTGGATTCAAATAAAATAAGCTATAGCTATGCAAATATAATTAACAAATTAAAATTTTGACATAGAACAATAACCATAAATATGTTTTGAATTTAATATTTTGATATTTAAAAAATATACATATATATGCATTGGTATAAAGTCTACTCCTAGCCTGTGTATAAAATGGTTAATAAAATATGTAATTATTAAAGAAAATGTTAAATTTTTGATAACCAAGAGATATTATAAAACCTGACCATTATTTAAGTAAATAAGGATTTTTAACTTATAAAAGATTTTTGACAATATTGGAAGATGTATTTATGTAATTATAGATATAATATTATTTAAGTTGTAGTAATGTGATGATGAATCGATTAAATGTGATATTTGTGTTTTATTTAATGTTTTAAATTAATTTAATTTTTAATTGTTAATAGTTTGGACTGTAAATTCTGAAGATGAGGCATTGTTAGCCCCGAAACGATAATTAAATTATGTATGACAAATAAATGAATAATTATCAAAAATAAGAGATCGTTTCCAAAATACCTAACTTATAAAGTTAAAATTCTCAGAAATTTTGCATATTAGTATTTGTTGCAGGAATTAGTCTGGGTGGCGGTCAGTAAAAGAAACAACTAAATAGTTTTAACTATTTATTGCTTGCCAACGTTTGTAGGTCCCTATTGCGGGTCATCATCAGGGCTATAAAGATACGAAAGGAATTATGACTAATGCCCTTGAAATAATTATCATTAATGCTAGAGTCTACAAAAGGTGTTGTTGACTATGGAAATGGATTTTTTTGGGTCATAAAGATAATACAGACAGAAAGGATAAAAATCAAACAATACAAGAACTGATGGAGATGAAAAATAAGATCTTTGAACCATGAAAAAAAAAAAAATGTTAAGATGGTTTCGGGACCATTCCGGTCTGGGCTGGTAGACTGTTATTTTGTTGTGGACGTATGGAATAAATCTTGACCTACCCACCCTGGTTAGAATAGGTTAGTTACCTATAAGATAACTGTCCTGTTTGCCATTACAGAAGAGGAAAGGATATAAAAACAAAGATATCTATTGGAGATCATTTTCATCCACAATTTCTGCTTGAAATATACTGTTATTGACCTGAATAAATATTGAATCCACTGTAGGGTTGACTGTTTGTGATTAGGTAATACAGCTTATTTGATTTGAGGAGCATGTGGCTGAATGGCTTGCACATTAGTCTACTATGCCAAAGATTGTAAGTTGTAATCCTAGTCCCAAGAGGACTTTTTCAAACATGTAATAAAATGGGGATTCACTCACAACCTATGTGAGACCCGTCAGCCAACTGGTGGCTAATCACAAAAATTTGGAGTGTAGATCCTACCCTGTAAAATATCATTGAGAATCGTGGTCTGGAAACCATATCGTCTGGGCAGGGTCACCTAGGCCTGTTGTGCCAGCTGAAAAAAAAAGAACAGCTTATTTGAATATATATTAATCAATTGAAAAAATATATATAATGACTAGTGTTGACTAAATAATGTTAGTATATTGGTTTATGTGCATTGAGTTTATATTGGTAAAATAAAGACGCCAGATTATGTATAAAAAAAAGAAATGTTTAATTAAAAAGGATAATACAAATAAAATAATAAAATGAATACTGAATACCCACAATTCTAATATAGTAAATTTATAGTTCTGATTCAAATAAAATAGTATAATTGTTAAATTATTAGTCCTTAAATATAATAATTGTAATCTTATCTGCTGTCCCCCTTTGGGACTTGATGTTCACCCTGTGTGACTTGATGAGAGGAAGTTCTATAGTTAGTCCACGCACTCAGTTATCACTTACTACTCTGATATTTAAGCACAACACTGTCTAATTATTGGTAATACGCATGGCCGCCCTCCTCTTTACCGCGTCAGTGTTTATTTGAACCATTACTTCTTATTTTTAAAACAAAGAGACCTTAAATATAATAATATAATAAATATTTTTTATAGAATCACCAACAATTAGTATTTTATATATTTAATTATTTTTTAAAGGACATAGAAAGTAGGGATGATGATGATCAGAGAAATATCGAAAGGATTCTCATCTTGGTGAGGAATGTGTTACACGTTCCTGCGAATGCTTCTTCTGACTGGAGGCCTGACAATGATGCCAGTTTACACGATCAGGTAATTCATTTGGCTATCATCTTATAGATATACTAGTTGACAATAATCTTATATTTAAAATACTATTATTTTTTTTTTTCAATTTTTATTTTCACTTACCTATATCTGAAATATATAGTTAGGAAAAGTATTGTGATCGTGAATATTTTCGAATTCCAGTTTTCAACGGAAATACACGTTTTAGGGTCTTCTGAGTCCAAATAACAAAGTCCCGCAAAAAGGTCTGTGTGTGTGTGTGTTTATGGTAAGTACAGCACGAAAACGAAAAGGTGTATGAAACTGAAATTTCATATTTAAGACAACTATATGCCTGAGATGTTACAGCAGCTTTTTCACTAAAATTAACAGACTAGAAGTAGTTCTTTATAGCATGAATTTTGCAGTTTACTCAAAAATGGCTCTAACGATTTTGATTAAACTCTCTCTATCGATCTAAAATTTAATGGGCTTTAATATCATGTAAGTTTTATTTTGATTGAAATAGTCTGACAGGTCTTGAATGGCGATATTTTAAATTTTCTTCCTCTAAAGTACCTTTAATTTTGTACATCCTAAAAATTTAACCATCATATCATCTTATCAGCGTTGACAAATAACAGCTCAATATTCAATTTGGACGAATTTGATGGCCAAACAAAGGATAAAAGAGAAAAACTATTTTTTTTTATTTTTTTTTTTTTTTTTTTTTATTTTTTTTTTTTATTTTTTTTTTTTATAATGAGAACAGTAATATAGACCTATAATATACCATTGGAAAGAGAAAGATTTTAGAACAAATATTATTTGATACAAAAACTTGTAAAAGGTAATATAAAGTGATGAATAGGGAATAAAATTATTACTGATTAACAATTTAATACAGTAACTAGCTGTATCCTGCAGCTTTTCTCGCGAATATTCCATTTTGTCTTTATTTAAATTTGCATAAATGTGTTTATGATGGAGCAGTTGTTTGGGAGTGTGGTAACAAAGAAACTACCAATAAAAAACACTTTCTTTATTACTTTCACTTACTATATATAGTAAGGGAAAGTATTGCGATCGTGAAAATTTTCGATTTCCAGTTTTCAACGGAAATACACGTTTTAGGATCCATTGAGTCCAAATCACCGCAAAAAGGTCTGTGTGTGTGTGTGTGTGTGTGTGTGTGGTAACTCCTGGACGGAAACGAAATGTCCTTTGAAACTGAAATTTCATATTTAAGACAACGTATGAATTTTCAAGAAATATAAAGATTATATTTTTTACAATTATATTTATCAAAGTTGTTTTCAAGTGAAAATATTCTCACTGTTTAGATCAATGTATATCAATTACATTTATGTTGCAAACGTTACTATAAACCCGATTACGTTACAGCTAAAATATAGTGAGTAACTTTGGGTTTATAGGGTGCCTACTTCTACTGGATCGCTATTGTATGTTTAACAGAATTAAATGGCAACCTATTAGACTAAAGTTTGAATTATGGTTGATGAGGAAAGTGATTTAAAAACAACTTAGCCTATTACTGTAATTAATCTAATATAACTATAAATATCTTGTTTGTAATATCGAGAGACATTGAAAATCTAGAACAAAAACTACACTTCTTTATCTTTTTTTGCAGTTTGGTGAATTCAATTTGATAGATAACATAATTTTAATTAAAATTGCAACAAATTACGAAAGGTGTTGATAGTGACTATGTTGAATGAGGTTATATAAAAGAAAAATACAGGTGAAAAGAAATAAGCTACTCTGTTCATAATAAATAAAAGATTATTATTTCATGTCAGATATCAATTTTTTTTACTCTATGTTACAATTGCATACCAGTAGCCACATCCAAATTATTCAATAACATCGTTTGATCTTTTAAAAATAACCGTTAACATCATAACTCCTTTGCAACTCATAACTCATTGCAAGTCATTCAAATGAGTACTTGTAATTTTTCTGGAAAAGTAATATGTATTTTATTATAACTGGAACCTATGGAGTGAATGTGTATTTTATCCCATCCTCGTCGCCAACTAATACGTATTTTATAATAACTGGAAATTATTATGTGGATTTATATTTTATAAATAAGAACGCATAGAAACAATCAACATATATCTGAATTAATAATCACATATGTGAATGTATGGGAAGGTTACTTACTGTGAACCAGTGTTGCCACATTTAAACAGATTTTGTTTTACGTTTTAGAAAAATATATTTTTCAACCATTTAGAATAGTAATAAAAACTATTCTATCATTTAAGTTGGACCAAATAACAGATACCTACGAAGTTTGATCAAAGTCGGTTCAGTAATTTCAGAGTTCATCGCGAACAAACATTGTGACACGAGATTTTTATATATATAGATATTATTTAATCTAAATCATATGTTTCGAATATTGAATACATGTTTTATTAAAATCAACTTAAAATATTTTTTCCAATCGAAGTATATTTAATAGTTTTTAAATTAATTTTAACAGTCGTGGTAAGTGAAAGTTGTGTGTTGTCTGCACCAGATTTTTTATAATTTTAGTAAGTAAAAATAAAAATCATAGGACTTGAATGTTAAGAAATAATAATGATACTTTTTTTTTAGGTAATTTGGGCCCTACATCAATCTGGTATGCTCGACTTGCTCCTTTACATGGCCAGCTCCTCTCAGGAATCTACCTTTTTCATGCATCTTCTTGAAGTAAATTCATTATTACTTACTTTATTTTAAATTAATTTTCATTTAGTTTTACTTATATAAACTTTTATTTAGATTATCTGCCTAATCGTTCGAGAACAACCAGCTTCCCTACTGGCCGAAACCGCATCTCAAAGAAGTATCGATGAAAAGCATAGAGATGAACAAGAATTATTAAATATTCGGCTAAAAGAGCAGAAAATGAAACAGTTCAAAGCTAAAAAGCAATTCGGAACCAGGTAATTGACTTTATTTGTTTACATTTTTAAAGTAAAACTTCTTTAGGCACGATTAGGGAGTAACTGACTGCTTTGGTGGCGTAACGGCTTTCATGTTTATTCTTCATCCACTTTTTAAATATTTACGCTGTATATATATTGTATACTGTTTATAGTAACAATTTTATTAATTAATGACTTACCTATAAAAATATTTGTGTAGTCTAGCATGAAAACAAAAAGTTGTAGGAGACTTAAATTTCATATTTGATACAAGCGTAATGTTACAGCAACTTTTTCACTAAAATCAGCTGACCAAAAGTGCTGTTTTGTACTAAGCCTTTGGAACCTTTTTACAATTTTTTTCAAAAACAACTTTGATTAAACTCCCTATATCGATGTAAGATTTAACAGGCTATAATATAATGTAGATTATATCCCCTTATATTATATACCCTTAACCATTCCTTTGATTTTGATAAAACATCCATTCTTGCCACTGTTCCCAACCATGACAAACGACTCATTACAGAATGCATTTACATACAACTAGAACCCCTTCCTGTTAATCAAAAGACTGACAAACATAACTTGTCACTAGCTTATTCCCAAATATTAAATTTAATAAAGCATCCCTAGCTCATTTTTTAAACAACCATCTGATCATCTCTTCATAATTTTATTTTTATTTATTTATTATCAATTTTTTATTTATATATTTATTTAATTTTCGTACTCCCCTTTTTTATTTATTTATTTGTTTACCTACTAGATTACTGTTTATTTATCATTTCCTTCGACAGCTCCTTATCGTCATTCGTTATTACCTTATCATCATTCATCATTTATCATCGTCATCCGTTATTACTTAAAATCTTTTAATCTTTACCTCGTCACTATTTCTTACAATTTTATCAAATACTCATAAGTAATAACTCAAGTACTCTCAAGTAATGACTTTTGGCTATTTTTTAACAATCGAATCAGTAAACATAACATAGCTTCTTGGAATTTTCCTAACGGACATTCTAGTTCTCATATTTTCCGTTCCACGCAATGAGCGTTTTTTAAACTGGGAAACATCACTTCTGTAGGCAAAGCTTTCACGGAGTCACATAAGTATTTTTTCTTATTGATAAGGGTCTTTTTTCATCGCCCATTTCTTTCTCCCCCTTTCCATACTCATATCTTTCTCCGTTACATATCCTGACATATAATTATTAGTTTAATATTACATTATTTTAAAATTTAAATTATTATTTTTTATTCATACTGTTTCTCTTTTGTAATGACTATATTTTTTTATATATTACCTATACTCTTAACTATGTTTTTAATATATTACCGTCATATATCAACTCAAAATTGTTAATATTTAAAATTTTAATTGTTCACATATTTTTCCTTCATCATTTTTTTTCATTTACTTAGTCTCTATTTATATTCTCATTACAATATTATCATCTCAATTATGTCTACTTCCATACTTTATAACTATCATCTTAATTTTGTTTATTTCCATACTTTATAACTGTCACCTTATTTCCATACTTTATTATTGTCATCTTATTATCATTTTACATTTAATATTATTTATGTTCCCATAATTTATTACTGTCATATTATTATTATATACCTAACGCATTATTAAGTCTATAATTACATTGGTTGTTATCTTGTTTCTTTTAGCCCTGATGAAGGCCCACATTGTAGGCCGAAACGTCGGCACATAATTAAAATAACGCTTATTTTTAATTGTGTGTTTTTTAATTTATGACCGCACCCCCAACCATCTTCCTTATCTAATTTCTCTACGGTCAACAAAACTCCATCATTATGAATAATATAATGTAAGTTTCATTCTCATTGGAATATTTTAACAGAGCTTAAATACTGATATTTTAAATATTCTTCTTCTAGAGTACATTTAATTTTGTAGATTTGAAAAAATTAACCGTCCCTTCATCTTGTTAGCATTGATAAACAAAAGGATAAATATATTATTTGAACGAATATGGTATATAACTAAATGAGAATAAAGAAGTTTTGTTTCAGTCACACGTTAAGCTTACACACATATTAATTTTTTTACCACCACTTATCTTACATGAAATATATAGTCGGAGAAATTAATGTGATGGTGAAAATTCTTGATTTTGAGTTTTCGACAGAAATAAACTTTTTATTGTCCCTCGAGTCCAAATTTTGGAGTCTTACCATCAATATCAATCAATATATGCCTAGGATATTACATAAACTTTTTCAACAAAATTGACTAACCAGAAGTGGACCATGTATTTTGCACCTTTTTTTGAGTGAAAAATTCTTTGGGCGCGTTATGCAATTTTTGGCAGTGGTAAGGCTGGTGCAACAGACTGTGAAGAGCCTTGGCTTTGCGATATAGTTTCTTGGGGTTTCACACCTTCATTCTGATGAAAAGTTTTGGAGTAGGGTCATCACTCTCACTATCCTCTAAAACCTGTGAGAACAGTTGCTCTCACGGGTGGTATCTAGTGCCTTTTTTTTTTTTTTTTTTTTTTTTTTTTTTTTTTTTTTTTTTTTGTAACTAGGTGCTCTAAGCTTGGCCCCTTAATCAATTAAGGCCGCCAGTGAAAGAAGTGGTAGGTGAAGTTCATGAGAGCGAGGTATTATCAAATATTACTTTTTTTTTAATCCTATAATATTATTAAATATTACTTTTTTAAAAATAACGGAATTAAAAGCATATATTTCGGCAAGATTTAATTTTTTTTAGTGAAAACTTCTTTGGGGGTGTTATGCAATTTTTGGCAGGGGTAATAAAAGCTTTGATTTCATTACCATGTTTAAGTCACCAACATTCTCTAGACTGGCGCATGCGGTCTGTGTATACCAGTCTATTAGAGATCAATTTGTGTGAACTTAATCGATACCGGTATAACATCAGCTCAGAAATATCAATATTTATAATACTTTATTTCAGTAAAATTGGAGGCTGATGTCTACTTCACCACTATTTTATTGAAAAAATTCGCACTACGTTTCGGCTACAATGCCATCTTCAGGTGCAGTGGAACAATTTAGATTTAATGTGAGTAGCTGCTTTCCAGTCAAAGCCTCATGTCTAAATCAGACATTTAGTTTCAGGACATGGACATTTAGACATGAGACTTTGACTGGATAGCAGCTACTCACATTAAATCTAAATTGTTCCACTGCACCTGAAGATGGCATTGTAGCCGAAACATAGTGCAAATTTTTTCAATAAAATAGTGGTGAAATAGACATCAGCCTCCAATTTTATTCATAGAAATTTGACCTTCACCTAAAAGAATCTACACCTTATATTTTATTTCAGTATTTAATTGAATTTAAATCAGTCACTAATGAAATGAGTAAAGAAATGGTAGATAAACTATGTTTAAATCTTGCCTCTTACTGTATATAAATTTAATATAATGAATATCTTAATTCTCTTGACTCTAAAATATCAATATTTGTAAATATTATTAAAACATAACTTTGTAGGAATCACTTGTAGCTGGGTGGCTAGCATAACAGCCTCCTATGCTAAAGGTAGCGGGTTCAAACCCGCGGGTGGTCCTAGGATTTTTAATGGGAGTAAAAAATCCTTAGTTATGCCGTCCTTCGGAGGGACGTTAAAAGGTGGTCCCGAGGCTGTGCGATGTCAGGTACTCGTTAAAGATCCCTATCCTAATAAAACCTGGATAGGCAAAATTTAGGACTCCCACTGTAGGATCGTCCGATTAGCCATAGTAGCATAAAGTGAGGTTAAATAAATAAACAAACAAACATTACTTTGTATGAAAACATTTAAATATATGAAGCAAAGTCATGATGATCTTACTATCAATATAATATTTAAATTTTAGTAAAACGAAATGGAAAAGAATATCATTTGAAAATTAAATTCATCTTAATAATATAGATTTCAATTAAGCACAATGTATATTTCATTACTAATTAAAACATATGTTTTTTGTATACTTGGAAGAGAAACTGAGGTTATCTCTGTGAAACAAACATAAAGCTTAGTCCTAGATGTCTGAATTTCCTTGATACTAATGGCAGGTTCATAAAAAAAAAATTGTTATGTGTACCACCAACTCATACAGTCTACAGTCACATTCAAATCACGATATCATAATTCAAGATGGTATATCTCTACAAGGTGATGATGTTTTACAATTTAATGAAACAATAACACTAACAAAACATGCATTCTCAACATAATCTACTTTAACGAATGTACTCTGCTTTACAACGAAATTCCAGTGCAAATCAAAAATAAATCAAAAAGTTTTCACTTCTATTGGCAGTCCCTATAACTGACTGCCTGGATTGTAATTTTTCATGACTTAAAAGAAGTCTAAATATTTTAATTAAGCTCATTACATCATTGTTCAATTGAGTAAGCTTTAATATTATGTATGATTTATCTATCCTTGTTGAAATAGTATGATGGAGCAGCTTTAATTTTACTGATTACTATTTCTTAACATTGTTATATCCATATTCAAAACAAAAAATTTTAAGCTATCGAAAATATTTCATCCTTTTGTATATTTTACTTATTGTTCTAGGCATTCGAATTTCGGAGGAACATTTGTGATAAAAAACATGAAATCTACGAGTGAGAAAGACGTTATCTATCACAAGCCCCTTGGAAAGGTGAACAACTTCACCTTGGATGCTGGGAAGGTACTTATAATTATATATTTAATCTGAACAATTAAATTTTTATTCAGTTAATTTAGTACTTAATATTGATGAATAATAGAAGGATTCAGTCAAAAACTTTTATTGTATTTTAACGACATTTTGGCCCAAATTTGTGAGTTATTATCAGGACTAAAACTAGACCTACCAAATAATAATAATAATAGGCCTACTGAACCCAAAGTTTGGATGCCGATAGCACTAAAAACTGCCTGCACAGACTCGTCCAATGATCACCATTCAAGCCCAGGCCCTCGAGATTAGACATAACACAATCCTCCCATCATCGCTTTAGTCTACCTTTAGGACGCCTACCAGTCAGTCCAGCAAATACCAACTTCCTTGGAATCCATTCCTCAGTGAGCCCAACAACTTTACTCGCTCATTTGAGTCTCTGCTATCAACTCAATTATATTCACAGGGTACAAGATCTGAAAATCACATGCAACCTTCTAAACTCCCCAGTGGCCTCATCTCTCTTTGGACCAAATATTTTACGCAGTACCTTATTTTCGAAAACCTTAAGACGTTCATCCCTCAAAGTTTCACATCCTTAAAGAACCGTCGGAAGAATAATAGTTTTATAAATCCTAACCTTTACATTTTTAGGCAGAAGCCGTGAGCTAAGTAATTTCGCAACTGAATGATAACACAGATTTCCCACCTTTAACCGGGACTTTATTTCTCCTGGATTTCATTCAAAAGTATGTCCTGACATATCAATATCACCAAGATCATCACCGTTTCTGCTACTAATCATGTATTTTGTTTTATCGGTATTTATTTCGAACCCTATTTCTTTACCTATTTTTATTAACGCACTTGTATTTAGTTGTGTATTTCACCTATTCATCCGTGTCTTCACCCAGATTAAAATCTTTCTCGGTACACGTCACCTTTTCTATGACATATTCTAATGCTATATTAAATAAAACAGGTGATAGGGAGTCGCCTTGTATCAAACCCAAATGCATCTCAAATCTCTCGGAGTAATTATGACCAATTCTAAATTTTTGGAATGTTTTCGACAAACACAACTCTACAATGTTTACTAACTTTCTTGGTATTCCCTGTTAAATCATTATGTTATACAGCTTCTGACGGTCTATGGAATCATAAGCCTTTTTAAAATTGATTTATACAGTTGATGAACTAAACCGTTGTATTCCAACTTTTCTCTAAATTTGACATAAGGAAAATATTTGATCAATAGCCGAGTTATTCCGCCTAAAACCACATTGGTAGTCTCTGTAAGACATACCATAGAGATATAAATGTTTTATTTCAGATTTATACCTATACCTGAATAATAAAAATATCAGATGTGAATTCATAAACATTGTTGATTGAATAGGTACAAGCTATGTTGGGATCACTTGTAGCTGGGTGGCTAGCATTACAGCCTCCTATGCTAAACGGGTTCGAACCCGCAGATGGTCCTAGGATTCTTTAATGGGAGTAAAAAATCCTTAGTTATGCCATCCTTCAGAGGGGACGTTAAAAGGTGTGATGTCAGGTACTCGTTAAAGATCCATATTCTAATAAAACCTAAATAGGCAAAATTTAAGACTCCCTCTGTAGCATCATCCGATTAGCCATAGTAGCATAAAGGGATGTTAAATAAATAAACAAACAAACTTAAAGTTTTAGTCTATACATGAATCTTTTTTATGTATCAATTATATAAAAATCTCTTGTCACAGTGTTTGTCATCATACTCCTCCAAATTGGCTCTTTGAAGTATATTTTATTGGTATAATAATAGGTCGTAAAGTAAATTTGATACCAGTGTTAAGGGAACACGGCCCTTAACCCATTTTATGATATGGCATCTTGCATGCAGTAATGGTTGTCCAAGCGCACACAGGGCCATCTGGCGGCATATGTATGTACTTGGACTGAGACCAGAATCCTCTGTGAGTGAGAGACAGCAAGAGAAAAAAAGAAAAGCACATGCGTCTACCGAAGCAAACTTCTTCTAGTTTTCGCACAAGCAGCATTCTCATCGTAATGGAGGGATAGAAGAATAGGCGCCGGCTGGCCCAGGAACGGAGAAATGACTTAAGAGGAGAGACCGCCCCACCTCCGCATCAAACAGATACGTTTAATAATAGACAATTCTAACCTAGTTCCAAATTTTTTATAACATTATTAGCATCGTATTTACTTGTAACTCAATACAGATGTAATCACATTCTCCTATATTATTCTATCTTATATTTCATTTAAATTACAGTCCACTACATTATTTTATCATCCAGCCTCATAAAAAATATTTAATATTAAGAGCACCCTGGAAGCCCCAGGTCTCGAAATATTTACAACCAGTATGTGATGCGGGTTTCCCTATCCAGGAATTTTTTCTTTTTATTTCTGTGTTTATTTCGCATACAAAAATAACTATAATCCCTAATTTTCACCCTCTTTCCTTTTCTTCACTCTCGCTATTTCCAATAGCAATTTTTATATGAACAATATCTCAATAATTTAATCCTCTTTCGTATTTAAAAAAAGTACCAAATGAAGAGTCTGTGGAAGAAAGGGAGAGAGTCAATTTTTTTCCGAATTGTAGTTATATATATATATAATTGATCGTCTAGTTGAGTAGAATATGTTAGTGAAAAGAAATAGTCAGAAAAAAATTATAGTCGGTTGGTTACAGGCGATGGAAAGAACCACGTACTCGGAAAAAGCTAGAATGATGGCGAGCCACGTTAGGTTTATAAAACTTTTTTCAATTGTTAATCTGATTTATTATTCTGTTTAATGTAAGTTTGAATTATTATCATTATTATTATTTTGTTTGTTAAAAAATTCAATCAATCCATCATTGGTCATGACAAAAAAATAGTTATAAGTAAATCTAAGTATAGCATATCAAAATATTATATGGATTGAGTATTAATATCGCCATTTCATCAATAAAACAGGGAAGAAAGGGGGAGCGTCCAGGACTATCCCCCTTGCTTTTATGTTTAAATTCTTTTTTTTAAAAACCTTTTTTTTTTTTAGAATGATGGAGTTTTGTTGACCGTTGAGAAATTAGATGAGGAAGATGGTTGGGGTGCGGTCATAAATTAAAAACACACATTTAAAATAAGTGTTATTTTAATTATGTGCCGACGTTTCGGCCTACAATGTGGGCCTTCATCAGGGCTAAAAGAAACAAGATAACAACCAATGTAATTATAGACTTAATAATGCGTTAGGTATATAATAATAATATGACAGTAATAAATTATGGGAACATAAATAAAATTAAATGTAAAATGATAATAAGATGACAATTATAAAGTAGGAAAGTGACAGTATAAGTAGGAAATAAACAAAATTAAGATGATAGTTATAAAGTATGGAAGTAAACATAATTGAGATGATAATAT
The DNA here is from genome assembly GCA_023052935.1 of Piezodorus guildinii. NCBI lineage: Eukaryota > Metazoa > Arthropoda > Insecta > Hemiptera > Pentatomidae > Piezodorus > Piezodorus guildinii. The sequence goes on along the minus strand of CM041296.1, from coordinate 144,646,785 downwards.
TGTAATGAGAATATATAAAGAGAGACTAAGCAAATGAAAAAAATGACAAAGGAAAAAATGTGAACAATTAAAATTTTAAATATTAACAATTTTGTGTTGATATATGACGGTAATATATTAAAAACATAGTTAAGAGTATAGGTAATATATAAAAAAAAAAACATAGTCATTACAAAAGAGAAACAGTACCTGACATATAATTATTAGTTTAATATTACATTATTTTAAAATTTAAATTATTTTTTATTCATACTGTTTCTCTTTTGTAATGACTATGTTTTTTTTATATATTACCTATACTCTTAACTATGTTTTTAATATATTACCGTCATATATCAACTCAAAATTGTTAATATTTAAAATTTTAATTGTTCACATATTTTTCATTTGCTTAGTCTCTCTTTATATATTCTCATCACAATATTATCATCTCAATTATGTTTACTTCCATACTTTATAAATATCATCTTAATTTTGTTTATTTCCATACTTTATAACTGTCACCTTATTTCCATACTTTATAATTGTCATCTTATTATCATTTTATAATGATGAAGTTTTGTTGACCGTTGAGAAATTAGATGAGGAAGATGGTTGGGGGTGCGGTCATAAATTAAAAACACACATTTAAAATAAGTGTTATTTTAATTATGTGCATATAATTAAAATAACACTTATTTTAAATGTGTGTTTTTAATTTATGACCGCACCCCCAACCATCTTCCTCATCTATTATCATTTTACATTTAATTTTATTTATGTTCCCATAATTTATTACTGTCATATTATTATTATATACCTAACGCATTATTAAGTCTATAATCACATTGGTTGTTATCTTGTTTCTTTTAGCCCTGATGAAGGCCCACATTGTAGGCTGAAACATCGGCACATAATTAAAATAACACTTATTTTAAATGTGTGTTTTTAATTTATGACCGCACCCCCAACCATCTTCCTCATCTTTTTTTTTTAGAGTATGTTATATCTGTTTCGGGCAAATTTTTTATTTTGACATACAAAACAAAAAGGAAAAGGACATATAAAAAAATTGAAGAAAAATGACAAGACATTCTTAAGTAATTAAAGATCCAAACCTAAAAACCTTTCTAGGAAAGCACTACAAATGACATCCCCTCTTCCGTGGACTCTTCAAATTTGTTTTTGAATGACAGTCCACCTGAACGAATTTTCATCCACAGATATGCAAATCATTCAGATTAGTCAAAATTCTAACTCTTTAAAAATCATGCTTGATTTTACCAGGTTATTATTGTTTTTTAGAAACCAAAGAAAATTCCGAAGAACCGTTTACCATTGAAGTGTGAAAGTGCCGAGAGAAGATCAGCCCTGAGCGTGCGTTTAATTTTGAAGCAGTTTTGTGTTGAAATATTGAATGCTGCTTATAATCCATTGATGAGATATGTCAAGGTAATAAGTATTGTCTAACTATATTGTGGTTTGTTTTTTTTATAATATATTAACTATCAGAAATTTGCAGGATTGCTTAGTCCGAGGCAAGAGTCAAAATAACGATGAATCATACTATTTTACTGCTTTAAAATTTTTTATGGAATTCAATCGTAAATATAAGTTTCAAGTGAAATTGGTCAGGTAAGATTTGGATTTTTGTAAAAACTTTTTTTTTTTTAATGTTTGTCCATTTCCAATTCTCAGGAATTTTTTTTTTTTTTGTTTTAGTGAAACAATGTCTGTAGAGACATTTTATTTCGTTCAGAAATATTTAGAAACCTGGCATGAAATGATGGTTACTGACAAAAAAAAGTTACCTCTTTGGTCTACAAGGATGCATATTGCTTTAAAAGCATATAAAGTAAGATTCATATTGTTATTTGAATTAATATCAATTGTTGTTATTAATAATATTTTTGGTTTATTAATTTTAACCTCACACCAAACAGTGGTAGAACTTTGTAATCGACCAAATAAAAAAAAATTACTTTCCCATAAAAATTGAGGGCTTACTTTTTACGATATAATACCTAGAATCCGAATAATGGATATAAAAAAAATCGGTTTGTCTGCCGTCTGCGGCTTTTTTCCATTACTGCTGAAATTCAGCTCAAAATACTAGCGCATCCAAGGTTGATCCTAACACCTAGATGTTGATATCCGCCAATTAGTTTTAAAACAGCGGCCGATTAAATATGATATAATTAAATAACTCAATTATTTTTGAAGATAGATTAAAAATTTATTAGAGTTTTTTTTAACTGATTAACATTGAATAATTATAAAAAAGTAAAAAAAGAAAAGAAAAAAAAAATTGAAATTTTACCCTTAAACACCAGTTATTTTTAAAGATAGAGACATATTTTTATTTAGTTTTAGGATAAGGATAGTTCTTACAAATGTAGAATTATTGTCGCCTATATTAATGCGAATATTGTAATTTATTTTATTTTTTTCTAGGAGTTGCTACAGAACTTGATCGCCATGGACGGTAGTTCTGAGGAAGCTGTCAGAGAATCTTCTAAAGTTATTAAAAGTAATGTTTTTTATGTCGTAGAATACAGAGAAATGTTATTGACTCTGATAAACACTTACAAAAAAACAAAATACTCCCAGTAAGTCGGTTAATTTATTGGTTTGAATTTATTTATTGGTTTTGTTTTAATTAATTTTTTTTTTTTTTTTTTTTTTTTTTTTTTTTTTTTTTTTTTTTTTTTTTTTAGCCAATATCTAATTGACTTGTTGGAAACGATTCACATTTTCTTAAAACTTCTAAGCAACTTCTGCCAAAATAAGAAAATTATAGTTCAAAAACAGTTGACCAGTAGAAGAAAAAAATCCAAGAAAAATAGTATGTTTTTTCTTAATTTATTCAGGATATTATTAATATTTTTGTTATGACGACATTCTCTAATTTTTTCATCTGTGTTCAGAAAAACAAAAAGAGCCAGAACCAGTAAATGATGAATTATGGCCACTGTTGGAATCAAAATTGGAAAAAGTTTTAACCTCTCCAATAACCAAAGAAGTTATTCCATTTGATGCAACTTCAGATAAAAGCATAGAGGAACAGAAGTGAGTATGATTTGTTTTTTTATGTGTGCTAAGATTATTCTACGAAAGGTCTTTCATCATTGTGTATCCTAATTTTGGTTTATTATTTTCAATAATCAACCTTTATAATCGACCAAAAAAAAAATTACCCCTGCTCAAAATTTGAGAGCTAACGTTTCAAGATGTGTAGAAAAAAAAAATCAGTTTGTCCACCGTCCGTGGCATTTATCTGAAACTACTGGACCAATTTTTTTGAAATCGCCACAAAAATACTAGTCCGTTCAACAATGATCCTAACATCTAGACGTTGATATTAGCTGGTTAGTTTTAAAATGGCGGCAATTAAAAGAAGAATATTCAATAACTCAGTTATTTTTGAAAATAGAAAACAAATTTATTATTGTTTTTTAACCTAAAAACCGCAAATAATTTTATAAAAGTGAAAAAAGAAAAGAAAAAAAAATTGAAATTTTACAAATAAATACGCTCATAACCCAGTTATTTTTGATGATAGAGAAAAGTATGTATAGAGTTTTAGAATCAGTATAGTGTGAAAAAAAAAAAAAAAAAAAATTAATTCTCGCCTATATATACGCTTGTAACTACGTTATTTTCGAAGATAGAAAAAAAAAATTGTTTTTTAACCAAAAAACCGCAAATAATTATATAAAAGAGAAAAAAAAATAAAATAAACCAAAAATTGAAATTTTTCTCATAAATACGCTTAGTTTTTTTTGAAGATAGAGTAAAGTGTGCAGAGAGTTTTAGAATCAGTAAAGTGCAATTAAAAAAAAAAAAAAAATTCATATGTATAATCAAATAACAGATTATAATAGATGTAATTACACCAAAAATCGGTTATTATTGAAGATAGAGAAAAATGAACAAAGTGCAAAATAAAAAAATCATCTTAAATGGTCAAGCCATATAAACAGTTATACCCTAATATTGTTATTTGGAAATAATAAACCATGGTATAATAATTTGCAGCGTTTTTTGTAATGAATTAATATTAATATAATATTTCCAATCGTGTGGTTCTGTGGCTAGTGCACTAACCTACTATGACTACAGTTGTGAGTTCAAATCCTAGGCCTGGGAGCACTTTATCAAGCATTTGATTAAATGGGGATTTACTCACGACCTCTCTCGGGTATGTGAGACCCGTCAGCTAATATAGAATATAGGGATTGTATAGCAGAAATAGACATAGGGAGTGATGACCCTAACCTGTAAAATATCGAGAATCCATGGTATGCAATCTTAAGAAACCATACCGCATGGCAAAGGATTTCGAAGGCTGTCTTGTCAGACAAAAAAAAAAAAGTATATATTTAAAACTTAAAAAATATATTAAAAAAGGGGTTCTATATGTTAATTCAATTAGTTTTTGACTTACCAGTGCATAAATTTCATAAAATTTTATTTTCGCTCAAGTTGATTTCTATTGTTTATATTAGTCCAGAGGTTCCCAATTTTTTTTTGGTTTGCGGCTCCTTAAGTAATCGGATTTTTTCCACTATGCCCTAAAATCCACAAGATTTTTTTACTAAATTTTTAAGGCCCATGCGAAGCAGGGGCCAGTCCAATAGTATAAAATATAGTAAAATTTCGCCTTAGCTTTTGATCCAACTCACGTGTCTTTAATTTTTAGTTATGACTAAAAAGTTTTTTTTAAATGTATTTATGTCCTTTGATGATTGGTTAGGTGCTGTGTTAATCTATTAATTTAATGTCTTTAGATGCATACTTTTAAAGCAAACTTTTCTCATCTTAATGGTTTCCAATTTTAAATAATGTATTTTTGAAATTATAATAAAATATTTACAGCTGTGAACTAATAATTTAATGATTTCGTTTCAGAGTTGATGCAATGAAGCGCATACAGGTTCTTCTAAAATCAGGCGACTGTGAAGAAGCTGTGGCTCTAATGAAAGCTTCAAGGTATTATTATAGCAAATGTATGTTATCTAATCAAATTTTGTTGAGATCACATAGGTGAAGGGAGAAGTCGAATTTCACTACAATGCCTAAAAAGTACAAATCATTGAGAATATGTATAGAAACATTCAAATATACCTATTCCTTTGTAAATAAAAATATTTTATTTTTATGTGAAATGTTATGTGTTTCTGTATATGACTAAGGGCCTATAATAGATAACTTATTTAATCTTGTATATAGCTTTTTTCAGTCAAATTCATAATTTTTTCAATCAAATTCATAATTTTTTCAATCAAATTCATAATTTTTTCAATCAAATTCATAATTTTTTCAGTCAATTTTATAATTTCTTGTACCCATTTTATACAGTTAATTTAATGAGGTTTTGTATAAAAAAATTAACATTTTTATTAAATCTTGTTGTTGTTTATCCATTTAACGTCACTTAATGTTACTGTGCTTAATCCGACGGTACAACGGTAGTCCTAAGTTTCGCCTATCCAGGTTTACTAAAGAAAAGGAGGGATCTTATTTGAGTTCCACTTTTTAAATTTTTAAGAGTCACCCGTGGTACAGTGGCTAGCATACCATCCTTCTATACACCAGATCATGAGTTCAGATATGGCAGATGGCCATTTGATACTTTTTTTTATGTTTTCAACTAAATTCATAATTGTTTAAATCTCTTTTACAGGACAAAATAACCAAGGATTTTTACGCTCTAAAAACAAATATAGGGCCATCTGCTGGTTATGAACTTGTGACCTGAAGCATAGAAGGCTGTTATGTAAGCCACTACTCCACAGGTTCCTTAATGCATTCAACAAGGTGTTAAGGATTAATATGCCCAAGGTCACGGGTTCAAACATGGTAGATTCAAAAACCTTGTTGAATGCATCGAGGGTCACCTGTAGATTAGTGGCTATCATAACAGCCTTCTATGCTTAAGGTCGCAAGTTCAAAACCAGCAGATGGCCCTATATTTGTTTTTAGGGAGTAAAAATCCTTGGTTATTTCATCCTTTAAAAGAGGCTGTTATGCTAGCCACTATTCCACAGGTGACCCTTGATGCATTTAACAAGGTGTTATGGATTAATGTGACCAAGATCATTGGTTATTTCGTCCTAAAAAAAGTATCAAATGGCCATGTGCCAGGTCTGAACTTGCGATCTAGTGCATAGAAGGATGTTATGCTAGCCACTGTACCACAGGTGACTCTTAAAAGATTTAAAAAGTAGAACTCAAATAAGATCCCTCCCTATCTTAAGTAAACCTGGATAGGCGAAACTTAGGACTCTCGTTGTACCGTCGGATTAAACACAGTAACATAAAGTGACGTTAAATGGATAAACAACAACAAGATTTAATAAAAATGTTAAGTTGTTGATAGCAAAACCTCATTAAATTAACTGTGTAAAATGGATACAAGAAATTATGAAATTGACTGAAAAATTAAGAATTTGATTGAAAAAATTATGAATTTGACTGAAAAAAGCTATATCTATACAAAAATATTTGTATCTCTTTGGAATATCTGGTTTCAGCCTTGAGGATGACTTAAAAGCTATGATAAAACTTTTACAAAATAAAATAAAACTGTTTGATTGATTTCTTAGTTATTATTCATTTTATTCTGATATTTTTATTAATCGTATGTATTCTTTATTAATATATTTTTATTAAACAGAGAGGTCTGGCCTGAAAATGACTGTTTTGGACGCAGCGACATGACACAGGAAGAGGAATTGAACAGTTTCAAGGAGGTCTTTCAGGCGGACTTGGATGTTTCAGGTATCAGGAATTTTTTTAAGTTGAATAAAACAAAAAACATAATGGCATTCACATTTAATTTTAAATTTGAAAATATGATACATAATATAACCACCAGTATGTACATTAAAAGTATAGAAAAATTCTAAAATTAATTTTTCTTATAAATAGTATTTACATATCATTTTGGCACTGCTGCTTTCTTTTACTATTTACAATAATATAATTTAAAACAAAAAAAAAAACATGAAATAAACTAATAAATAAAGTCTAATAGAATATTTTTGGTTTTAAAATTTTCATGCCAATGTCACAGCTTTTATTTTTTTAAATTATTCAGACACTTTATATTCCTTACTTCGAGTATGGAATATATATATTTTTTTTCTCATATTTTAAACAATTGTAGTTATAAATTTAAACTTATTTTTTCATTTAAGTGTTTCACTTATTGCCAGTAATGAATTATCTATAATAAATGAGTATTACTTGTATCTTATTAAACTGATACAATTAATGATATATCAAAATGAGGAAACGTCAATTGTGATTGTCTTGCCAAGTCAATTGTATATTAAAATAATATACATTAGATGTAATTCATTATTCAGCAATATTAAGGAGCACTTTAGAAAAACTTCAAGACTATGCTTTTAGGTTAGTTTCTATGATCACTTTTCATAAATAAACTATCAGTAACAATACAATTTTTTTTAAAAAACATGATTTTTATTATTCTTGTTGTCATAATACTCAATACAATAAGCCATATTACAGCTAATCATGTGAAGTAAATATAAGTATTATATCATGAAACTTATATTTTATAGGATTTAGATTCCCTTTTATCGTTTTTAGTTTATTGAATTGAAATTTGTACCCATAAGTTCAATTTGAGAATTAGATAAAGCCAAGATTAGTCTACCTTATGTAATAATTTGAATTTCCAATACACTAGTGTCTTAATGCCATTTCAAAAACTTTTTTTTTTTCTTACAATTTTCTCACAAATTTAATGTTATTTTGCAAATAGGTAATGATTCCAAACTAGATTAATACAGCTTTGCTTTCAATTTGTTTCTTCAAGATTTACAATTTTTTTTTTTAAACTGTTTATAACATCTTAATTTTCATTTATTTTACATATTAGTTAATGTTTTACTTAAATATTATTAAATACAATTCCCTTTTTTTATCAGTTTTAACTTGTTTGAATCGCTGGAATCTCTATTGTAAACATACTCATTCATGTAACTGATTCTCTGTACAGTTATGGTATTTAGATATAATAATAATAATAATAATAATAATAACATGTTTTTGGCCAATTAATTCAAATGAAATAAAAAAAAAGAAGATATTTATATTATTTTTAAGTGTTATATTGATAAGGAAGCTGTGTAGTACAGGAACCCAATGTAGTTGGCAACACTTTTTATTGATAAAGAATCTTCCTCTCTTAATTAATACTGGTGAATATCCATAATTAAAACCAATGTAAATGGTGTAAATGAAAAAACATCCCAAAACCATTATTCTTATAATTCACTCCAAATTTTATTGAATGTTTGGATAATAATATGATTGTCAGTAATATATTTAATGTCTTTGGAATAGCCATAATCACGCTTTTGTTTAATAAAGCAACTACTTGACCTTCTCTGAATTGTCAAAGAGTACTACAGATATCTGAAATAACTTTATTTATTAATTTTCTATATTCATAACTTTATCAGTTAGTAATATTTTCTTTTTTTATACTTCTCAATATGTCATCTTAATATTTATATCATCCTTTATACATATGATCTTATTCTCATATCTTTATTAAGTATTAAGTATTTTAGCTCAGGTTCAAAATGATTTACAATAGATTTAACAATTTTGAGATTTATTTTTCTTTGACCAATCGTCTATCTTAACCTTCATTAACGATTCATTCAACCTTAACATTACATTTTTACACAAATTAACTCTAATATTTGTAGAATTAAGATGAATATGATGGCTTTGTGAATTTACTAAGTTTTAAAAAGTTTAAAATTATAATTGCTTGTTTAATAATAGTGTATCTATTAATCTGTCTGCATGATGGAAATAAACTTGTAATGAAGCCATCTTTATGAAATTTCAAGCTTCTACATTTTATGAAGCATGAGATAACTACAAATTATTTTTCCTACAAACTTTTTCGTGTGGGTGTAGCTGCTATGTCAGGTTTCTTCAGTATTCATTAAATTAGCTACTGGACTATTTCTGTTTTGATTAGTGGATCCAATTTCCTAAACCGTGAAAATCAAATAAGTGTATTTATATTTTTTTTTAAAGAGAAACTCTGACCATTACACTATTGAAATGAAGTCAATTGAATTTTTTTATAGCTAAAAGAAATAAACAAAAGCTATCTACAAAAAATATTTTTAAGTAGGCAGCGAAATCTTGTAGTGAGATATGATACAAGCCCTATTATTCTAAATTCTGCAGAAAAAATGAAGTGGTTTTCATTTACTTCAATAATTTTGTTTTGTGGTTGCTACATTCTCATAATACTTACATATTGGTATTTCATTTTATCTAAGGCCACTTAATATAACTTACAATCACAACATTTTGTTTTATTTAATACATGTTTAATTTCCATCAACTTAACCTTGTTATAGTATTAATATAACATTTGTCAAGTGGATGTTGAAGAAAACATGTTCTTGTTTCTTTTGAACTTTGTTTTTTATAACTATGAAATCAGGGGGCGGACTACGTTCCAGTTTAAATCACTTTTATAAGCATATAAATTAATACTAGTGTAGATAATTAAAAATTTTGATTTTGTACACTTGAAATATTTTTATTTTTTGATTGGTAGAACTGGAAAAGTTAAAGATTCATTCCCACACGAATGTTTGGCTCCTTGCACATGTGGGAATGAACTTTAAATTAATTACAATTTTCTCATTCATTTTGAGAAAGTAGAGGTCACCATAGTTCACTGGATATATTTGAAATTTCTATGTCCATTTCGATATTAATGGGATTGTTTGTATTTCGCTTTATACGTGAATAATTTAGAAAGAGACACGCTGAAACGACAGCAATAGGTAACAACAAAAGTACAAAAAGTCCAGGATGAGATGTCGGTGTTTCCGAAGAATATGCATCTACCATGGCATGGCTGCTATTCTTGAACCAAAGTTCATTGGTTATTAAATCTGGCTCTATAACCATAAAATTGTCGCTTCTGTTTTCGTAATTTTGGTATTCTTTTGTAACTGCTTTGTTTTCTTCGATTATTGTTGAAATTTTTTCTTGATGTTCCGATTTTGTTCCTGATATCGTCGTAGTGCTTGTAATAAAGGGTTTGACCGTCGTCGTTTTCAAACTCTGGACCTCGCTTATTATGAATAGACAACTTTCCTCTTCTTTTACGTGAAACCAAGCGAAAATTTGCTGTATGGAAGAACAATTAATATCGTTTCCTTGAATATTCAGTTTGGTTAATCTCGATAAATATGTCGAAAAATCCTTTTTCATGAACGTGATGTTCGAGTTTGAAACATCTAATGTTGATAACTGTTCGAAAGTTTTCTGTGCTGCCGCATCTTTCAGAAATATATTTACTAACACGGAACTATTTTTCATGTAAAGCTCTTGTAGTTGATTATGGTCTGGTACCGGAAAGCATAGAGCTTGGTTACATTCCGTCACGTTCGATAAATAACTCAGATCGAGAATTTTCAAATTTTGAAGACTGCTGAAAGCATTGATAGGAAATGTATTTATGAAATTTCCTGATAAGTTTAGTTTTTCCAATCCGTAAAGTTGGGAAAAAGAACTATCTTTAAGCTCGTAAACGGAGTTGAATGACAAATCCAGCTGGATGAGTTGTTGCAAACCTGTAAAGTCGTTATTGTTGATGCTCTTTATCTTGTTGTTTTGAAGGAAAAGGTATTTCAGGTTATTCGGCAATGTATGCGGTACTGTTTCGAGGTAATTGTTGTCCAAATTAATGGATGTAAGCAATTCCAACCTTCCTAAAGCATCGTCTTCGATATAGCTTATCATATTATTGGCGAGATTTAGGCTGTTCAAGAGCGGATAACTGTCTAAATCGCCGCATTCTATTCGAGATATATTGTTAAAACTTAATACTAAATATCTTACAGAGCGTGTTAGACTGGAAGGAATCTTGTTTTGATTTGTTTTCGAAGCGTAGACGCTTTTAAGACGGCGTGTGGCGAGGAGCAGCCCGAAATCTTGCGAACTTAGCTCTTTGTTTTCTGAAACGACTAGATGAAATAAACCGTTCAGATATTGAAAAGTGCTCGGGGAGACTGTTTGAATTCTGTTCAAAGAAATGTTCAAAACTTGCAATCTGCTCAATCCTGAGAAACATTTCTGTGACAGGCTCGATATCTCATTGTTATTCAGATCGAGTTGTAATAAATTAGTCAGGTTAAAGCTGTAATCTTCAAGTTTAGTCAGAAAATTGGACGATAAATTTAATATTTCAAGATTTGGAATGACACTGTATAATTTCGGCTGGATGGTTTTAATTAAATTTTTGCTCAATGTTAATTTTTTCAGATTAGGGTTGTATCCTATCGATAATTTATCGATTTGGTTTTCATTCGCGTCCAAAAATTTCAGGGTAGGCGATGAAAAATTACTTATACTTTCTATCACGTTATTCCTAACGTACAAATGCGTTAATTTGTTCGATTTCGAAACGTTCCCAGACAAATCCTTTATCAGATTATGGGATAAGTCCAGTTGAGTCAGGTTGGACAACACAACAAAATTATTTATAGAATTATGAGAGAGATTTACGGATTTCGCGTTGTGAAATTGACTTAAATTTACGTATGAAATGTTGTTCTGAGAAAGATTCAAAGTTGAAACATTTTGTAATTTCGTTAAATTTAAAGTGTGCAATAACGGGCTTTTGAGAGTCAAGCTTTCTAGGTTTGTAAAATTGTGTTTTTGTATAAACGATACCAGATCATTGTGATCGACTTCTTGGCAATAAATCGATATCTCTTTGATACTATCGATGTGAGCTGCTGTGATGTCGGTACCGTAGCCCTTTCCGTCGTAGAAATGGCAGCTAGGCTGGGCCCAGCTCACCACCAACACCAGGAGTAAGTAGGCAACTTTCCAGCAAGACATTATCCTCGGCCTCTCACATTTCAGATTTGTCAATTTTTCTTTTACCGGTTCTTAATGCAACCTGAAATATATAAAATTAAATCCATTAATTAAAATAATAATAATAAGGAACATTTAGAATTATAAGAAGAATTAATGGTGCAATGAGAATGCAAGAAGAGGACATATAGAGATCTAACCAGAGAATGCAATTATAGATTAAGGACATAGTAGTAACTGGCTTAGACTTAGATAGACTGACTTAGAACACTTTGTATAGTTTCACACCTTCATTCTGATGATAAGTTATGGGGTAGGGTCATCTCTCCCACTAACATATACTGCGGGGTATATGGTGGCCTTTCGACTGTGCTCGAGGACAGGCTAAAGCGAATTATGAATACATTTTTAAGATTTGTCCTTGGCACACCGAAGAGGTCTCATGTGACCCATTTATACAGTGAGTTAAAGTGGCTCCTTCCCTCAAACCGCAGACAATATTTCCTTGGATCATTCCTTTACCGAACTATCAACTCCCAGCTACCTCCCTATATCCACAAACTTCTGCAATTTAAATCGTCAGTCCGCTCCCTCCAAACAAAATCGCGCCATTCTGACCTTTATATTCCTGCCCACAGATCAACAAGTTTTGAACATTCCTTTCTTGTCCGCTCTACTACTCTCTGGAATTCCCTACCTACTCATATCCGCCATGCTTCTTCCCTGCTCTCATTCAAGTCCCAGCTGTTCGAGTACCTATTGTCATCTCAAACAGACGCTCCACAAGTCTGATATTTCAAATCAAATATCTATTCAAAAAGAAAATTTATTATTTATTGTTCATGTTTCTATATCGATCAATTATTATGAATCGGTTTCAATGTTAAGTTTTGTTCAACATATCAGAAGTTATTCATTTATTTTACTCTTTTAGTTATTTAACTCTTTTGTTTTATTGTATCCTACTTTTCTTCTTAAAGCTTTGTAAATAAGAATTAATTATAATCCTTTGGTCTTGTGGCCAGACACATTGTATATATTAATTGTACTTATCATATTGTTCTTAAGGGTCATATTGTCCCTGAATAAAAATTATTTTTCTATTCTAACATCTAAAACCTGTAAAAATTGTCTGAAAAGCGGTATCTAGCGCCTGTTTGGGCAACTAGCTGCTCCAAGCTTGGTCCCTTTATAAATTAAGCCCGCGCTACACAGTGAGAGAAGAAGTAGGTGAAGTTCGTGAGAGCGAGGTATTGTGAGAGTTCACGAAAGTAGCGAGAGGGAATAGGCATATTTTTACAAATTAAATTCGGATAATTACATCAAATATTACTTTTTTAAAATAACGGAGTTAAAAGCGTATATTTAGGCTAGATTTAATTTTTTTTTTTTTTTTATAGTGCTTTTCTTTTATATACATTTTAATGTATGTCCAACAAATAGCTGTTATCGGCATATTTATGTGTGAAATTTCATTTATTTTTTGTAATCCAACTCGCGGTTTCTTCCTCAGAAAACTCTCATAACATTTTTAATCGGCCAGCACTTTAAAACATCTCGGCCGATATCAACGTCTAGGTGTTAGGATCATCGTTTGGGGTCAAGTATTTTTGTGTCGAATTTCAAAAAATTGGTCAGTAGTTTCGGAGGAATACCGCGGACGCAGACAAACGGATTTTTTTTTTTATTCGTTATTCGGGTTCTACGAATCCTGAAACGGAAGCCCTCTTATTTTGAGGATGTAGAAACTCCGTTTAAAGAAAATGAACATTCGTTATAATATAAGTTATAAAAAATAAATGATGAGTTTTTATAGAAAATTCCGTAATTGAATATTTATTATAATACGTTGGAAGTATGTGAGAGTGTATGATAATTCACTATCGCAAAATTTCACGAATTTTCACCTGCCAGTTCTCTTGCTGTGTAGCACAGCCTTACAAAGGGGCAATCTTGAAGGACCTAGTTACCAAAAAAGGCTCTAGAGTGACAAATCTCACAGGTTTTAGATGCTATGCCTATATTAGCAAGCCACAGCTGACAGGCCTTACATTCCTGGGGTTGAGGCTGTAAGTAAATACCCATTTAATTATTTACCTGAAAAAGTCCATCCAGACTGGGATTCATAACCTTTAGGATGGTAGTCTAGCATGCAAACCACACAACCACAGGTTCACTGGCAGTAAATAGGAAATATTGTAATTTTGTGAGCATATGGTCTGAATGTCCCAGTCAGGTCGTGATAAACTGTCAGCTGTTAAACTGTGATAAACATTAGCAACAATAAGCAGGGTGTACATTTTGTCTAGAAGATAAAGGAATGAGCTCAAAATTGGAGGAGAATTGTCTGGACAGAGAAAAAGACAAAAAAAGAGTTTTTGAATTAATGCTTTCAGTGTAGAACAAGAAAAAGCCCAAAAGAGGAAACTGGGTTGAATAAGAAGAGTCCAGCAGCCTGAAAGGATGGAAAACTTTTGAAGAAAAGAGCCATGGTAAAGTGATCCTTGAAGGACTGTTCAAAGGAGAAAAGAATTATAAAACATTATTCTATATTAATAATATTTTACAATTACTAGGAGTCCCAAGTTCAAAGTTGGAAAGTGAAGAATGCTTTCCATAATCATTCAAAATCTGGTATACTTGTACTGACATACTTATAATCCCATAAATCAGGGAAGCCTTACAAGCATAAGAGGAAAGGAAGCTCTGGGTCATAAAGTAATGACTGTCAACCCAAATAAACTAAAGTATATGATTGTCTCTAAAAGTGGTTTGAGAGAACTTCTCGCTAGAAGATAATTTCTGGTACTTGTTTAAGAGTTGGTTATTTATAGGGTCACCCATAGCATAGTGGCTAGCATAACAGACCTTTCTATGACAAAGGTCGCGGATTCAAACCTGCGGGTGGCCCCAGGATTTTTTAATAGGAGTAAAAAATCCTTAGTTATGCCTTCCTTTGGAGGAGACGTTAAAAGGTGGTCCCGAGCCTGTGCGATGTCAGGTACTCGTTAAAGATCCCTATCCCAATAAAACCTGGATAGGCAAAATTTAGGACTCCCTCTGTAGCATCGTCGGATCAACCATAGTTGCATCAAAGTTATGTTAAACAAGAGCTGGTTATACTAGTTTCTACAGCTGATTACTAAAACAAATCTATCCACACTTCCTCTGAATTGCGTATGTGGTTTGAATGTAATAGGGGGTCTAACACACTTTAGGGGGAGGAGTGGAGGTTATTAAAGATCCCTATCCTGATTAAACTTGGATAAGCAAAATTTAGGACTCCCACTTTAGCATCGTCCCATTGGCTAATGTTAAGTGGCAAAATTGAAGTTAAATATATGAACATATGAAGTAGCAGTAATTAGTAAGTTTATATTATAAGAATAGATAATATAATATTAGATATACTACTAAGTTAAAAAAGAAGAAAACATACTGAAATGTATGGATACAAATTTACGGGTTAAGAATGATAAGAAATCATAATACACCAATTTTTAAGCATATTAATAAAAGAAGTTATTAAAAAAAAAAATAAAAAAATTGCTAAATTTATAAGATGTAAAAGGAATGATGTGGATATTTAAAGTACCTTATGTGGTTCAAACCATTCAACTGGCTTTGAGGTTTATGTTAAAAATTAAATGACTTCTTGGACTTTATTTTTGACTGATTTTTTTCTTTAATTGATCAAAAGTTTTATGTATTACATATTTAAAAAAAAAAAGTTAAGAACTACCAGATATTAATTAATTATTTCATTGTTATATGTTTTGTTTTGCTTTCGATCAGATTATTATTATATATTTTTATTTCTTTTTGGAGGGAAAAGGTACAAATATTATGTGAAATAACTAAAAAACAAAACGGCAAAATAAATTAATTACTTTTGTTCACATAACAGCTAACATTACTTTAGGATAAACTTGTTTTTTTATTCTAGAACCTCAATCTAGTTATTGAAAGTTTTACTTTTCATTAGTTATAGTTGCTGTCATAGTAATTGCAACTTTAATTTTTTTTTTTTATTCTCATGGTGACAATATGTCTGCTTATTTAGCTTACAAGCATACTCAAATAATATCCAACAAAAAACAAACGGCGAGTCCCATCACTTCATTAAAAATTGGATAATCAATAGAAATTCAGAAGCAGAAAAAAGAGAATGTTCATAGAACAGAGCTATTTTGAAGAGTTAAAATAAGTAAAATAATAACAATTATTGGGTTGTAAAATAAGTTCATAGTGTTTGGAGTTGTTAGTGGTTATGTAGCTTTGGTAGTAGGTGGCTGAGTGGGTTAGCGCTCCTTGGTTAGTAGGTGGCTGAGTGGGTTAGTAGGTGGCTGAGTGGGTTAGTAGGTGGCTGAGTGGGTTAGTAGGTGGCTGAGTGGGTTAGTAGGTGGCTGAGTGGGTTAGTAGGTGGCTGAGTGGGTTAGTAGGTGGCTGAGTGGGTTAGTAGGTGGCTGAGTGGGTTAGTAGGTGGCTGAGTGGGTTAGTAGGTGGCTGAGT
Organism: Piezodorus guildinii; assembly: GCA_023052935.1. NCBI lineage: Eukaryota > Metazoa > Arthropoda > Insecta > Hemiptera > Pentatomidae > Piezodorus > Piezodorus guildinii. The sequence goes on along the minus strand of CM041296.1, from coordinate 144,630,390 downwards.
GGGTTAGTAGGTGGCTGAGTGGGTTAGTAGGTGGCTGAGTGGGTTAGTAGGTGGCTGAGTGGGTTAGTAGGTGGCTGAGTGGGTTAGTAGGTGGCTGAGTGGGTTAGTAGGTGGCTGAGTGGGTTAGTAGGTGGCTGAGTGGGTTAGTAGTAGGTGGCTGAGTGGGTTAGTAGGTGGCTGAGTGGGTTAGTAGGTGGCTGAGTGGGTTAGTAGGTGGCTGAGTGGGTTAGTAGGTGGCTGAGTGGGTTAGTATGGTGGGGTTAGAGTGGCTGAGTGGTTAGCGCTCCTTGGTTAGTAGGTGGCTGAGTGGGTTAGTAGGTGGCTGAGTGGGTTAGTAGGTGGCTGAGTGGGTTAGTAGGTGGCTGAGTGGGTTAGTAGGTGGCTGAGTGGGTTAGTAGGTGGCTGAGTGGGTTAGTAGGTGGCTGAGTGGGTTAGTAGGTGGCTGAGTGGGTTAGTAGGTGGCTGAGTGGGTTAGTAGGTGGCTGAGTGGGTTAGTAGGTGGCTGAGTGGGTTAGTAGGTGGCTGAGTGGGTTAGTAGGTGGCTGAGTGGGTTAGTAGGTGGCTGAGTGGGTTAGTAGGTGGCTGAGTGGGTTAGTAGGTGGCTGAGTGGGTTAGTAGGTGGCTGAGTGGGTTAGTAGGTGGCTGAGTGGGTTAGCGCTCCTTGGTTAGTAGGTGGCTGAGTGGGTTAGCGCTCCTTGGTTAGTAGGGCTTAGTGGGTTAGTAGGTGGCTGAGTGGGTTAGTAGGTGGCTGAGTGGATTAGTAGGTGGCTGAGTGGGTTAGTAGGTGGCTGAGTGGGTTAGTAGGTGGCTGAGTGGGTTAGTAGGTGGCTGAGTGGGTTAGTAGGTGGCTGAGTGGGTTAGTAGGTGGCTGAGTGGGTTAGTAGGTGGCTGAGTGGGTTAGCGCTCCTTGGTTAGTAGGTGGCTGAGTGGGTTAGCGCTCCTTGGTTAGTAGGTGGCTGAGTGGGTTAGTAGGTGGCTGAGTGGGTTAGTAGGTGGCTGAGTGGGTTAGTAGGTGGCTGAGTGGGTTAGTAGGTGGCTGAGTGGGTTAGTAGGTGGCTGAGTGGGTTAGTAGGTGGCTGAGTGGGTTAGTAGGTGGCTGAGTGGGTTAGCGCTCCTTGGTTAGTAGGTGGCTGAGTGGGTTAGTAGGTGGCTGAGTGGGTTAGTAGGTGGCTGAGTGGGTTAGTAGGTGGCTGAGTGGGTTAGTAGGTGGCTGAGTGGGTTAGTAGGTGGCTGAGTGGGTTAGTAGGTGGCTGAGTGGGTTAGCGCTCCTTGGTTAGTAGGTGGCTGAGTGGGTTAGTAGGTGGCTGAGTGGGTTAGTAGGTGGCTGAGTGGGTTAGTAGGTGGCTGAGTGGGTTAGTAGGTGGCTGAGTGGGTTAGTAGGTGGCTGAGTGGGTTAGTAGGTGGCTGAGTGGGTTAGTAGGTGGCTGAGTGGGTTAGTAGGTGGCTGAGTGGGTTAGTAGGTGGCTGAGTGGGTTAGTAGGTGGCTGAGTGGGTTAGTAGGTGGCTGAGTGGGTTAGTAGGTGGCTGAGTGGGTTAGTAGGTGGCTGAGTGGGTTAGTAGGTGGCTGAGTGGGTTAGTAGGTGGCTGAGTGGGTTAGTAGGTGGCTGAGTGGGTTAGTAGGTGGCTGAGTGGGTTAGCGCTCCTTGGTTAGTAGGTGGCTGAGTGGGTTAGCGCTCCTTGGTTAGTAGGTGGCTTAGTGGGTTAGTAGGTGGCTGAGTGGGTTAGTAGGTGGCTGAGTGGATTAGTAGGTGGCTGAGTGGGTTAGTAGGTGGCTGAGTGGGTTAGTAGGTGGCTGAGTGGGTTAGTAGGTGGCTGAGTGGGTTAGTAGGTGGCTGAGTGGGTTAGTAGGTGGCTGAGTGGGTTAGTAGGTGGCTGAGTGGGTTAGTAGGTGGCTGAGTGGGTTAGTAGGTGGCTGAGTGGGTTAGCGCTCCTTGGTTAGTAGGTGGCTGAGTGGGTTAGCGCTCCTTGGTTAGTAGGTGGCTGAGTGGGTTAGTAGGTGGCTGAGTGGGTTAGTAGGTGGCTGAGTGGATTAGTAGGTGGCTGAGTGGGTTAGTAGGTGGCTGAGTGGGTTAGTAGGTGGCTGAGTGGGTTAGTAGGTGGCTGAGTGGGTTAGTAGGTGGCTGAGTGGGTTAGTAGGTGGCTGAGTGGGTTAGTAGGTGGCTGAGTGGGTTAGTAGGTGGCTGAGTGGGTTAGCGCTCCTTGGTTAGTAGGTGGCTGAGTGGGTTAGCGCTCCTTGGTTAGTAGGTGGCTGAGTGGGTTAGTAGGTGGCTGAGTGGGTTAGTAGGTGGCTGAGTGGGTTAGTAGGTGGCTGAGTGGGTTAGTAGGTGGCTGAGTGGGTTAGTAGGTGGCTGAGTGGGTTAGTAGGTGGCTGAGTGGGTTAGCGCTCCTTGGTTAGTAGGTGGCTGAGTGGGTTAGTAGGTGGCTGAGTGGGTTAGTAGGTGGCTGAGTGGGTTAGTAGGTGGCTGAGTGGGTTAGTAGGTGGCTGAGTGGGTTAGTAGGTGGCTGAGTGGGTTAGTAGGTGGCTGAGTGGGTTAGCGCTCCTTGGTTAGTAGGTGGCTGAGTGGGTTAGTAGGTGGCTGAGTGGGTTAGTAGGTGGCTGAGTGGGTTAGTAGGTGGCTGAGTGGGTTAGTAGGTGGCTGAGTGGGTTAGTAGGTGGCTGAGTGGGTTAGTAGGTGGCTGAGTGGGTTAGTAGGTGGCTGAGTGGGTTAGTAGGTGGCTGAGTGGGTTAGTAGGTGGCTGAGTGGGTTAGTAGGTGGCTGAGTGGGTTAGTAGGTGGCTGAGTGGGTTAGTAGGTGGCTGAGTGGGTTAGTAGGTGGCTGAGTGGGTTAGTAGGTGGCTGAGTGGGTTAGTAGGTGGCTGAGTGGGTTAGTAGGTGGCTGAGTGGGTTAGTAGGTGGCTGAGTGGGTTAGCGCTCCTTGGTTAGTAGGTGGCTGAGTGGGTTAGCGCTCCTTGGTTAGTAGGTGGCTTAGTGGGTTAGTAGGTGGCTGAGTGGGTTAGTAGGTGGCTGAGTGGATTAGTAGGTGGCTGAGTGGGTTAGTAGGTGGCTGAGTGGGTTAGTAGGTGGCTGAGTGGGTTAGTAGGTGGCTGAGTGGGTTAGTAGGTGGCTGAGTGGGTTAGTAGTGTGGCTGAGTGGGTTAGTAGGTGGCTGAGTGGGTTAGTAGGTGGCTGAGTGGGTTAGCGCTCCTTGGTTAGTAGGTGGCTGAGTGGGTTAGCGCTCCTTGGTTAGTAGGTGGCTGAGTGGGTTAGTAGGTGGCTGAGTGGGTTAGTAGGTGGCTGAGTGGATTAGTAGGTGGCTGAGTGGGTTAGTAGGTGGCTGAGTGGGTTAGTAGGTGGCTGAGTGGGTTAGTAGGTGGCTGAGTGGGTTAGTAGGTGGCTGAGTGGGTTAGTAGGTGGCTGAGTGGGTTAGTAGGTGGCTGAGTGGGTTAGTAGGTGGCTGAGTGGGTTAGTAGGTGGCTGAGTGGGTTAGCGCTCCTTGGTTAGTAGGTGGCTGAGTGGGTTAGCGCTCCTTGGTTAGTAGGTGGCTGAGTGGGTTAGCGCTCCTTGGTTAGTAGGTGGCTGAGTGGGTTAGTAGGTGGCTGAGTGGGTTAGTAGGTGGCTGAGTGGATTAGTAGGTGGCTGAGTGGGTTAGTAGGTGGCTGAGTGGGTTAGTAGGTGGCTGAGTGGGTTAGTAGGTGGCTGAGTGGGTTAGTAGGTGGCTGAGTGGGTTAGTAGGTGGCTGAGTGGGTTAGTAGGTGGCTGAGTGGGTTAGTAGGTGGCTGAGTGGGTTAGTAGGTGGCTGAGTGGGTTAGTAGGTGGCTGAGTGGGTTAGTAGGTGGCTGAGTGGGTTAGTAGGTGGCTGAGTGGGTTAGTAGGTGGCTGAGTGGGTTAGTAGGTGGCTGAGTGGGTTAGTAGGTGGCTGAGTGGTTAGTAGGTGGCTGAGTGGGTTAGTAGGTGGCTGAGTGGGTTAGTAGGTGGCTGAGTGGGTTAGCGCTCCTTGGTTAGTAGGTGGCTGAGTGGGTTAGCGCTCCTTGGTTAGTAGGTGGCTGAGTGGGTTAGCGCTCCTTGGTTAGTAGGTGGCTGAGTGGGTTAGTAGGTGGCTGAGTGGGTTAGTAGGTGGCTGAGTGGGTTAGTAGGTGGCTGAGTGGGTTAGTAGGTGGCTGAGTGGTTAGCGCTCCTTGGTTAGTAGGTGGCTGAGTGGGTTAGCGCTCCTTGGTTAGTAGGTGGCTGAGTGGGTTAGTAGGTGGCTGAGTGGGTTAGTAGGTGGCTGAGTGGGTTAGTAGGTGGCTGAGTGGGTTAGTAGGTGGCTGAGTGGGTTAGCGCTCCTTGGTTAGTAGGTGGCTGAGTGGGTTAGCGCTCCTTGGTTAGTAGGTGGCTGAGTGGGTTAGTAGGTGGCTGAGTGGGTTAGTAGGTGGCTGAGTGGGTTAGTAGGTGGCTGAGTGGGTTAGTAGGTGGCTGAGTGGGTTAGTAGGTGGCTGAGTGGGTTAGTAGGTGGCTGAGTGGGTTAGTAGGTGGCTGAGTGGGTTAGTAGGTGGCTGAGTGGGTTAGTAGGTGGCTGAGTGGGTTAGTAGGTGGCTGAGTGGGTTAGTAGGTGGCTGAGTGGGTTAGTAGGTGGCTGAGTGGGTTAGCGCTCGTTGCTTTGAACGCGCATTGCCTTGCAACCACATAGGACCAAAGTTTAAAACCAAATATAACCTTCAAAGGTAAGGTATGGGTGAATACAAAAACTCTGTGTTTATAAAATTATGTTTACTTGGTCAGTAATGTTTACATATTTTAAAAAATCTGGTGCGGGCAACACACGACTTTCACTTACCTCCATTTTTAAAATCAATGAAAGAATTTTCAAATACAGTTAGAGATAAAAATACGTGAAATTATTAAGGAATTAATCAAATTGAATTTATATAGAAACATGTGTTTTATTAAAAAATCAATTATATTATTATCTTAAATAATCAGTAAGTTTTATCTTCTTTTCATCACTCTCCAATAACTTTTAAAAGCTTGTGTATGAGATGATATTTTTTCTAAAATCTTTAGCTTTCCAACGGTATATCATACATGTATATTACTGCTCTTATGTTCAAAAAAGAAAAATTGCATTTAAAAAATATTTTTTCTGTTTTCTCCTTTAGTTGGGTATCGAATTTATTCAATTTATATATTTACCAGTTTTTCATCAGCGTTAACAAGGTAATCTAGTTATTATTATTGAATCTACAAAATTAAATAAAGATACTTTAGGGGAAGAAAATTTAAAATATCGGCATTTAAGCCCTGTCAGACCATTTTTATCTAAATAAAACCTACATGATATTAAAGCCCCTTAAATTTTACATCAATATAGTGAGTTCAATCAAAATCGTCGGAACCGTTTTTGAGAAAATCGAAGAAAGGTGCAAAATGCATGGTATAAAGTGCCTCTTCTGGTATGCTCATTTTGATAAAAAAAGTTTTGTCACGTCTCGGGTGTATAGTTGTCTTAAATATGAAATTTCAGTTTCATAGTACCTACCGTTTCCGCCCGGGAGTTACCACACACACACACACTCACACATACAGACACACACACACACACACACACACACACACAGACCTTTTTGCGGGACTTGGTTATTTGGACTCAGGGGACCCTAAAACGTGTATTTCCGTTGAAAACTGGAATTCGAAAATTTTCACGATCGCAATACTTCCCCTTACTATATATAGTAAGTGAAAGTAAAAAGGATTAGTTAAGGTGCTTTTAGATTTCTTATCCATAACTGGTATTTTGCTTGCTCAAAATAGAAGCGAATTAAATTCACTTTTGTCATTTAATGATTTTTTTATATTAAAAAAAAAAGGAAATTCTGGTGCACAAACAATTAACAAAATTTGCAGTGTATGGCGATGATGCCTTAGAAGAAAGCAACTGTCTCAACTCAAGCAACATAACTCGATTGGTGATGATGATGAACAAATTCAACCAAAATGATAAGAGATGGCAACATGTAATAGATCAAATTGGGTCATAAAAAATATTTACAAGAATCTCAAGTTTTTATTGAAATTATCAGTAAATAACCCTACAATCTTATTTTTTTTTCAATAAAATCATTTATTACGTTGAATTTCAAAAACTTTCTTAAGAAAAATTTAAATAGCTCTGTTACATGAACTGGAGGAATATTCACTGAAAATAGTAAATAAAAGGTGCTACCAATGAAATGTGCTCACAGTTTTAAAATTCATTTTATAATAAATTTTAATTTTTTCTGTGTTTATTTTTTTTTCTATTTTCACAGATTTTCATATGTTTTTCTTTGCTTTTTAAGAAATTATATAAATTTTTTTGGTTACATAGCAGTTTTTGTAAACATATAAAAGAAAAAATAAAAGTTTTATCGAGTGATGCAATTTTATGACATGAACTTTATTATGTTTTTGGTTCGTGATGTTCCTTTAATATAGGCTAGTTATTTTAGGTCTTATCTAATTTTTTTTTTTAAATTAATCCAGTATTAATTTTTTCTCTAAATAATATTATTATATATTCATATGCTGATTAAATAACAATTTGCAATTTCCTTTATTGTTAATCTGGTGAATTATTAAGTTCATAAATGTTTTATCCTAACCATTAATATAGTTCTTATTACATTTTACATAATTTTTTATTCTATTTTTCATTGCAAATTCAAAAATAACAACACAAAATAATTAGTTCATTTTTTCCTTTTGAATTAATGTTAGTTGTGTAATACTTGATTGTATATATTTACATAATATTATTATTTAAGAATGAAATTTCTTATTATTATAGTTTTAAATAGAAACATTTGAATATAGCTTTTAAGTAAGTATTGATTTCTACTCCATGTTTAATTTTTGGTTCTGACTGTCCCCACCCTACATATTGATTCTATCCCAGCTTCTGTATCAAATCAAGCTATTTTTAAAAAAAAACAATTATGTATTATATATTATATAATGTAGTACTATATTTATTTAAAATAATGTATTTAAACTTGTATCTTTATATATTTTTGTTTCAAGATAATTTTTTTTTTTTTTTTTTAATTTTTGACATCTTTACAGATTTTTAAGTTATCTTTTGTTGTAAAAATCTTGTTTTATCGTAGTTTAGTTTTAAATAAGGAAATTAAATTGTTATTTTTGAGGTAAATAAAATATTGAAGAAAACAAAGTTGCAACAAATGATCATTCTCTGATTAGATTGTTATTTACAATGTTATTATTGTGATTTTTTTAAACCATATTCTTTATATATGTATAATTTTATTGATTGATAATTATCATTTTTTTTTATTTATTAGTTCTTTTATAAACATTATTTTTTTAAATGAATGGTTCAATTTCTATCCCATTATGATTATGATTATTGTATTTCTTAATTTTTTTTATAATTATCGGTCACTTTTAACTTTCTAAATATCACAATACTAATTTATAATTCAAAGATGACTTACCAATGATAGCATTGTTTTGTAATGCTTCCTTATTTCTTTCCCTTTCATGGTTCATTTACACTATCCTATTTCTGTTTTTCATCTTCTTCCAAAATGATAATTAGGTAAATAGATGATAAGACATTGACCAGAAGGTTGGTGAGGATTTCAAGATGTGGAAGCTGGGACTGGGGGAATGAAGCCTGGGCATGCCCATTGGCCAGTTGGGGATTTTGGAGCTTTTTATTCAAATTGAAATCCTGATTTTGATATCTCCATGTATCTTCAGTTTCTATCTTCTTTATATTTACTTATCATTGGTCTGCATTATTACTCTTAGTTTGGTATATTTTGTTTGTTGCTGTTGTTTTAATTATAAGGGAGATAACTGCTAATGTTTATTATCATCTTCACTTCTTTACATAACAATTGGCTAATTTTATTAATTTTGTGAAAAGGTAAAAAAATAAAATAAATATAGTGATCATAGCATATTGCATCACTAAATAAAAAAAATGTTTCCAAAATTAAACATAATTTTTTTTTTAATGCCCAAAAAATAATATTATAAATTGAAAATTAAAGAAAAAAACACATTAAAATCAATGGGAAAAAAATTCTCTTGTAAAATGAATTGTAATATTAATTTTCAAAACTACCACCACTGTGTCACGTCTGTTTTCCATGAAAATCGTTCAACTTCGTGTAATCTCACAATGTTAATTGTTTCTGATAGCAAAATGCTTAAAAATCGAGGTAATTAAAATTTTTATTCTCTCAGCAGTTAAGACTATTAACCAAGAACTAAGAATTTTTTTTTTTTATTTCTAAGCGTATGATATTAATAAGTGGACAAAAAAAAAAAAAAATATTCAATTGGATCAAATTCATTACCATAAAAAATTAAAGTATAGCTGATGCAATTTCTGTGACCATGACTGTACAAAGAAATATGATTAAATGAAAAGATTGTAATAATAAAATTAATAATGTCATTAAAATTAAAAATAATACACATACCTCTGCTGTTAATATCAATTTAATAATTATTAAACAAATTTAGAGTTGAAAAAAGTTTAAAGAATTACATTCAGTTTCCTTGGAAACATATGTTTTAGATTAAATAATATAACCATTTAAAATTGTTTTGTACAATAATCACTTAAGTTTATGCCTATTTGTCACTATACATTACCTTACACAACTTTATGTATAAGATATGTTTTTTTTTTTTCAAATCTTCAGGTTTCCAATGGTATATTATACATCTATATTACTTTTCTCCTTATGTTGGTTATCAAATTAATTTAACTTACTTATCCGTTTTTTATCTAAGCTAATAAAATGATATAGTTAATTTTTTGGAATCTACAAAATTGAAGGTAAAATTAAGAGGAAGAAAAATAAAAAAAAATTATAAAGGCATATACAGGTCTAAAATGTGAAGTTTCAGTTTTATACATCTGATCACTTTTGAACTAGACTCATCACACACACACACACACACAGGGACCCTAAAACGTGTATTTTCATTTAAAACTTTAATGATCATAATACTTTTCCTTACTATACATTTCATATATAAGTGAAAGTAAAAATTAGATTGATGAACTTTTTAATAACATAATTTGTATAAACAAGATGGATAACTTAGATAAGCTGAAATAAACGAATCTTCTTATCCGGTTGAATAGTAATGATGATTATAGTTTGTTCATTGTTGCTCAATGCCTCGAGAGACCTGATTCGATATGCCACACTTTTCAATTTCTATTCTATTCTGAGTAGGGATTATGATCCGGAAAAAGGGCTCCAGTAATCGGGCGGATCCGGCATCTTCAAACGTTTACCGGATCCGATTATACCAATTTATGGCCAAAAATAGCGCAGTTTAATGAGTAGGTACTTTGAATGAGTTACATTTTGTGTGAATGTTAAGTGGTGAGTCGTTCGATGCCAAATTGCATCACTCCATTAGTTAAGTTCAGTATCATTAGTTTGCCTCGCCCGGGACAATAAATGTGTGTTTGGATTTGTCGGTGTTTCGTCTAAATGTAAGTAAACAGATATTATTTTCTTGAATTTACGCGAGTTATAGCATCCTATAAGTTGGCTGTAGAGGAACTTCTGAAACAATCCTAAAATTTGTTTTGTCATGTCATGACATGATGTCAATTACTGAATTTATGAAACACTGCGTACAAATCTATTAAAATCTTGGAAGACTGAGCTACGTTACTGCTCACGTCTTCATAAATTTCACTTTCTCATATAGTTCAATTAATTTATTAATTTTTTTTTATAAAATCTAACATTATTAACCTTGATTAATTAACTGAGATGGGAATTGTGATTACAGTAAGATTAAATTATTTGAGAATGCTTACAAACAAGTCTTATATTTATGATAGACACCATCATCATTTGACAAATTTGTCTAATGAATGAAATAATTATTACAATAATGAGCTTGTATTATAAAATATGTTTTTTGTTATTTTTACAACTTATTCATCTACTGAATATAATTACCCTTTTTAACTTTATTCCCTTCTCACTTCTACTATCGATGAATTTACTCATTGCTTTATCGGTTTTTTTTTTCACTTTTCCTCAAGTACTGGTTTTTAATTTGTCATGACAATATTTATTCATATTTTCGTACACTAAAATTTACAATTGTACACTACTACGTTTTAGTCCTGATAAATAACCACAACATGGACCGAGAAGTATTGGTTCCACAATAAATAGTATTAAACCTATTTAACAATTTTTCATTTGTTTCTGTTTACTGTTTTAGATTTCAAAGCAGCAGAAGTCGAACAAAGTGAGGATGGTGAGTAAATCATGCCTTATATTTCATTATGTAACTAAGTAGGACTAGAGAATATATTAAAATAGAGAAATTTCAACAATTTTTAAACATTTCATTCCATCTATACTTTAAGAAAGAATCAGAATCACTCATTTGAATGAATGAATAACTTTATTTGCTTTCGGGGTACTCCCCATACAAATAGAACTGGCTACATAAAAAATATATTATACAAAATATACTTCAATAAAGAGTTAGCAAGATACTAATTCATTACGTTATAAGCTCTAGGTACAATATTGTACCTAGAGAATCGCTCATTTAGGAAGTAGTCTATAAAACAAATGAAAAAAGAAATACAAAACCTGGTGCAAAATAATCCTCTAATAATAAAAATAATAATCCTATTTGGTGGTATTTTTAAAAGTAAACATAAGTATTTTTAAATATTAAATAAATTAGAAGATTATTCTACTACCTGCATTTATAAGAAACCTGTTCCACTACAACCCATGAAGTCTTGGGCTCAGTAAATATAGAGATTCGCACTGTTCCTAGGCCAACAGCCGTGCAATGAGGTGATTAGGCCTTGATCATGCTCAGCCGCCTAGTTTTTCCCCAATTCAGGTACCCATTTTGTAGAGGCTGGATGTGCCCCAGGATGGTCTCCATACCCTAGAGTCATCCCCCGACTAAATTATGTTCTGTAAACAATAAATAATGTTCTGTCATAGCCGGGATTCGAACCCAGGACCCGGAGAACAGTAGACTATTTCTCTATCTACTAGACCACGCCACTCCCTAGCATTTATAATAATAATAGACTTACCGAACCCGAAGGTTCGATGCCGATACCACCAAATTCAGTCTACACAGACTCGTCCAATGTTCACCGTTCAAGCCCAAGCCCCCGAGATCAGCCTTAACGCAATCCTCCCATCGACGCTTCGGCCTACCTTTCGGACGCCTACCAGTCGGGTCAGCGAATACCAACTTTCTCGGAATACGTTCCTCACCGAGCCCAACAATTTTACTCGCCCATTTGAGTCTCCACGAAGCTATCAACTCAATTATATTCACAGGATATAAGTTCCCCAATTCCGCGTTGTGCAACCTTCTAAATTCCCCAGTGGCCTCATCTCTCTTCGGACCAAATATTTTACGCAGTACCTTATTTTTGAAAACCTTAAGCCGTTGTCCATCCTTCGAAGTAAGTGGCCACGTTTCACATTCGTAAAGAACTGTCGGAAGAATAATAGTTTTATAAATTCTAACCTTTAAGTTTTTAGATAGAAGCCGTGAACTAAGTAACTTAGCAACAGAATAATAACTCGCATTTCCCACCTGTAATCGGTACTTTATTTATTCCTGGTTTCCTTCCTGGATTCCTAGCATTTATAAAGTTAATCAAATTTATTTACTTATCATAATTTCAGATATACTTTTGTTTAAACCTTTTAAATTAATAAAATTATTAGATCCCTGCTTTATTAGTACAAGCTTGATCTAAATAGTTCAAACAGGTGAGTATTTAACTGGAAAATTTGACTGCTAAATATTAAATAGGACATGTTGTTTTGTAAATTATACTTCTCACATTTTTTAATTTTTTATAGGTCATTAATATTAATATATTATTTTATTTATTAAGTATTAATAAGATTTATTGGAAAGTTTTTTCTACACTTAAATGTTTAATGTAAGAAGTAATATTTTATCAAATAAAAGTGACTTTTCTAAAATACCTATTGAATATTGAATAGTTAATTGTATATATATAGTGAAGGATGGTGTTGTACGGGTGGCGTTCAATGATTAATTTACAAAAAAGTTTCATTGCAATGTAATTAGGTTTGTATAAAGAAATAAATAATAAATATAAATTATTTATTCATTTATTTCTATATAAAAACAATTCAACATATATAAAACTTTTTATTTTAGCCATGAAGAAAATCCACAATGCGTACCTGCAATCGTTGGTTTTGAATACCAATAATTTTTTGTAATCTTTCATTGATCGGCACCTTAAGAGGTTAAGATGGTCTCATCCTTCATAAAATTAAATATATATTATTTGTAGTTTAAATTATTGGTTAAATTTATGTTAGTTTAATATTCAATCATAAACTCTAAAGTGATATTGATATTTTTCAGAGGATGTGACGGATGAAGAAGCTGAAGATGCTTATCAACCAATCGTTGAACAGAGCTTTGATGTTCATGATTTAGTTAAAAGGTAACATAAGTTTTCTTTAATATTAAATAGTTGACTATGGGATTAATATGAAGGGTGAGATGATATGTGGGTGGCAGATAAAATTCATTGTTTTGATAATAAGTTTTCCTTATTAATATGTTCTTTCATGATGAACACCCTCGACCTACTTCTCTAGCATATGTTATGTATGGTCAACAATTACTCCATCTTTATAAAAGTAATGAAGTATGAAATCAAACAGTAACTGTTACTGAAGCCTTGGCTCACAAATTAAATTTTACTTTCACTTACCTTACCTATTTATGAATTTATTCCCATCACACCAGAACCCCTAAGTGGAATCAGCTTAATTCATGCCTTTAGGAGCATCAATCAATCCTACTTGATTAAATTTAAACACCTTTGGCTAAATAAAGGACTTAGACAATCACTCAAATTCTTAGATGGTCTTAGTACTGGCAGAAGGAAGTGTCTTCTTGGTATGAGTAAATCATGCCTGAAACCTTGACTGCTATCTATACAGGACACGGCAAACTTAATTACCACATGTTTAAACTTGGTATTTCTGACACCCCTTTATGCAGACTATGTGGCATGGAGGACGAAACATCGTTCATATAGTCTACCACTGTGACAGGCTAGCTATGTTAAGGTTCACTTTATTTGGTGAAGCCCGCCTAGAATACCCTACTAACAACAAACTTGTTAATCCTAACAAACTTCTGAAGTTTGCTTCTGCTACTAAACTCGTGTTTTAAATCTAACACCGTGGTTTCACAACACAACACAAGCTTGTACCAGTCACCACAATAAAGAGTGATGAAAAGCTGATAAAACTTACTAGATGAGATTATTATATCAATTGGTTGTTATAATGTATCTTTTAGCCCTGATGAAGGCCCACAATGTATGCCGAAACGTCGGCACATAATTAAAATAGCACTTGTTTTAATGTGTGTTTCTATTTAATGACCGCACCCCCAACCATCTTCTCATCTAATTTCTCAACGGTCAACAACAAACACCATCATGATAAAACTAACTGATTGTCATCAATAATAATAATATAGATTATTTAATATAACACATGTTTCTATTGAAATTAAATGTAATTAATTCTTTAACAATTAATTTTCATCTTTAACTGTATTTAAAAATTCTTCAATTGAAGTAACTGAAAGCCGTGTGTTACCCACATTACTTTTTTTTATTAGTGTGATTTATTAGATTACAGCATCCCCAATCTATGTATCCAATCATTAAAACATATTTATTGTTATTATAATTCTATTATTACATTTTCAGGTTTGCTTCTCCGAAAGTGATGAGCGTATGTATTACTTTATTATCAACTTTCGATAAGAATTCCGCGTTCACGAACCATTGCATTACCAAAATGTTACATCGGATAGCCTGGGATTGCAAGCTGCCGTCGATGCTATTTCAAGCATCGCTCTTCAGGAAGTTCCAACAGATCATGGAGTCCATGGACCCGAGTCACAAAGTAAGTCTGCATCTTAATAAAAAGTTTTCATAACTTAATTAATTACTCATAATGAATTAGTTTAATTTAATAATCAAATCAAAGTAAAAAAGTATATTTATTATATTTTGCCAACGTTTCAGCTTAATATTAAATATTTGTAAGCCATCATCAGAGCTGGGCTAAAACTTGACAGAAATGCCAAAGAGATATAAATATTTTTCTGATATATAAGAGGTAATGATATAATTATGTGTAGATAAACATCATATAAACTGACAAGGAGAGAATCCCAAATGTGTCTCAGCGATTTTGATGAAATTTTTTTAGGTGCAACTAGACATTAAACGATTAGACTCTGCAAAATATTAGAGGCCAATGCTCTCCAGGAATATAACTAAAAATATCAGAAAGTTTACGCACTGAAAACGCATTTTATTTAATATCTCTTATCTCTGATTCTAGTGAAGGTATAAAAACAAGTATGGTGTCAAAATTTCATAGCAATAATAATTTTTAAAAATAATTCATTAAAATATTTAAGTTTTATGCTTGGTAATAACCTTGAAATAACTCAAAAGAAGTAAAGCATTTAGGGGTCATTCTTGTCCACAAATTGCTGTGGGACATTCATATCTCTTACATTGCTGGTAAACTTTAAAATGCCTTTGGGCATGTAAAAACGCTATTAATAATGTTTGGGGACTCAAACCCCAAATCGTCTATTGGCTTTACACAATGGCCATTAGACCAATGCTCACATACTATTGGCTCTACACAACAGCCATTAGACCAATGCTCACATACTATTGGCTCTACACAACAGCCATTAGACCAATGCTCACATACTATTGGCTCTACACAACAGCCATTAGACCAATGCTCACATACTATTGGCTCTACACAACAGCCATTAGACCAATGCTCACATACTATTGGCTCTACACAACAGCCATTAGACCAATGCTCACATACTATTGGCTCTACACAACGCCATTAGACCAATGCTCACATACTATGTGGCTCTACTCAACAGCCATTAGACCAATAGACTCACATAACTATTGGCTCTACACAACAGCCATTGAGGGACCAATGCTCAACCATACTATTGCTCTACACAACAGCAAATTAGACAATGTCTCACATAACTATTGGCTCTACACAACACCATTTAGACAATGCTCACATACTTTGGCTCTACACATACAGTCCATTATGAACACATGGCTCACAATACTATTGGCTCTACCAACAGCCATTATGACCAATGCTCACATACTATTGGCTCTTAACAACAGCATTAACCAAATGTCACATATATGCTCTACACAACAGCCATTAGACCAATGCTCACATACTATTGGCTCTACACAACAGCCATTAGACCAATGCTCACATACTATTGGCTCTACACAACAGCCATTAGACCAATGCTCACATACTATTGGCTCTACACAACAGCCATTAGACCAATGCTCACATACTATTGGCTCTACACAACAGCCATTAGACCAATGCTCACATACTATTGGCTCTACACAACAGCCATTAGACCAATGCTCACATACTATTGGCTCTACACAACAGCCATTAGACCAATGCTCACATACTCCTCTGTTATATGGTGGCACAGGGCTCGCTTGCCTTATGATAACTGGGGCAATTAAGACTACTCTTAAGACCTTCGATGGAGACAATGCTGAACATCATGCCTCTAAACTTGGAGGTGGAAGCGCAAGCGCTAAGAACCATCTACCACTTTACCAAACTAGGTAACTGTTCCAACAAGTGTACCCATCAAGGTCATTGCAACTTACTTAGCAGGCTTAATGAAAACAATATCCTAGCTATGCCCTCAGACAAAGCCGGAAGTTAATCAGTGCCAACTATAATGTCAACATTGATAAATCAAGGAAACACAGGCAAACACACAACAGTTTTCCAAGCTGAACTTCTCGCTATTCTCCACTGTGCTACTGACCTATGCGCTGAAAATACTAGTGGCAAAAAGATATTTATCTATACTGATAGTCAGTTAACATCTTAAGAAAAAAAAGTGGTAATTAAGTAACCATATGAGATTTAAGTAGAAAATTAGGATTACCTGTAGCAGGGTGGCTAACATACAGCCTTATATGCCAAAGGTCAAGGGGTCAAACCCACAGATGGTCCTAGGATTTTTTAATGGGAGTAAAAAATCCTTAGTTATGTCCTTCCTTGTAATGATGGTCCCGAGCTTGTGCGATGTCAGGTACTCGTTAAAGATCCCTATTCTAATAAAACCTGGATATGCAAAATTAGGACTCCCACAGTAGCATAAAGTGACGATAAATAAAATAAACAAACTACAAAAAAAAAAATAGACAGCTTTTCTTATAATTTTTTTCCTTCTTTTGGCATTATTATTTAAAAATATACATGTATTTTTTATTCGCAATATTAATAATAATAGGCCTACTGAACCCTTAGGTTCAATGACCATATCATCAAATGCTGATGATCACCACTCAGATAGATCGCCTACCGATATTTTTGGAATTCATTCTTCATAGAGTATTTTTTTTTTATTGAGCCTGGTTAAAATAGTACATTTATTTACATTAGAATTACCATAGCGATCTTAAAGCAATGACATTGCTGAGAAAGCTGTCGAAAAAATATATGAGATTATATAATGCATGATATGTAAACTCTTAAAAATTTAAAAACTATAAATCTGTGATATTCCAATTCCGAAACTCCATAAAAAATCTAGGAGTCATGTTTGATCAAGACTTAAGGTGGAGTTACCATATTTCCCAAATTACCAGAAAATCCATCTCTATCCTAAAAAGTAGTTTCCGTGACTCTTTTCCTAGAAGTATCCGTCATCTCTTAGTGTCTTCTCTCATATTCTCATGCTTTGACTATGGATGCCTTGTATATCGGGAACTTGGTGGCGAAAACGAGATAAGGCTAAAATGACTAATGAATAGGTTCATAAGATTTATGTACCACCTCTCCAGACAGTCACACGTCTCTCTGTTATTCTGATCAATGGTGGCTCTATCCTGAATCCTGAAGAAAATACCTACTTGAAATCTTCCTATTCCGATCCTTGCGAGCACAAAAACCTTCCTATATCTTCGACCTCCTTACTCCATGCTCTTCCATGCACGCCCTAAATACAAGATCTCAACCTCTACCTATCTATACTTACCCTCTCATAGAACAGCATCCTTTGAAAAGTCCTTCATCATCCATGCTACCATATTTTAGAACTCTTTACCCATCTCCCTCAGTATGTTGTTATCCCTAACCACTTTTGAACACCACCTCCTCAAAATCAATCTTCCTCACATATGTGATAAATCCTGATTTTGAAGATACATAACTGAACTCATTCAATGTTGTTATCTGATTTTATTTTTTATCTTTTATATTATGTTATATTAACTTTAAATACTTAAATGCTATCAGGCTAAATAATTATATATCAAATGAAGCCAGACAAATTGGACTTCCTCTGTTCACTGTAAATTATCGTTAGGGGATGAAATGTCCCAGAATAAAAGTTGTTTTTCATTCATTCATTCATATACAATGTCTTTATATCCTTAAAAAATAAAGTTCAATTCTTATGGATATTTATTACCAGTGTAATAGTCTGTGATTTTGGGCAAAAATACGACAAAAAATAAATAAACCAGTGAGTTAAATGTACATTAGGTACACTTTAATTTTTTAATTTGATTATAATTATTTTTTCAGGAACTTGCTCAGTTGGCTAAGTTCATTATACGAAAATTTGTAGAAGTTGCAGCAACCAACAAGAAACTTTTATTAGAACTTCTATTTTTTAAGACTGCTAAAGACGCCTACGAAATTGAATGCGGTTATGGGTCGTTCCAAGAGAAGTAAGTAATGTCATTGCATTATTTTTAATTTTAATAGTGGTTTATAGATACTTAAATAAATTTTTAAGAATGAAGTCTAATACTTGCTAATAGTAATTAAATGTTTTAATTGTTATATTATAGATCTAAATCAGCTGCTATGGTTTGGGAGGAGCACGAAGAAGATGAGCTTAGAAGATTGCATGATGAATATCTGAGAACCAAACCTTCAGAAAGTAATATTAAAAACTTAAAACTAAATTTATTATTTAAAATAAAAATATTCTGTTGTAATATTATTTGAAATTATTTATTTTTTTAGATTTTGTTGATTGGATCATGGACAATATAATTAATAAAAATCGTAGTAAAAGAAGCATCAAAAAGAAGTTGAAGGAATTGGATTTGCTTATTGAGGTACGAATTTCGTATATATTTCTTTGTTTTTACAAATATAGATCATAATTTATATTTTTATAAAAATTTTCAACTATTTAATTTATAATATGATAAAGAATTCGGTTGGGGGTGTGATAATCAAGAAATCATACCATCAAGGAAATCTTGTTATATTTTTGTGCCAACATTTTAGCGTTCATAACAGACATTAACTAGGACTAAGAAAGCAAGATAATAACCAATGCCAATTAAAAGAAAAAAATAATTCTAAGTTAAAATTACAATAGTAAAAAATCTGGTGAGGGCAACACTCGACTTTTACTTACCTCGGTTGTTAAAATCAATTTAAGAACTATTAAATAAATTGAAAGTTCAAAGATTTTTATGTTAATTTAAATAAAAAGGTTACCTGTAGCATGGTGGTTAGCATAACAGCCTTTCTATGCCCAGGGTCCCAGATTCAAACCCAAACCCCCGGTGGCCCTAGGATTTTTCAATGGGAGAAAAAAATCCTTAGTTATGCTGTAAAGTGATGGTAAATAAATAAATAAACAAACAGACAAATAAAAAAGATTATTCAGTTTTGTTGGAAAAAATTTTTTTATAATTTTTTTCGGAATAGGCCCATCATTCATCTTTTTTGCCTAGAGCGTGTTTGGTGTTGGCCCAGTACACGCGCCTTCCCTGGCTGAGCACCTCCTTCCCCACCTTCATCCAGAGCAGTACCTGTCTTCTCTTCTCACCTAGTGGATTGTTCTTGAACCTCATTTGCTTTAAAATCGCTCTAAACAGTGAATGGTCTCTGCTTTCACTGCCAACTATTCCCAAATCTTTGCCATCTTTCAGGTAATTTTGGGAATTAAACCCCTTACGGATGGTGCTTCCTAAAGTGCTAAGGCTTCATCGCCATACACGCTGTAAATTTTGGTGACAATTTCTTTTTAGAAAAAAAAAAATTAAAGCGAAAATTAATTTTTTTCTCTTTCATTTTGAGCAAGAAAAATACCACTTAAAGACAAGGAATCTCGGTTGAAACTAATGCATAAAAGCACCTTAACTGATCCTTTTATAGAATATGTAAACATTTTTAACCTTGTAAACATGTTTCATAAAAACAGAGAGGATTAAATTGAAATATTGAAAAATTCTACTAACTTATGTTACAGCCCAATAATAATGTTATTTTTATGATATAGGAAAAGACAAAGGATTGGACCGAAGAGCAGATGGAGGAATTGAAACAACTCTATGAAGACTTTAAGGATTCAGAAGGTAGGTCTTTATTTCTTCTTTCTTTCTGTCTCTATCTATCCCCATTCCACACCTATTTCTATGGATTTCATTTTTTCCTCATGAATTCTGATAAACGTATACTTTTTAAAATGAAATATAATATTATATCATCTTAAAAATTAGCAAATATTCAGTTTTAAAAAGCTCATATATCTTGTTTTAGATCCGCTCTCTGCTATAATTGAGAAATTGAGCTTGTCAAGATCGAGGAGAAACGTAGCTAATACATTAGTCAAGATGGGTTGCGTCGAATCTACCAAAGATCTTCGGAAGAAGAGGAAGAAGCAAGGATCCGGAAGGAGGAGTAAGAAAGAAGAGGAATCTGACTCTGACATCTCGTCTTCAGAAGACGAGGACGTTCGGAATCCAGAGACTAGGGAGGAGATCAGAGCGAGGGAGTCCATACCTCAGCTATTTGACACTTTTTCGGTTCTCTTCGAACAAAAGGAAGTTGATACTTGTAAGTCATTTTTACTTTCACTTACCTATTATAAAATATATAGTAAAGAAAAGTATTAGGATCGTGACAATTTTCTAATCCCAGTTTTCAACCGAAATACACATTTTAGGGTCCCCTGAGTTCAAATAACCAATTCCTGCGAAAAGTTCTGTGTCTGTGTGCTTGGTAAGTCTTATGCGAAAACAAAAAGTAGTAAAAAACTGAAATTTCATATTCTAGACAACTTATGCCTGAGATGTTACTGCAACTTTTATCAAAATTGGTATACCAGAAAAGCTACTTTATGCCTGTGCATTTTATAACTTTTTATGATTTTCTTGAAAACGGTTCTAACCATTTTGATTAAACTTGTAAAATTTAACAGGCTTTAATATCATGTATGTTTCATTCTGATTAAAATAGTGTGACAGAGCTTAAATATCGATATTTTAAATTTTCTTCCTCTTAAATGCCTTCGATTTTGTAGATTGGAAAGAATGAATCATTATTTTATTAAAATTTATAAAAACAGCTAAATATATTCAAGTTGAACGAATTTGATAACCAACTAAAAGAAGAATGTGTATTCTCACCCCCGAACACAAGAATGAAAGCTAAAGATTTTATGAAAAAAAAGTTATCCTATATTAAAAGCTGTAAAACATAATGCAGAAAGACGAAAATGATGTGATTATTGTAAATAATAATTTCTAATGTTATATTATTTAATCTGAAACACATGATTCCATCGAAACTCCATTTAATTCTTTAACTTTAATTCAAGTCTAACTTTATTTCAAAATTCGAAATTGATTATAATAATGGAGGTAAGTGAAAGTCGTGTGTTGCTTACACCATATTTTTTATTTTTATTTTAAGGTTTAAACTTTTCACACAACACGAATACTTCTTACATCACGTTCCGACTTTTATACCCCTTCCCAAACAACCAAAATGTTTGAGCGCTTGTTCCAGTTATTGTATGTCAGCTTTTGTAATTTCCTTTTGTCAAACATCCACCATGCTCCTTTCCTTTCTCCTGTAGCAGAAGAGTGCCTCTCTTCGTTACAAGGCAATCTGGGCAAGTTAAATTAATTCTAATTTAAGCGATAGTTTACAAAAATGTTTTATCAAAAAGCATGTGTGTTATAGTTTATAATTAAAGAAGAGTGGTTGTAGCCTGTTCAGTCTGTGTTATCAAGGTAATTTAGTCAAATAGTTGTTTTTGTTAAAATATTAAACAATGAAGTATTCTCTGATTACTTTGTTTGTTTTTACTCTGACCTGCCAAACTCCATTCAAATCCCTCTTTATCACATAATACTCGTATATATTTTTGTCCTTACTCTTTTAAAAATTGGTTGTTATCTTGTTCTTACTTGGTCCTAAAGATGGCCTACAATTTAGGCTGAAATGTCGGCTCAATAAATTAGTTTGCTCATTTGAAGTATTTTTGATTTCCTCACTCCCAAACAACTTCCGTAATTCTACCTACAATCAACAACTTTTCCAACATTATTTATCAATTATTCCTTTTTGATAGTTATTTATAATATATATCTAAGTACCATACTGATATTCTTAGCTCTGTTTGGCCTCAATCAGTGTTCTGATTGATTTTTTATTTTAATGTTTTTTTCAGAATTAAATGTTTGTGTTATCTGTATTTTCCAGACCTGGAAGATGGTTTGCAATGGATAAAAGAGTGCATGGAAGAGTGCGTTGAGGACATGGACGATGAACCTACCGAAGTCCCACTTCTACCATTGTCCAACGAAGCAATATTGTCCATCGAAAATAAACAGTTTCAACAATTTTTGTTGTCCTTGGGCATCTTCAGGCCTTTAGAACAGGTATGTTATCTTCTTGTGTTTTAATATTAAACTTAGGAATATATAAAATAGTTTAATTATATTTTAAAGTTATGATTGTGACACTTCTGTTTTTTTATTACTAGTAAGTATTGCTAAGAAATGTGGTTCTGTGTTTTTTAGATATATTTCTCTCTCATAGACACCATGGTATAAACATAGAATTGAATTAGAATTCTGGTTGACACCAGACTTGTATAATAGGATCTCAATAATTGATATAGCCAAAAGTATAAATTATTGATGTTTTTATAGGTGGAAATAATCAGGAGTCAGTCTTTTTTTTTTTTAATATGTTTAATTTTGCCGACGTTTCGGCTCAAGCTTGTGAGCCATCATCAGGGCATTACTGAGCCATGTCGTAAGCATAAACTGAGTTCACGGCTGAGTCTGATCAAGGCCTAATCATCTCATTACACTTTCATTGGCCTCTGAGTACGAATCTCCATAGGTACTGAGCCCAAGAGCCTTCATCGGTTAAAGTGGCACAAGTTTTTTTTTTTTTTATAGTTTTATATAGACATTTTATTATTTTTCCTATTATAAATACTTGTATCTATTCATTTATTTTATTTTGTTTCTATAACCATTTTACTATTTTTATAGCTTCCTAAAATATACGTAGTTTTGCATTAAATTAAAAATATCCAAGGGTCACCTGTCATGTATGAACCCACGACCTGGGGCGTAGGAGGCTGTTATGCTTGCCACTATACCACAGGTGACCTTGTTTCATATTTTATAGTCAAGATGAAAGTCCAGCTTAATGGATCCTGTCCCATAATTTTAATAATATATTGATGTTAAAATATTATTCAGGAATTAATAAAACTCTTGATTTATTTCAGGAAATGTACTGGAGATTCCCTGCCACTTGGCGAGATACAGATTTCAGGAAGAGGCAGAACCTTATAAATCTATTAATTGAAAACAAAACTACAGAAGAATGTTTTGAAGAAGCTACAAAACTCATTAGGTATTAATTTATTTTATGCTTAACTTTCATTTTTTTGTATAAAATAATGTAGAAACTATTCTCTTCTTACTGAAGGAATTAGTCCGGGTGGCGGTCATTAAATGAAACAACTGAATAATTTCAACTATTTTATTGTTTGCCAACGTTTTGACCCCCATTTTGGGTTATCATCAGGGCTAAAAAGATACAAAAAGGATACATTTAAAATAAGATTAAAAATACTATTTTTAAAAAAAATAACTATTGCGCTAGAGAATGTCAATATTATAACATTAAAGGAACTAGATGTGTAAAGAAATCAATTAATTAAATTACAATGATAAAGGTATACTAATGAGAGCTATACAGATCAGATAATGTACAAATATATAAGAAAAAATTACATGAAATAAAAAACATTAAAAAATGGAGTACAGTGGAGATATGTACCGTCTGGTAGGCGAGTGGAAACTAGGAACAATTTGGTAATAAGGAATATAGGCAGGTAGATAGGAAAGTACCTACAAAAGGTTGGGTAAAATGGAAAATACGTATATTTCTAGACGGGATCTGACAACAATGAGTAAAATTGTAATATTAACATAAAAGGAAGTGACCAAATAGGATTTGTTACCAAGTCTTGAGGGTCATTTATTAATATAAATGATTAATATCATATAATAAATATAAATTAATATCATATAATTAATATAAATGATTAATATCATTTATTAATATAAATAAATAAATAAAAGGAAGTGTTCAGATTAAACCTACAATATTAATAACATCATAACGGTATTAGAAGATGTTTTAACAAGATTGTTGAAGTAAAACAATATAATACAATAGTAAGAATAATAATGTATAAACTATATGTAGTAAAACTGACTACCTCCCAACCAATGTTATTATAATTATTGTACATATATTAAGACAGTAAAAATGACCAAGTGAAAATATTATGAGAAAAAATAGTAATTAGTAACAATCATTGACAGATCATATAGTTGATACAAAATAGTAAAATAATTACAAATAGGAATAAATTGAATTGTAAAACCATTAAGAATTTATTAAGTGCAGAAAAAAATGAAATAGATACATATATAAAATAAATGTATACATAAATAAGTAAAAAATAAACCAATAAATTAAAAAAATGTATACAGTGGGATGGACATGGGAAGCTGTATTACTTAAGAGAATTTAATATATGGCTGTAGGTGGAGGGGATGCATTGTTTATCAGTTTTATGATTGACAGGATTAGATTGGAGATGGATGTGGACGGATTCAGCGATGAGTCTTTTTTTATGGTTGGGAACAGAATCTAAAATGGAACAATCTTGAAAGTTAAATGAATGATTAAAAGTTATGGAGTGTTCGGAGAGTTTTGAGGCTAGAAGGTTTCGAGAGGATACTGAGGATTTATGTTGAGATATGCGGGTTTTTAAGTAGTTTTTGGTTTCTCTCTTCTCTTCTTAAATAAAAATATTTATTGGGAAGAAGTTGATTCTAAATGCATTCAAATAAACATTGATTAAGTAGAAAACTTAATTTATTAATCTATTTTATTTATTAATTCTACTTAATCAAGTGTTTATTTGACTGCATCCCAAATTAACTTCTCCCCTATATATACACACACAGTTAACCATTCATTTATTGGAATTTATAACATTTTCCAATAGTTTTCTACGTTTTGAAGACATAAATAAATTTGATGAGTACTAAAAACAATAATAAATATTAAAATAATTTACATTCTTAGAGCAACTACATTATATTTGGGTTCACCTGTTTTTATGTATTGAAATTCTATTTTTATACATACCTTCCATATTTATATTAATACAGGTCAATCATTCGTAAAACATTTTCTTCTTTTATTTTCCATATCTTCATTAATTAAGACAGGCACTGTATTATTTAAAACAAACTTATATAATAATTCATTCTTTTCACTACCATATACTGAATTATTATTATTGTCAAACTATTGTGCTTGTGGACTAAAATACTATCCTTTTGTTTGCTATTTTAAATTAATATTTGCCAACTGATTCTGCAATGTAAAATTATTATAATAAATAAAAAGGTATAAATTGAGAATTGAGAAAAATTGATTTATTTTGTTATGTTGTTTGTTGGATGCCTTTAGGTCAATATAAGAACCAAAGAGACTTTAATAATTATTATCAATAGATAAATGTTTTTCTTTTCAGCATCTAACAGTACCTATATTCATTCATTAGCTTGTCCCATTCATTATCTATTGTTGAACTTGAAATATTTTCATTCATTTTAACAGTCATTGATCAGTTTCAACAATAGAATTGTAAATTAGAACAGCTGATAGATATTGGTTTTATTATTCAAATTGGAACAGCTGATATATATATTAGTGTTATTATGCGAATTAGAACAGCTAGTAGACATTGGTGATATTGTGCTGAAGTGAGAGGCCTAGAATCCCCAAAAAATAAAAGATAAACTAAAGTTCTTTGATTCTTATATTGAGCCATATTGAGAGAATTGCTTTGTTTTTTATCAAACTATTTTAAAACCTTGTTGTTATTTGAGTATGCATTTTAATCATTGATTGTTTCAGGGAAATCACTGGTAAGGATTATGATAAAGAAAACACTTCTGATCTTACTAAGGAAGACTTTCCATCCAGGGATGATTCGGACATGGAAGTTAACAAAGATGAAAATCTGTTGAGTAAGAAAAAAATTAAGAAGGAAAAAGAAAAAAAATCTAAGGATAAACAAACTAAAAAGAAAAATTGGAAAAATTCGAGAATGTTCAAGGATACAGACTCTGAAAATGAGTCAGACTCCGAAGGTGCTACAAAATCATCATTCAGTCATGAAAATGAAGTTAACGATGGTGAAACACAAAAGGGTAAAAAATCTCCCAAGGATAAAAGAGCAAAAAATAAATCACATTCTGCCAGTCGTAAAAATTCGAGAATTTCAAAAGATAACGATTCTGAAAATGAATCCGAATCTGAAGCAACATTCAGTGGCAGAAGAGAGGATACAAATAATATATCCGATAAGTCTGACGATGAAAAGGAAAATCTTGAGACTTCCACAAGTAAGAAAACTTTCAAGGATAAAATATCCAAAAATAAATCTCCGTCCTCTGCTCGCAAAAAATCTAGGATTTTGAAGGACACAGATTCTGAAAACGAATCCGAATCTGAAGCAACATTCAGTGGCAGAAAAGAAGTTGAATATACAAATAATATATCTGATAAGTCTGACAATGAAAAGGAAACTCTCGAAATTTCAACTAATAAAAAGAAATCGCCATCCTCTGCTCGGAAAAAATCTAGGGTTTTGAAGGATACAGATTCCGAAAATGAGTCAGAATCTGAAGTTGTTAAAGAACCAACGTTCAGTGTTGGTAAAGATTCCGATAAGTCTAATGATGACGATGAAAAGGAAAATCAGAAGACTTTCAAAGTTAAAAACTCTAAAAATAAATCTAGAATCCTGAAGGATTCGGATTCCGAAAATGAATCAGAAACCGAACAAGGATCTAGTTCTGTAAAAGATGTGGAAATGGTAAAAAATATATCCAAAATGTCCGATGATGAAATGCAAAATGGTACTGAAGAAGTTTCGTCAAGAGTTGAATCAGCTGAGATGGAATCTGTAAATCTGGAACCTGAGACGCAACAGAATAAACGTTCGAGAATATTAGACAGCGACTCAGAAGAGGAATCTGTGCATCTCGGTAAGAAAAGGAAACATGTCATCCTTTCAGATGACGAAGATTAATTAATATGATCCAGTCTCAATGTAAATAACTGTTAATTTATTCATATGTTCCTTTTTAATGCTGCTGTTAAGTAGTAGTGCATTTTAAAATATTTCTAAAATTGTTAGTATAGTAATTTCTGTATTATAGTTTTTATATAAGGACGCTCATCTAAAGATATTTCTAATTTATTTTAACATTTCAGAAGATCATAACTTTTATAGATAGAGTTCTCATATTTAGTGGAGAAGAGAGGGTTCGAAACTGCTTTATCTTTATAAATATTTTATTTCCGGAAGGCAATAAAAATTATAATAAATACGACTCTTTTCAAATATGGAAAAAAAACCTAAATCTGGCTGTACCTTTATAACAATATAATAAACACAGATATGGTTCATAAATTATATTACACCAATGTCAAATTATGAATCCGCTGTATAAATGTTTATTTAAGAATAAAAAGTAAATAAAAATATGTATATTAAATAAAACTAAATATATATTTAATTCTAATGAAGGAATTTGAATAAGCAAAGAAATATCTTTACATGAACTACCTTGAGCGATATGTATACAATTCTTTTATTTTGAGCCGAAGTATGGTTGTACATTTTTAAATTTGTTTTCATGTTAAGTGCAGTTTAATTTAATTGTTATTTTAGACTGTTTAATTTAGGATTTCATAGTTAAACCTTTTAATCATGTATTTTGTTAAATATATATGGGATTATATTATGTTTTAAATAAAAAATATATTTTTATGTTTTGTTTTGTGATGAATAGTCCTTTATCTATTAGATATAGCAATTATCAGATTTATAGGCAGTAAAAAAAATAAATCTTAAAACCCGAAGTAATCTGCAGTGAAGTATGCGTGATAAATGTCGGAATCATCAATTGAGACTAAACAGATTTCCAAAAGATAGTATAGATATTTCTCAGGTTTAGTTATATAGCATACTTCACCCACATTCCGTCCATTTGAAATGTGGCTTCATGCTTAAATATAATATAAACTGACTGAGTTAAAGTCTTAGCAACATTAGGACCAGAAAAATAGAATTAGCACTGGCTAATGTGAATGCTGCATATTATTTTATTGTCTATTCCTATTTTCCAGAATCGAGAAATTGATTTTCAAAAGGTGTTATATCCATTTCACGAAATTTTACTGGAAATGTTAAAAATACATTGCTCATTAAAATGCAATTGTAATAGGTTCCCATCACCTTCTTAAAACTGTTCAACATATTCCGACCCTGTTCCTGAATAGTAATCTTATTAAGTTCTACCCCACCGTCAGGAATCTGAGAGTAACCTTCGATCAAACACAATCCTTCAAAAATCATATTTTCGAAATCTCCTGCTGTACCGTTTCGACCTTAAAGCGACTGAATTCCCTTTGTCACCTATTTCCATATGAAACCTGAAAATTCCTTGTTACCTCTTTAATATTTCCCCACTTTGACTATTGCTGTATGGTATACGGTGGTGTATCTGGGAATCTCGGGGTAAACATAAAACACTTAATTAATTGCTTTGTTCAATTCATCTTCGGGGTCCCTAGGAGGCCCACCCAACTGCACATTTTGAGAGATCTTTTCTCATTCGATCCTCAATCCCTTATGGAACTCAATTCCTCTTTCTGTCACTCAAACTCTCTTTCTACCTTTAGATTTGAAGAGAAGAGATACTGTTGTTGCATGGTTTCTAAATGATTACTGGCCATGACTACTCGCGAAACACTTGCATAGGATCGGAGTGGTAGCGTTTCCACTTTGCTATCTGTGTGATGCGAAGCAGGAAATGGATGCAGCGCATCTAGAAGTATGCATCCCAATTACAAAGAATAAGAGCTGAAACTCCATCCAGATCAGAGTGGTACTGGGCTGCCAGATTCCATATGGCGGAAGCCAAAGTGAGAAGGTGTAATTAAAAAAAAAAAAATATATTTTTGTTATCTTAAAAATATTTTAGTATGATTAGTAATTAAATTAAATATTTGGAAATAATTGCATTAAACTCAAATGTGGGTTTTAAAGGACTTGGATGTTTTTGTAAATCAACATCTCCATTGATAATTATCACTGACCCACCACCAAACGCAACCCTTGGAGAAAAAGTGCATGGAGCATACCTCTCTCCCCACCTTCTCCATACCTTTTCCCGTCCATCTGGAAATCGGAGACAGAATCTTGACTCATCGCTGAATAATACGAGGCTCTAATCTTTCTGAGTCCAGTTTAGGTGCTCCCGAGCAAACCTCAAGCGCACAACCCGGTGTTCCCCGGAGAGAAGAGGTCCAGTAGCTGAAGGATGGGAGGTCAATCCATAATCGTTGAGTCATCTTCTCACGGTTCGCTCTGAACTGGACACTACGGATTGTGACCGCTGGATTGTGCCATTGCGCAATATGCCTTTGAGAAAACCCTTCCTCACTCAAAGCAACAGCACGAACTGATTCCTCTTCGGTCAATGCTCTTCTGTTGGCCATCACAACGTTCTTACTAAACTCACAAGTAAAAACTAAAGTCTCTTAAATGTTAGAAAATCTTCAATAAGATGAATCTTTGCTAACAACTAACCATTTACTGATAGGAAGAAAGAAAAGAAGAGGATTAACTGACCCTTTTCTCCATAAACGGATGGGAATATAAACAGGTAGAGGATTAACTTGATAAGATATAACGCAAAGTCCAGTCTGGGAAAAAGGAATTCCTATTTTTATCTCTTAAGTAATAATAATATAAATATTTGTAAGTGATCCTTTAATTTTGTCTGGCAGTGTATAATAATGCTTGACAAAAGTAGTAGTTACCTTGGGGTCATTTGTGTTGTAGTGGTTAGCCTAACAGCCTTGTATAGCCAAGGAGGGTATTCAAACCTGACAAGTGACCTTAGTTTTTTTTTTTTTAATGGGAATAAAAAATCCTTGGTTATGCCGTCCTTCAGAGGGGACATAAAAAGGTGGTCCAAAATTTAAGACTCCCACTTTAATAACATTGTCTAATTATCCACAGCAGCATAAAAGTATGATAAATGAATTAATATTCTGAGAAATAAGGTTATTATATTTAAAAATGAAGTCATATGTTTATTAAAAGTAATATTCATAGGATCACTGTTATCTAGTGTCAAATCATAGAGGCCTGTACTCCACATTTACTTACTTTTAGAAGACATGATTTTCATAAGAGCAAAAGATTCATCATTGAAGAGATGGAAAAATAAATGGCATTTGAATGAGTTTATGGAAGAGACTTGTCACTTGTCTCAGTTGGCCTAGAAAATAACAAGCATTTATTCTCTTACCTTATGTTTTGTTAGCATTACCGTTCTATGAGGTGTGGGGGAGGGGAGGATATTGCCATTAAAACTTTCAAGTAGTTACGCTAGTTTTTTTGGTGCTAGTTGACTGAATATGATGGAAAGAATGAAGGAAAATTATTGCATTGACTATTGTTTATATTAATGAACTATGATCACAATATATATTACATACTGTTAGATGGACATCTTATCGCTTATTATTTTCTTTCTCACCCTCTCCAGGTCTCCTCTGCCATGGTAGCAACTGCTGTCTACTCCTGCATGCTTGGCTAATAAACTTCACACTAAAAAAACTGTATATATCTTGGGCATGGGTTAATTATACCTGTCTTCTACCCATACAGGTTACCTGTGAAATCTAGTTTTCTTTAGTTCTATTGTTTAACCAGAGATGGCAGCACTTAGGTAATAGGTCTAAATCACTTCACTAAACATCTGATTTTCATTTTACCTTTATTTAAGTTATGTTTTATTTCTGTATCTATTTTGTATTAATAATATTTATTTTCCTTTTGCATGGAAGTTATTTTCTTCTCTTTAATAGTTATGATAGTTTATCTATAATAAATGTAGGAAGTAGGAAACATGACCATGACCAAGGGTATGCATTACTTTTATTTTACCTTTGTTTATACACTTACTCAAAAAAGTTTCCATACACTCACATATATACAATCACATATACACAATACATGTACAAATGTATTGTGAATAAGAATTAATTATAATCCTTTGGTCTTGTAGCCAGACACATTATATCTATCTTAATTGTACATATCAATTGTTCTTAAGGGAATAAAAATCTTATTCTATTCTATTCTACAAATGCAAAAAAAAAAAAAAAAAAGAATTAGAGAAATTAGCAACTTTTGATCTACCATCTGGCCCAAAATTTAAAATTTGGATTTGTCAGAGAATATGATGATTTACCATAAATTGTGTTTATTTACAAACTCCTCGGCAAATTGCAGCCGCTTCTTTCAGTTTATCTTACTGATGAAGGGCTTTCTTCTTGCGACTCGACCACTGTATCCTTCCCTTCTTAAAATATTTCTGACTGTCTCTGTGTGGACTTGAATTCCGTAGTCCCTATTTATTCTGATGGCCATTGAGGTATCAGAAGTTGGCAGTAGTGTGAGGATATGAATGGACTTCAGCAAGGATTGCTCGCCTGTGGTGATTCTGCAGTTCCTTAGGTTTTCCTGCACGTGGTCGATCCTCCAGAGATTTTAACCCTAAATTGGAACTGTCCAGTATGCGGAATGTTTCTTAAGGATAAGCCCTGCATTCCGTAAAGAACCATAAGCTCCCTCAAATCACGAGAAACAGGGATATTGAAAAGAAATCAGTTCATCAGGCACAAGTAAAGCTAATACTGAACTAAGAGTTGTTTATGGAGATAAGATTTAGACAGACTGGAAAGACTCCCGTAGTACAAAAAATCTGGTGCAGGCAACACACGACTTTCACTTACCTCCGATGTTAAAATCAATCGAAGATTTTCAAATACAGTTAGAGATAAAAATTAGTGAAACCGTTAAAGAATTAATTAAATTGAATTTCTATAGAAACGTGTGTTTTATTAAAAAATCTATTATATTATTATCTAAAACAATCACTGAGTTTTATCGGCCATTTATCACTCTCTATTACCTTTTAAAAGCTTGTGTATGAGAAAATATTTTTTCTTAAATCTTTAGCTTTCCAACGGTATATCATACATGTATATTACTGTTCATATGTTCAAAAACAAAAAATTGCATTAAAAAAATATTTTTTCTGTTTTCTCCTTTAGTTGGGTGTCGAATTCATTCAATTTATATATTTATCTGTTTTTCATCAGCGTTAACAAGATAATCTAGTTATTATTATTATTGAATCTAAAAAATTAAAGGTACTTTAGGGGAAGAAAATTTAAAATATCGGTATTTAAGCCCTGTCAGACCATTTTAATCAGAATGAAACCTACGTGATATTAAAGCCCATTAAATTTTACATCGATATAGAGAGTTTAATCAAAATCATCAGAACCGTTTTTGAGAAAATCATAAAAAGATGCAATATGTATGGTATAAAGTGGCTCTTCTGGTTAGCCGAATTTGATGAAAAAGTGTTTGTAACATCTCGGTCATATAGTAATCTTAAATATGCAATTTCAGTTTCATAGGACTTTTCGTTTCCGTCCGGGAGTTACCACACACACAGACCTTTTTGCCGGACTTGGTTTGATTTGGACTCAGGAGACCCTGAAACGTGTATTTCTGTAGAAAACTAGAATTCGAAAATTTTCACGATCGCAATACTTCTGCTTACTATATATAGTAAGTGAATTTAAAAATAGGATTAATGTTATAAGTGTATGGAAACTTTTTTGACCTATCATTAACAAAAGATTGTTTGATATTAATGTTGAAATGAAAATAAATATCCCAGCAAATTAATAGCATGCTGTACGGAAACTTTTTTGAGTGAGTGTATATGGCTAAGTGATCCATACATATCTACAACAGGAAACATTTCACTTGAGGTGGAATTATCAAATACTTTACAAAGGAAGGAGGAGTAAATAGGTTAATTGTAGGAATAACGATAAAAACAAAAACGTTCAAGTCCACTGCTTTATTTTCTATTACATCAGCAAATATTTACAAAACATAAATAAGCAAAAAAGGCACTTTTTCTACACACCATTTATTACCTTTTTCACATTTATTTATTTAATATATACAACCTAAAACAATAAATATTACTTATCAAGCTAACAGGTACATTTACATTAATCAAATAAATACATTTAAGCGATAATACGACGCAGTTACATCACAATAAGCTTCTTTTTTTTTCTTTTTCTTTTTTTACTAAAAAAAGACGACAAACACAGGCTCTTTTTGGTCTTTATCAACTATACAAATATGGAATACGCTTCGATGTATTAGTACAAAAAGTGCGTTCATCACCACTTTTTATTTTTTTGTAAATTTTTTTTAAACATTACATGAGATCATTATTTCATCTACGTTAACAGCAAGCGTACGATTAGACGGACTTTTAATCCTTAGGCTTTTTTAAACCTACTTTGGTCTATAGGCTACTATCCTTATTTTATAAATAACACATTAATTGTAATAATTAATAAATTTAAATCATATTCCAAAAAAATTATAGTTAAAGCAGAAATTCTCTTTGGTCCTTCCGGTTTTAACTTTATATAGTATTGGGGTATTTATGGCCATCTTTAAATAGAGTTCATTTAAATCGGCAGTTATAGAGAATAAAATGCCGAAAATGAATATAATTTTACTACAACCTTTCCTCGAACCGATTTAACTTTGTTATATTATTAGCGTAGATAAATGTGTGAATATATTATATATACTTATTCGATACGTTTAATAAATATAATCAACAAAATCATCATGGGTTTTCATTTTAATAATTAAAGATTATACTTTATTTCTTAATCTGTGAAGAGTCTTGTGCATATAGAGATTCTTATTATTTCTTAAATAACAGCTGTGCATGACAATGATTAGGACTAGATCACACTTAGCAGACAGATTTTTTTTGTCTACAATTTTTGGGTACCCACTTTAAAGAGGCTGGATAAGGCACCAGGAGGATCTCCCAACCCCAGGACCGCCCTCTGGCTGAAATAACAGAATAAATAATTATTCTGCCATAACCGGGTTCGAACCTGGGATTTTGTAGGGAAATTAATTTATTCAGAATTATTAGATCAGAGAATCTGAAGAAAAATTTCTAATAAGAACAATAAATAATAATAATGAATTGATTTCCATTGCTCTCCAAGTAAAAAACAATTTTTTTTTTTTTAAACATTTCAGACCAAAAAAAAGTTGGTTCAAGAATGCTATGATCCACGAATGAAATAAATTTATTCTTAGAGTGACACTTAAAGGATATCATTGAAAATTACTTCAATTTATTTTAAAACAATTTTTCTTCTTTCTCTGTCAATATTTATTTCATTAAAGACCCTAAAAAAACAAAAACAAATACAAAATGTCTTCATAGCCATTTTGATTCCGATTGATTTGTTTTAGGTTGTCAATTTTTTCACCAATGTTCCGCCAGATACACTGCCTGCTTCTGTAAAGAAGCCAAAAGCATGCCTAGCAAAACGTTACTGAAGAAATTGAAGACATGTTCGAAACCAGAAAAATATTAATAAGTCAGCAATGTTATAGTCCATGAAAGTTTTAAGGAGTAACCAAATTCATAACTGATGGCCGCCGCCACACACTGACAGAGACAGACTGGTTATTTTTATAATAAATAAATAACCATATTTTCTATATAATTTCTTGTTTGTTTCATTTACTAATATTTTTTTTGGGATTCCAGATTCAAAACACACGCTTTTGTTTTAATAATGTATAGACAGCAACCGTTTGTTTCCAAGAGACTTTTCAGTTAATTTTTTTTTTTAATTGCCACAGCTGACAAAAATGAGGGTTGGAACAAACCCAACTTCTGACTGGATCATATGATCTATTAATTATTATGCGTGTGGGAAGGTTTCAATCATATAGGGATCGGTTATAAGTTTAATATTGAATGGAGTGTTAGGATTAGTATTAATTTTATTATAAATATTTAGTTGTTTTTTTTTCATTTGCTTATGCATACTAAACCGGTAGGGATAAGTTTATTTCTACAATGTTAAATTTTTAAACTCTTTTTTTTTACATAATTATTTGTCAACCTTTAAAGTTAATTTGTACCTAATTTTATTAGTGAGAAATAAAATTTTTAGAAGCTGTTAATTCCAATAATATTATTCTCACTCACCCCCTTCTACAGGTCTAGTACAGAATAGATATTTTTAGAACGTAAACAAATATGTTTATTAAAACTTTTAATGAAAATAATATCTAATGACAAAATAACATTTTTTTTAAAGTAATAATTATCATGCCTTTTCCTCTCAAGCTACTATCGTGAGAGTGTTGTCACTTGCCTGTCATCGTCCTATAGCGCAGCCTTTATACACAATTCTATATTCACACAATGGATATAATTAGTTGACCGATGAAAATTACAAGACAAAATTAATCCGGGTAAAAGAAACAATATTTTTAACTACTTATTGTCTGCCAACGTATGTAGGTCCACATTGTGGGTCCTCTGGGCTAAAAAGATACAATCACATGTTATATATATTTTATAAATACAATCACATATGTTACTATACACTCATTGTATTCCTTCTGTATCTTTTTAGCCCTGATGACGACTCGAAATGTGGATCTACAAACGTTAGCAGACAAACGTTTCTTTTACTGACCGCAATTCGGACTTCTTGTTTTTATAATCACACATTTACCTACATTAAAATTTTTCTAATAAATTTTAGTTTCTGAGCTGTTTTAAAAAAATGATTCATCGTAAAACTACACCTAATTTTTCTAAATTATTTAGGCCCTTAAGTGACCGAATTCAGGTCCTACATAACTATTTAAACCTACTTAACGTGATATTTTTTCTATTTACCTAATATTGTGTTCCTGCTTTCGAAGTTACTCCAACTAAACTATACACAGACTAGAGAAGTTTTTCATTTTCTTTTCTTCTTCTTTTAATGCTTAAATTAAGACTAGATCAATTTAATATTAATCAATCGATCACAATATATAAACCAATCGTCTCTATGAAGCTTAAAGATATGCCTTAATCTTTTTTTAAAATATAGTTTACCTACAAATATACGAGAGATATTGACATTATAAAAGATAGATACTGGTCCACCAATTCTATAATAATAGCAACTTATCATTTAAGTTTAAAGAAAATTCTATATTTACAATTTTTTTATTTTTTTTTTTATGTCAGTTCTTTATACATATTGTTTCAAGAAATTGACAGTATTTATTGTTTCTTCATTAAGGCAGAATACATCGATTAACTTACATGTATACAGTAAAAATGCAAAGAAAATAGAAATTATCAATTTAAATTTCAAATAATAAATTAAGGTAATAAATAAATAAATATAATTAACTCAAAATACTGATCAGGTAACGAACAATGTGGAACATTTGTAACTATAAGGATAATTTTAATAAATAGATATATATATAGTGCTTTTCCAGCATTCCCTTAATGATTTTATAAATTAAATAATAATTAATTTTGCGCTCAGTCTTTGAATTTTAATTGCTTTATGCTTTTCAGCTGATACATGTGATGATCAGAATAAATTAATTAATATAAGTGAATATTTTTGTTTTACAAAATATTTTTTTGTTTTTTAATAATCATTAGAACAAAGGTGTTACCAATAGTTATCAACGTAGATAAGCAATGCCAAATAAATACATGCTTAACCCCAATTAAAAATGTTATTTAAATGAAAATTTTGAAAACCTTTTTTGTTGAATTTCTTTGCCCTTCAAACAGTAGACAGTATAAATACAGAAAAACAAATTCAACTTATAATTTTAAGCTTCATTAAAAAAAAAAAAATGATTAAAAAACCTCCATAACAAATAAATAAAGATATATAAAATAACAAATCTCTTTCACTGGGCTCAAAAAATTAAACATCAAATATGAAATTTTCTACAATAGAAATGAAAAATATCAGATACCTTGGAAAAAAAAAAAAAAAAAAAAGATACATTTTTTATGGTCATCTTCACAGAATGAATTGTTTCATTTCATTAACTGGGCCATTATTGATTTCTTCTGTAACCGCACAACAAAACCCTATTGGTTTATATAAAACTGAAAATATATGACATAGCAGAATTATAAATTACAGTAAAGTGATTATTTGATTCAAACAAGTTAAGGCGAAAATTTAGGGTTCCAAGACAAATTAACACTAAATGCTGTCTTTATATCTTGGAAGGGGAGAGAAGAAAAAATAAGACAGAATGAAAAAATAAGGACACAACAGAAAATTAAACTTTTTAGATTATTGTAAAAAATAAAGATATAATGATTATTACTAAAAATTTCCCATTGTATTGAAGATGTATAGTCGACTGTAGAAACTATTATATGTGGAATAATCAGGAGTCAGTCTTTTTCTAAATATTTTTAATTTTGCCGACGTTTCGGCTCAAGCTTGTGAACCATCATCAGGACATTACTGAGCCATGTCCAAGCATAAACTCACACCAACCAACCAGTTTATGCTTGGCCCTGATGATAAGCTTGAGCCGAAACGTTGGCAAAATTAAAAATATTTAGAAAAAGACTGACTCCTGATTATTCCACCTATAAAAATTTCCCACTTAAAATCTATTTTTATAAATATTTCTGTATCCGTGTGCATTATATAATCGCATTAAAACACCTGTGATACAAATGTTCCACAATCAATAAAAAACAAATTAACATAATGTCTTTCTGACTAGTAAGAACGAGGATTTTGAATATTTTAAAATTTGTTGTTTTTTTCTTTTATACCTAAAAATGCTTTCTTCTCTTAGCTTATTTAATTGACAAATTGAAATAAATAATAATAATAAATAACAAGTAGCATAAACGTAGAGGTTGAATTGATGTTGCAATGTTTAGAACGAACCGTTAATGACCGCTACAGAAGAATTACTAGAATAACAAATAATTATGGATCAAATATTAAATTGACTAGAAGTGAACAGTAACTTTTTTACAGAAACAAACATTTTTTCTGTATCT
Organism: Piezodorus guildinii; assembly: GCA_023052935.1. NCBI lineage: Eukaryota > Metazoa > Arthropoda > Insecta > Hemiptera > Pentatomidae > Piezodorus > Piezodorus guildinii. The sequence goes on along the minus strand of CM041296.1, from coordinate 144,592,829 downwards.
TATGTCTTTTAGTAGTAACAAATAACAAATACATCACAAAAATTGCAACAAAAACAAAACAAAAACATTATCAAGTAAATGTAACTTAGAATATACAGACAATCATTTTAAATGTTTATAAAACATAAACATAAAAATTATTTTGTTTAACACAAAACAATCAAATTATTGGTATAACTGTCACAGAATACTAGAAACATATTTAAAATTCAAGTAAATAATTTTAATGTAATTGCATAATACATTAAGTTTAAAATATGTTGTGTAAAAAAATACTTCATGTAAAAAAAAAAAAAAAAAGCAATGTATAAACCATTAATTTATTAAATTCTCTAGAACCCTTTCAGTTATGTCGTTTGATTTTTAAGAACAGAAAACTATTGAAGATTTTGAATTATTACTAGAAAAATAGCTTTTTAGAGTGAGTGTCAAAAGTATTCAGAATTAGTGTTTCTATTCATTTAATGTATATTTTTCAAATATATTTATAATACATAATTATTTTCAACTAATAAATTGTGGAAAAAGATTCCCAAAAAACAAAATCAAAGATTAATGTATTTTTGCATTATAAAAAGTTGGAGAAATTCAGGACATGGAGTGTAGTTATCAATTCGAAGATGGTTGTTGCTTGATTACGTAATTTTTGAAAAGAAATTTGGAAAAACCCATCTTAATTAATTACTTCTAAATTTAATTAAACATTTGTGGCTCCAACTAAAATGGAATTTAAAATTAAAACAACCTGAACAAAATGCCTAATTGTATAAAATGTGAAACCATAAAAAAAAAAAAATAAATAAAAATAAAAAAATTAGCAACCATATATTCATATATTATTATAGCATCAAAATACGGAAATGATGTATGTCTGTATACTTTTAATAATTTTATGTCCAAAACATAAAAAATAAAATTATTCTTGCTTGTAGATATTATATAATGGGTTCTTTTAATATTACAGAGTGGGTAACAACTCTATCAAAGCAGAAAAATAATTTTAAAATGAATAAATTATAGAAATGCTGGTACATACAACACAAAAAAATCAAATTATTGGTATAACTGTCACAGAATACTAGAAACATATTTAAAATTCAAGTAAATAATTTTAATGTAATTGCATAATACATTAGGTTTAAAATATGTTGTGTAAAAAAATACTTCATGTAAAAAAAAAAAAAAGCAATGTATAAACCATTAATTTATTAAATTCTCTAGAACCCTTTCAGTTATGTCGTTTGATTTTTAAGAACAGAAAACTATTGAAGATTTTCAATTCTTACTAGAAAAATAGCTTTTTAGAGTGAGTGTCAAAGTGTTTCTATTCATTTAATGTATATTTTTCATATATATTTATAAAACATAATTATTTTTAACTAATAAATTGTGGAAAAAAGATTCCCAAAAAACAAAATCAAAGATTAATGTATTTTTGCATTATAAAAAGTTGGAGAAATTCAGGACATGGAGTGTAGTTATCAATTCGAAGATGGTTGTTGCTTGATTACGTAATTTTTGAAAAGAAATTTGGAAAAACCCATCTTAATTAATTACTTCTAAATTTAATTAAACATTTTTGGCTCCAACTAAAATGGAATTTAAAATTAAAACAACCTGAACAAAATGCCTGATTGTATAAAATGTGAAATCATAAAAAAAAAATTAGCAACCATATATTCATATATTATTATAGCATTAACATACGGAAATGATGTATGTCTGTATACTTTTAACAATTTTATGCCAAAACATAAAAAATAAAATTATTCTTGCTTTTAGATATTATATAATGGGTTCTTTTAATATTACGGAGTGGGTAACAACTCTATAAAAGCAGAAAAATAATTTTAAAATGAGTAAATTATAGAAATGCTAGTACATTAAAAATACTTTTGACAATGTGATTGTATCAAAATAACACTTGTATTTATTTATTTAAAGAAACCTCAAATTAGATATTTAAAAAAATGTGCGAAATTAAAAAAGATACACGGTTAAGCGAATGAGATTCTTTTCAAGCATTACGAATAATATGATTGAAAAAAAAAAAAAATATCAGTTATAAAATATATAAACCTTTGTTGAATATTACAGTTGATAACAGTATCACAGAAGGTTTTTTTTTTTTTCAAAAATTTACAAGTATACAAATCTATATATATTAAGCATGAGATCAGCTGTTTATTTTATTTGCAATTTAATAAAACAATTACATTTAGCTTTGTTTAATTTAAGGCGGCGATACACGGTGAGAAATAGGGTATGTATAGGTGAGGTGAAATGGCGATATTCACATCGTTGAGAGCACAGAAATTGGAGGAAGTAAATATTGTGATAGTTGATGTACTATATCACACTTTCATCTACTTTCCATATAATATATTATTATATATTAGTATATTTTCACTGTTTGGATATTAAATTTTAATTCTATAGTTATTTATTGGAAATCATATTATATATATTTTTGTATTATAGTTTGAGATTCATAATTTTTTTTTTGCGTTAAAATTTGAAATAGAAATAGATAAAATTGAAAGTGATTTTACAAAGCAATGTTGCTGTCATAGGTGGCGTGCATGTTCCCATCACTTGTGTTGTTGTTGACGTTTTTAGTTGGTTAGTAAGTAAATTTGTGTAAAAATGTCGAAAACATATTTAGACATTACTCTTATTATTATTAAAACAAGATGGCACCAATTGAACATTCATCTTTACATAAGAACTTGGTAACCTAAACAGAGCTAACCAACCTTTTCAACAACTTTCCTGAATAATAAGCTGTTCACACATCCGCCACTTTGCCGAGTACTGTTGCGTACTCTCACCGTATACAGCGCAATTTTTACTCTCACGCAGTTTTCACCACCCTCTACTCTCGCGAGAGTACTTTCACCTCATCTACACATACCCTATTTCTCACTGTGTACTGCCGCCTTTAAAAATAATATTTAAAAACAAAATAATGAATAAGTTTAGACAACTGTATACATGAAAGGATTAGACAATCGCGAGAAATATTACTAATAAAGAAATTTTCAAATCATAAATATTATTTATCTCATAGTGAAATATAACCATTTATTTTCTGACTTTGTACTTACTTCTTGCCTTACATATTAAAAAAAACAAAAGAACTTTAGAATATAAATGCGACTCGTACCAAAATGATTCTGATTAAATGGCACAAAAAAACATTGCAGTCGATGATTTCAAAATAGATCTTCATTTATTTAAGGGAGATAAAAAATTTAAATATTAACCATTAGTTGTTAATTTTTTTAAAGATAGATTGAGGCAATAATTTCCAAACGGTACTATAGGACATTTTTTGTAAAATTGATATTTTAAGATACTTGTGTTCTAATCATTTAAAGGATTATTATTTTCTTCCAGTGGTGCGACAGGCCGTGTAGGCCCTGGGCCTCGCGGTATAAATTCTGGAAGATTACACTCGCGTTTCACGATGAAATTTGTAGTGTAGGGACATCACTCCCTACGCCTAATTTTGTGAGTGGCCACCATTTGCCTGACGGGTCTCACATACCCGGGGGAGAGGCTGTGAGTGATTCCCTATTTTTTTACATCCTTATAAAAGGCCCTGACGGGACTGGGATTCGAACTCACAACCAAAGGATTATTATAACAAATCATTAAAAAATCTAGATTTTAATGAAAAAAAAAAATCAAACAAATTGGTTTAGTAATAAATCAATAAGAAATTTTTGTGTTTCTAGTAAAATACTCTAGAATGAATAATAATACCTATTGAAAATTAGCATCTCAATCGTTTCTTTAACATAATTTTTTCTAGATGAAATTCATCATTATTTAGTTTTAATTTTTTATTTATCCAGTTAGAAATATAAGTTGTAAATATACGTGAAATACAGGTCTTTTATATCAGCAAGCAGCCTTAATGTGACTGACTAATAGGACAAAATTAATTTTTTAAAATAATAGGAACTCATGGTTTTAACTTTTGAAGTTAGTAAAGAAATATTGTCTTAGGTGTAGAAACGGAGAAATAGGGAAGACCATCCTTCTAAAAATGGTCCGAAATAATAAAAATAAAGTAAGATATTAGGGTAAAAGGTTTGGTTATAGAGTGCTTTTACTTTCAAGCACAAACTTAATCATCAAATTGTTATGTATTTAAACAGTGTTGAGAAAAAATAACTTAAATTTCAAAATTTTTGTCCATCACCTGTGAAAAAGTGAAGCACACGCCCTTGTATCGAACAACAGAACGTCAAATTCAAGTTACAATTATCCAATACGCTTTTTTGGTTTGCAAAATAGTTTTACATTGATTACTAATTTGAAATTGACTTGTTTGCAAATGTTTTATATAAACTGTTAATTGCACGTCAAGATTCAAAACATTTTATAACTTTAGTAAGTTAAATTTGTTGAATTTTTATGGCATACGATGGTTAGTAAAAATCGCCAAAACTTTAACTTTGTTTAATTTATTAGATTGTGAAAAATACATTTTTTTTTTTTTTTTTTCAATCGATTCATAAATATATCATTAATCAAGTTTGAATATAATTAATAATAAATTAGCGACATTTTTAAAAATGATAATACTGATTTGATTAATGTGAGTATAATCGCCTAATGTTTTTATTTTATTTTTTAAATAATTATATTTTATTTTTGTTCATTAATTAATGAATGTAAGAAAATAAATAAATAAAAACCGATTTATATAACTGAATGATTCCAAAAACAAAGCCTATATTACCGAACAACTAAACCAGTTGAATGTATGACCGACGTGATATGATAATATGAAAGGTAATCAAGAGTCAGCCTTAGCAGATTTTTGTATTATTTTAATTTTGCCTAAGATTCGGCCCAAATATGTGGGTTTTTTTTTTTTCCGTTCACTCTTACTACGCCTTTGAAGGTAATATGTGTGTTTCTCAGGCCCGAGGAAGATGACAAGGGATGAATGCTGAGTTTAAAACCTCTGGCACCAAGATGCGAACTCGTAATAAATTTGATCCTTGTCATCTGGTTGTTATGCATACATTATGGTTAGTGAACCCACTCAGCCATCCCAAATATGTGGGATATCATTAGGGGCATCTGAGCTCTAAGATAATGCTGGTACTGATTGTTTTGAGTTCTAGAGCTCATCGTTTATAACTTACATGCCCTGATAATGGCTCACACATCTATTGATTCCAACTCCTAATTAATCTTCCTATTGAAACACTCTTTTGTGTTTAATAAACACTTCATTTACTGATGTAATCCATAGGTCGTCCCAAAACTTTTGACCGGCAGTGTATGTGATTTCATTGTTTTTTCCTTCCCCTGCCCCTGGGGATGCCTAAATTAGTAAAACACCGACTGAGTTATTCCGTTTTGAATATTTTAGAAACTACAACCTTTATTTTTGGAATCTTCTAATTATAAATTAACGATTAATTTTTGTGTTTTTCAGAGTTTTTTTTCTTTGAGATATTAATAAAAACATATATTGAGGATTTATAATCAACTGTTGAATATACCATAGGTAGAAATAAACAGGAGTCAATCGTATGAAATTTTTTATTTATTTTGGTGATGTTTCTGCTCAAACATGAGAGCCATCATCGGGGTTTGCTATCTGGACTCTCTGATTCTTGCAAGTGATATCACCAATAGTACTGGTTCAGGGCAAGCACAGGTCTTTTGCCGGTCGAGTTTCTTTTTTATAAGTTCCGCGCGAGCAGCTTGATCTGGTGTATTCACAGGAAATTTGAAACGTATCATGCATTGCCTTTTAAGATTTGTCTTTGATACCTCTAAATGGTCTCCTGAATAACCACTACTATTATGATTTAAAGTGCTTATCTTCCTCCATTTTCTCTACCAAATCATCAGCACCTCAATCTATTTTCATGAAACAAGATTCCATATTTCTGACCTCTATACACTTTCCCATAGAACCAAAAAATGTATACGTTCCTCTTCAGTCTAGTCTTCTGGAATACTCTCCCGACAAACATCCCTTCCCTCTCCTCTTTCAGTATCTTCTTCCTTTCCAAACAGTATTAACTAATTTGAGTAATCCAATCAAGTGAAGTGAGTAGCCTTCACACTTTTAAATATCTATTGTGGTGAAGTTATTTTTTTATGTTGTTTTTTTCTGTAATGTTATGGGCCGTAAAGGTGTAATTTTTCTTTTCTTGTTCTCCTTTTTTTATTTAAACATAATTATATACACTTATTACCTGGACTAGGACTAGGTATTGAAAGATTCAATATGGTCTTCTTTAAACTGAAACATTGGCAAAATTAAAATATTCTTCACACGACTGATTCTTATTATTTCTACCTATAATAAAAAAAGTACTAATAAACATAACGTTAAAGGCGATATCCAGGTAGAAGAAGACTTGATATTAGTCCTATTGATCGCCGACGGTGTTGTGCCTGATGGCGTGAGTCCTGCGGAGGGGCGGAGAGGGAGGGGGATAGGAGACCCCGCGAGGGGGAGTGGAGGGGGGCGGGGCCAGCCACCTCCTCCCCGCCTCCTTCAGGTCCGGCAGCGACTGCCCCAGCTGCGGCACTATCACCCGCAGGCTGTCTTGTCTAGAAGTGTGCATATCATCAATATATTTATCTAGATATATAACAGTAAATGCAAGTTAGCAAGCAGAAGCCATGCATTGTCGCTCAGCAAAAACAGAGAAAGAAATAAAGAGTGTTAAGGCAACTAAATTTTCATAAATACACCCCTTTCCGCAGAATCAAAATAGATCAACGCCTTTTCTTGTTCATTCTGCCAAGCTTTTTGTTGAAAAAAAAAGAATTTGCTTATCCTGAAAACCTCATATTGTCTAAATTTCCTTCAAAAGCTAAGCAATCTTCAACGGATCCCTGACAGAACTAGGTTCAGGGGCGGAATATGGATAATGGATAAACCCAAAGATGTGATCCTTCATCTCTCTAGGCAAACATCTTTTTCAGGCTGAATTAATGGCAATAAATATCTGTGCTCAAATCTTAATTTTAGAGGATGAGAGGCAATTGACTTATAACTATCCATAATGACAGTCAAGCTGCTATAGGAAGAGTGTAAAAGAAATCTCAACAGCCTTTCCCGAAGCCTTTTCCTGCAGAATAAGTCCTGGGTTCGTTGGGTGCCTGGTCACACTGGCATTCTTAGGCAATGAGAGAGCCAATAGCCTCGCAATGAGTGGTTCTGCTCAGGGACCCTCCACGCCCGAGCCTGATTGTGGAATAAGCCTCAGCTGTATAAATAAGTCTGGGTTCGTTGGTCCTGGCACACTGGCATTTTTAGGCAATGAGAGGCAATAGCCTGCAATGATGTTCTGCTCAGGCACACCTCCACGCCGAGCTGATTGTGAATAAGCCTCAGCTGTATAAAAGTCTAATCAAGGCGGCTGCAGGCAATAGAATCAGGCTCTACTGGAGGGATACTGAAGAGCAGCATCATTTTAATTTCTTAATTGACAGGATAACAGGATTATATATAGTACACTGTCTAGCTTAATAACCACTGGCTCCCGGATTATAATAGGGCCTCACAAATCATTTCCTGTAGCAAATCATCAATATATTCACAAGAACTGAGATCCCATCTTTCTAACCTCTATGCTATCTAACAACACAATCTTTACTCTTAAGTAAATGTTTTAATTAGACTGTAGTTATATTAACTTAATTTTTATATTAATGTAGTTTTGAGTTAACTTAACAGTAGTTAACTTGTATTTAGTCTTTATTAAGCTTATCTCTTATTGGCCAAATGTCATGTCTAAATATGATGTTATTCTTAAGCAACGGTTAAATGTATGTTAGCCTATCTACCTAAATATATGTTTAAGTTATATAACGTAATTCATTATTTTAATTTAATTTTTTTTTATGTGTTTAATACATTGCAATTTACTATTATTAAATGTTAATTGAGGCATTAATGATTGTCTTTACTAAACTTACTAAGTTATTAATTTATTAATTATTTTGTAAGTCAGATTATTGTCATCAGATTGTTTTTATCCATTTTATTTCACTACTAAAAATATTTATACACCATTGAAAACTCAAATTTTAAAATATTCACAATCATAATAATTCTTTCCCTTACTATACATTTCATATATAGCTAAGTGAAGCAAATAAATATATTAAAATTCAAAATAGTATATATATCAATACATATCCTGGCGCTTTTGTGGTGTATTTGCAAACAAATGAATAGGAATTAAAAACCAAGATAAAGCCAAGGCAAATTACCCCCAACACATCTAAATTCGCCTACACTCGGCGAGAGTGTGGACGCACCATTACAATCAAAATACTTTCAAAGGAACACGTTAAATTTCACTAAAAGTAAAGATAGTATGTCAAGTTTAAAAATGTAGTTAAAATTAAAATTATATAACAAGATTAATTTTCCACTAACAAGCAGCTCTGGCAATATATATAGCAAAAGCATTTAGTTTTTGTTAATTAGTAAGGCAAAATGATGCATAAGCGTGCAATATAATTTATTACTTATTTTGATAATATGCCAATAGGAGGTCGATAAAAGAATTAAGAATTTTTTTGTTTTTTGTGGTCTAAAGCACTGAGACTATTTTGATTAATATTTTTGTGTATATTGCATAGGTTTTATCCTTGAACCCAAACACCTCGAACCACAGTCATTCCGCCACAGTCAGAGTTTGAAACCGGGATCCAGAGAACAGCCAACAAGTGCTCTATCCTTTGGTGACTCTATAGTATAGACTGCAGTAATTTGTTTTTATTGGATACCTGTTTATATCCAATAGGTTTTTACTTTTTTTTATAAAGGATGGTTCTAAATTATTCCTAAGTGGTGTTAGGAACAATTTAGATACTGCCTTTTGTTCTTCCAGGTTGACTTTATCATCATAGGTCAACACAATCTTGTGAATCTTTGGTTATGGCGTGGACTGAGACTGCAAGCTTGTCAGATTCTAATTGTTGATTCGATTTCCTGAGAAAATCTGATCACATTTCTTGTAGACTTTCAACTGTTAGGACATGACCCAGATCAATCCCTTTTTCTCTCAGGGCATGTAAGATATCAGATTTTTTTCAACCAATCGAAGGTCAACAAAGCATACCCGCATTTTCTTCCCTTTTTCTAATACTTTTTCAAAAACCGACCTCATGGCAAAGATAAGGTGCTATGATTTTCCCGTAAGCCGTATTGCTCCTCTTCAAATAATCCGTCTTCTTATTCTCTTTTCCAGGATCTTGGAGTAAATCTTACTTGGTACACTCAACAGAGATATGCATCGGTGGTTGGTGGGATTTCTATTATCACCTTTCTTAAAGACAGGGATGTTAGCTACCTCCTAATTTAAAGTTTATTTTATTCTTTATATTTTCCTGGGAATTCACTGTATGTCCCTTCACTTCTGACTAGCAATGATGTTCACTGGCCATTAAAATTTATACATTTACTTGTGACTATTAAATACTTTTATCAACCTATAGGCATATTAACAAAATGTAAGGTCAACAACGAGAACTAATTAACATAATTAAATTGAATGATAGACTCACGCGTGAGGGAGAGCTTCGTCTGAACTATGAGAGAGGGACGAACTTCAGACTCAACGCTGAGTCCCCTCGAGGCATTGCTGATCGGAGAACAACCTTCTACCATCTCGATCGAACTGCTGCATCCTCCGCTGGAATAGTATCAGTGCTAATTTTATAAGATCTTCAATACGCTTTCCAATAGATTACAAAAGTCACGTCCAAAAAACTATATTTTCAGGAAAAATGTTGAGCAATCAATTTAACCTTAATGTTGATATAGAGCACTGGTTCGCACTGGGGCACACAAATAATTCCAAGAAGATCCACAAGAGTTCATTGGAAAATTATTTTAAATTTCCTTAATGAAAAACATCAACCGGAAAGAGAACATCAGGAGGAGAGTTAATGCTGCCAACAGATGCTCTTGTCTGAGGCGGCAGTTTATGAGTTAGTTCCTCTCAAAGGAGACCAAAGTTATGCTCTATAGAACACTCATCTACTCAGTGTTAATCTATAGCTCAGAGGCTATAACAAAGGCAGAAGAGAAAAGACTCCTGATTTTTGAGAGGACAATCCTACAGAAAATCCATGGACACATAAAGGTAGATGAAATATGGAGAAGTAACCATGATTTGTATAACCTATACAACGGTCCGGATATTGTTAAGGTAGCCAAGCTTGGAAGGCTAATATGGGCAGGCCACGCTGCAAGAATGCTCGTACCAAAAAGGACACTCATTGAAGAATTGCATGGGTGGGTGCAGAGTGGGGAGACCTAGAGTGAGGTGGATGGATGCTGTTGCACAAAAAGGACTAATTTTACTATTTCAAAGGATATGCCCCATTTTGATATTTTAAGGACTGTTTTAATTTTTTTTATTTTAAGTTAAAGTCGCCATTCTTGTTGAAATCTTAACAATTGACATTTATTGTAACCAGGATAAGGTTCAAAGTGGAAGAGAACCACCATTTTTGACTCGATTCTCCTTTTAAAAGGATACGAATCTAAATGGTTCACTAGTAACTAGGATTACCACACTAAAAAGGACACTTTTTAATACAGAAACTCTCTTCCCGTTGCAAGAATCAGTCCGAAATAACATAAGTCTGTCTATAATGGGGAATGGAGGGTGGGTTACACACGAAAAGGACTAATTTTACTATTTCAAAGGATATGCCCGATTTTCATACTTTAAGGACTGTTTTAATTATTTAGTTTTATTCTTAGTTTAAGTCGCAATTCTCGTTGAAAGGATTCTTAATTAACAATTGACATTAATTGTAACTAGGATACGTTTCAAAATGGAAGAGATCCACCATACCGGAGATGTTCGGAACTAGAGGGGAGTTGTGCAGGATTGGGCCATACTGACATGGGTTATTGGGAGCGGTCCAAGTGAGGTTGGCGAGTTGTTGCGACAGGCGAACGAAGATGAAAAACATTTACAAAGGCTTGACTTGTAAGAAGAATCACTAAGGCACTGCACATACACATAAAATTATGGGCAGTAACTGAAAGTAAATAGGTACTTATATTGTATTTCTAAATTTTAGTAGTTTATTGAGTACAATGATTCGCGGATTGTAGTTGATTCTAAGAGCCTGATGATAGATAGAATACGTTAGCTATCTATCATCTGGGACTTGGAGAATCTTCGTTTTGGTACTCTCTTTTAAGCAATACTTGAGACTATTTATTTGAGAAGAAAAAATATAAAATCGTTATTAAAGAATTCTTCAAAATTATATAATTATATTACTGCAATGTTTTTAATTAACATGATGGTTTTTGAGATAAAAAAAAAAAAAAAGAGTAACAAAAAAGCAAATGCAGAAGATTCTGAAGATTATAACTAGTTATTACAGATTATAACTAGTTATTACAGATTATAACTAGTTATTATAGATTATAACTAGTTATTACACAAAGGACAATGAACAAATTATATAACAAGTTTAAGCTTCATTTTTAGAATGTTTAGGTTTACTGTACTAATAAAATTAGTAACTAAATTAACATGGGATTACCTCGAGTCAGGTTCTACTCGCCAGGTGTCGTCACTAGCCTGCTTGGCGGTGTTATAAAGCCCTTCTGCACGGCGTAAACTAACTGCGAAATTCTGTAAACAATTATACAAAATTAATATTTACAAAAAATATATTAAAAATCTGGAGCACTTAACACAAGACTTTCACTTACCTTCGTTGTCATAATCAATTTAAGAATTTTTAAATACACCTAGAGATGATAAAAGATCAAAGAATTAATTACAAAAAGTTCTGATAGAAACTTGTCTTTTAGTAAAACAATCTAATATATTTATATCTACAACAATCAGTTAGTTTTATCGGCTTTTCATCGCTCTCCATTAACTTTTACAATTCTGTGTATTAGATAATATTCATTCTAGAATTTTTAACTTTCCAAACTTTACATCTATATTACTATTCTTGTATTCAAAATCACAAAAATTGCATAATTGTAACTTTTCTCCTTTAGTTGTTGATCAAATTCGCTCAACTTGCATACTTAGCTGTTTTTTATCAATGCTAATGAGATGATATACCTAATTTTTTTTTTAAATCTATAAAATTAAAGGTACTTCAGAAGAAGAAAATTTAAACTATCGGCATTTAAGCCCTGTCAGACTATTTCAACCAGAATAAAACCTACATTAAATTAAAGCGCATTAAATTTTACGTCCATATAGCGAGTTTAATTAAAATCGTTAGAGCAGTTATTAAGAAAATCATAAAAAGGTAATTGTAAAGTCAGCCGATTTTAGTAAAAAGTTGGAGAAACATCTCAGGTTTATAGTTGCTTTAAATAGGCTTTTCGTTTTCACGCTAGACTTACCACATACACACAACACACACACACACACCACACCACACACCACACAACACACACACACACACACACGCGCGCGCGCGCGCGCATGGACACACACACAGGCCTTTTTATGGGATTTGGTCATTTGGGCTCGGGGGACCCTAAAACTTATATTTCTGAAATTCAAACTGAAAACTGGAATTCAAAAATTTTCACGATCGCAATACTTTCCCTAAACAACTATTTATTTCATATATAAGTAAGTGAAAGTATAAATACAAAGTGAAACATCATAATATTTTTTCAACAATATAATTTAACATAAATAACTAATTAAAGCCATATACTTTAACTTTGAGTTGGTGGTTTGAAATAGCTAAAAACTTTGCAGAATTATAATTAAAGAATATATAGTGTTGAGGTAAAAAGATCATTGAATTTTTTGGTATAATGATAAAATATACAAATTCAAAGGTAAAAATATTAAATACAAATTTAAAAATATATATTTATAACCCCTCCAATTTCTCTGCTACAAATGGACCCCTTTGCAGTTATCCATTTGACAGTAAACTTATGTTACTCATAATAAATGCGTGAGACCTACCTTGATAGTTTTGGGGTCGGGGGAGGTGAGAAGAAATGCAGCTATCGGAGTGGAATACTCTGAGAGGTGGACTACGGCTAACGTTGGGGTGTCCCGTGGCAGCTCCTCGATGAGGAGGCGATGGACCTGGTACGGAGGGCGGATGATCTTCAGCTGAGACCCTCGCGTTGTCTTGCACAGCAGCAATATGTCAGTCAGCAGGATACAGTGCACTTCAACCTGGAATGTAATAAGTCGTTGATCTTAATAATAGGAAGGCTTTATGAAGCAGTTGAAGCAGAGGCCGTGTGGAAGCTGAGCGACTGGCAGGGGAAGGGTCTCAGTATGCTACTTTCACATCAGAGCCAGTATGCGGAGTCGATCGTGCCAACCAAATTATAGATGAAAACCATGAATACCATTGGTTTTTAAAACAAGAGGCCAACTAATAACTCAAAATTGTATACCGTGGATGGATAATATTATTTATACTTATTCTATTTATAACAGTAATGGAGATGAAAACATGATTCATCTAATAAGAAAATATCCTGTTTTTACTGCTTATAGGAAAATATTTCGAAAGGGAGGTATGTAAAAATCATGTGATACATGCACCAGATTTTTTATAATGTATCGTATGATTTTTTAATAATTTATTGTCTATTTTTTTATGATTTATTGTATCATTTGTTATTACATTTTCATATCAAAAGTCATATAATATTTTTTTTCCTACATTTTATTACTGTTGTCTTAGTATCTTCTATTTAAATCCTCTTAATTATTTTTTAAGGAGTGGCATGGTCCAGTGGATAGAGCACTTATCTACTGTTCTCCGGGTCCTGGGTTCGAATTCTGGCTGTGGCACAATATTATTTATTCAGTTAATTCACCCTAGGATATGGAGACCCTCCTGGGACAGACCCACTATAAAGTTTTTTTTTTTTAATTACTTTGTATTACTTTTTTTCACACTTTTACCTCCCCCCTTTATTTGGCCAGAGGGTGAGGGCAGGAGATTAATGCCAAGTTAAATGCCCTCCGGCACTGAGCTGTAAACTCATAACTAATTTATAATTGGTCAGCTGGTTTCTGAGCAACATGCGTTCACAACAACGCGCAACTAACCCACTCGGCCACACTACCCCCTTACTTTCTGTTATTTATCTGTCATGTTGTTTTCCACTTAGCTCTCGTGAAGGCCAAATAAGCTTACTTTGAAATGTAAAATAATTCATTCTATGTTTGACAATTCTTCCACCATTTATACATTTAAATCATTGAATACCTTGCTGTTGTTGTGGTCCTTCAACTTGAGATCGGCCTCGGCGATGAGCTGCCTCTTGTGGAGGGGGTTGCAGCCGGGCATTGGCTTCTGCAGGTCCAGTTCGTTGTGAGGCCTCATCAGCTTCTCTAAGTCCTCGTCTTTGCTTTCCTGCAAATATAATGGGAAAAGTTAACAACATAACATTAAATGATTAATCAGTCTATCACTGACTGACTTGAAAGCTAAAAGACGACTACTAGAAGCTAATGAGATAATAAAAATGCCTTGATGGTTTAATATTTAATAATTTTCTTATAAGAGATGAAGAATAGAAAGAATATATATATATAAATAATATTATATATATATATATATATATATATATATATATATATATATAATATATAAACGCACATTACTGAGCTATGTCCAAGCATAAACTGAGGAAAACCGAAAACATCAATAGGTGATATGGATAAGAGAGGAGGGGGAGGGAAGGGTTGATGCAAAAACCCCTGATGGTTTTCCCCTTTAAATACTACTGCTTGTCTTTTTTAATATTTTTACAAAATTATACAGAGGAAAAACAAAATATGTACAATGAGGCTTAACATTTCAAACAAAAAATTATAAACGCTAGATGTTTTAGTCTAAATGATGACAAAATTAAAATATTAAAATAAAAAAAGACTGATTCCCAATTATTTCTATCTACTATTCCATTATTTGTACTCTATCTACCATGAAATATAAAATCTTAAATTTTGAGGATTTTTTTTTTTTCATTCATTGATTATAATGGTTCATTTTGAAAATAAGAAATCAGAAAAACTGAGTAATTAGTTAAACAATGGAATGTCAGATTAAAATACTCATTACACATTAAAAGAAAAGATACATTACCACAACATCGTAAGACTCTATTCTCGCGATGATACTACGCAGGCTTTCGATGTCTTCTTTTTGTTTCAGAGTCGTATTGACGTTGTTTACGAACGAATCGATACGTTCAATCTAAAACAAAAAAAATAAAAATAGAATAAAATTTATGTTTATTGCAAACATAGAAGTCCCCATACAACTAGGAGTGCGTACATAAATCATATTTAGTAGACAATTTTCTTATTTTTGATGTAACAATAAATATATATGCATACACATATGTGAAAACAATAAAAAAAAAAAAAAAAATAATAATAAATAAATTTTTAATTCAATGATCGATCACAAAACTTAATAATTTTAAACTTTATCCGGTATAAAAGTACAGTTGTTTTTTTTTAGTATTTTCAAAGGATATATTTTTAGGTATCGCGACAATATCTAAACTTTAAATCTAATAAAGAAATTGAAATGTACCATTAATTCTAGATTTTCTTTTTGCTTGAGGAGTGTGGTATGTTTTAATATTGCTTTAAGAAGTAAGGAGTACTTTGTCAATCGTTGCATCGGTTTAACCAGCATCTCAAGGAGTCTAAGTCTATGGCAATCCTTCTGAGTTTCACACCACTGAAAATAATGGTCAATTGAAGTTATGTTGCATGTGAAATGAGCATAATATATATTTATTAAATTATAGTAAACTATTACGAACCGCTAAATAAGCAGTAAAAAGCTCATTGGAGGCAGTTTTCTCCCGGCAGTATTTTTGACACTCACTCTGCTCCGAACAGTAAACAACATAAGGTCCAAACAGTTCTTCACACTAAAAAAAAATAAAATAAAAAAGAATAAATATTGTAATGATAAAATTTACATCATATCAAATTTAATTGTAATATACTAATAATAATACTGTATCTTTATTTACAATATATTCACGGCAAAATCCTTTCTCAAAGGAGGTAGAAAGCAGTTGCGGTGCGCCCGAGATGTTACAGGAACTTTTTGATCAAAATCCGCCAACCAGAAAAACCACTTTATACATTTTACGATTTTCTCAAAAACGACTCTAGCATTTTCAATTAAACTCCCTATATCAATGTAAAAATTTGTTGGGCTTTAATTCCTCTAATGTACCTTTGATTTTATAGATTTAAAAACTATATGATCTTATTAGCACTGATAAATAAAAGGTAAATATATAATTTGAACGAATCCCATATTCAACTAAAGGAGAAAAGAGGACAAATATTTTATTAATGCAATCTTAGTGTTTTTAAGTTAATGGAGAATGATGAGAAACCAATAAAACTAACTGATCGTAGATAATATTATAATTTATTATCTATGTGTTTCATTTAATAAAACACATGTTTATAGCGAAACTCATTATAATTAATTCTTTAACCTTTTTTCATTACTTTATTTGAAAATTCATAAATTAATGTTAACAATGGAGGTAAGTGAAAGTCAAGTGTTGAACGCACCAGATTTTTATCTATTCCTTTTCTATACCTATTTATTATTTATTTGAACCCCTCCCTATACGAGACGATACAGGTATTCGCAACTGTAGGAAGTAGCATAGATACAACGCAAAATTGCTATAAAACCAAATACATTAATGTCCATACACAGAGGATGCTATTTCATCCAATCTTCAGCTAATTCCAAGTTCTAATTAATCAAGTTATATTTCTTTTAGGCTTGAGATAAAGCACTACTTATAGTTTCTTAACTATTAAGAACCAGTATTCTCTGTCCATTGTAACTTCCATCCGATTTGTCAAAATTTAATGTGATGCATCATAAAAATATTATCCATATCTTATTTTTATGAAACTAGATTGAAATAAAAGCTTTGTTATTAAAACTAAAGTAAAAAAAAAAAAATACAAACCTTAAGAAACGCCTCCAGCATTATATTGGGATCTAGCAACGTGGCATTCTCCCGAGCACAAGCAAGCATTGGGAGCAAGTATTTGGACCAAAGGGTGAAATTGCAGGATGAAATCTCTTGGATGTTGCTGAATAATCTCGACTTATCAATATCTAAGAGTAGGTTAACCTTCTGAAGGCTTATTAAACAGGCTAAAAACAACTGCAAAATAACAAGAATAAAATCATTATATTAATATACAATAATATAAAAGATTTCTATCTTAATAAAACCTAGATAGGCAAGTAGGTTAACCTTCTGAAGGCTTATTAAACAGGCTAAAAACAACTGCAAAATAACAAGAATAAAACCATTATAATAATATACAATAATATAAAAGATTTCTATCTTAATAAAACCTAGATAGGCAAGTAGGTTAACCTTCTGAAGGCTTATTAAACAGGCTAAAAACAACTGCAAAATAACAAGAATAAAATCATTATATTAATATACAATAATATAAAAGATTTCTATCTTAATAAAACCTAGATAGGCAAGTTTAGGACTCCCGCCTAAGCATCGTTCGATTAGCAATAGTAGCATAAAGTGACGTTAAACAAATAAACAATAAATATATAACAGTGAAGTGAGAGTGGTTGACTGTGTATATATAGAGGAGAAGTTAGTTAAGGGTGAAGTCAAATTAAAACACAATTAAGTAGAAACTGGATTTAATAGTTCCTACGTTTCGGTCTAAACTTCAGACCTTCTTCAGGGCGATTGAAGCAGGGAGAACCCAACAATGTGATGGTTATTTTGTAAGTTTGTTTTACTTCATCATGTGACTTAGCAATTTAAAAACATAAGAAATATAATTATAAGAATATATGGTACTTATACATCTTCAGCACGCCATGAAACCTAACTCTATTTCTCCGTTATCTGGTGTAATCCCCTGTTAGGACTTGTCTGTTTTGTGAGTTATTTATGTTTCCGTGAACTGCCTGTTGTCTCTCATGCTAAAGGTTGTGAGTTTGAATCCCAGTCCCGGCAGGACTTTTTCAAGCATTTAGTTAATGGGGATTCACTCACACCCTCTCCCCCGAGTACGTGAGAACCGTCAGCCGAATGGTGATCACTCACAAAATTAGGCCTAGGGAGTGATGAAACTACACTATAAAATACATCAAGAACCTTGATTGTAATCTCCCAGGAGACTAAATCGCAATGCTAAGGGCCTACAGATAAGAAGAAGAAGTATTGTCTGTTATAACTTTTGTTTTGTTTTGTTGTTCGAAATGGAGAGAATAACAATTTGGGAATTGCCGGCTACAGAAGAAGAGATTATTAAACATCTGCAAAGCCGTGGAATAATTCCAAAAAGGTCTGTAGAATTTGTAAGGAAACAAATGATTGTTTCATAAAAAAAAAAAACCTGTACCACTACAACCCATGAAGGGTCTTGGGCTCAGTACATATAGAGATTCGTACTGTTTCTAGGCCAACGGCAGTGCAATGAGGTGATTAGGCCTTAATCACGCTCAGCCGCCAGGTTTTTCCCCAATTAATTTGGGTACCCACTTTATAGAGGCTGGGTCTGCCCCAGGAGGGTCTCCATACCCTAGGGTCGCCCCCGACTGAATTAACAGAATAAATAATATTTCTGCCACAGCCGGGATTCGAACCCAGGACCCGGAGCACAGCAGACTAGTGCTCTATCCACTAGACCACCCCGCTCCCCAATTGTTTCATAGTTAAAATAAAAGATAGAAAGGCATCAGCATTACTAAAATATATTAAGAACTACATAGAAGAGGGATCAACAATGTACCCTGATTCCTGAAAAGGCTACGTGATGGTAGTCTGAATGAATGAACTGAATGAAGCTAATTATGAGCATTTTAAAGAGAAACACCGAATGAACTTAGTTGACCCATCAAGCGAGGCCCATACTCAACATATTGAACGATTATGGGGGTCCTATGATTTTTTAATGGGAGTAAAAAATCCTTAGTTACGCCGTCCTTCGGAGGGGACGTTAAAAGGTGGTCCCGAGCCTGTGCGATGTCAGGTACTCGTTAAAGATCCCTATCCTAATAAAACCTGAATAGGCAAAATTTAGGACTCCCACTGTAGCATCGTCCGATTAGCCATAGTAGCATAAAGTGACGTTAAATAAATAAACAAATAAAAAAACTAACTTTGTGGCGAAAAGTTCACCAAGAGCATTATTCAAAAAATATTTTTAAAATGTGAAATTAAAATTTTACAATAAATAAAATTGTATTATTATTACATTTCTTTTACTTTATTTAAATTTCCATTAGTGTTGAAACGTAGGTATTATAATTAACATACATGTATAGGTCATGCAACATATAGGAATTAAAAGTGACACCTGTCAATGTAATCAGTGTTGAGGTTATAAACAATGGCAGATAACAGTAGCTGGCGTGCTGACAATGCATAAGTACTGATTTTTAAATTAAATGATGCCAATACATGGATTTTAGAAACTAGAACATGGCCTAAGTGTGCTAACACCTCAGAATTCATAAAAATAAAAAATAATTTTTGGTGACTGGCTAAAAATTCCTATCTTATTAAGAAGTTTTTAAGCAAATAGTTAATGATTTAATCATTTTTGTGCATAATTATTTAATTACTGGAAGGAATTAGTCCGGGTGGCGGTCATTAAATGAAACAACTAAATAGTTTCAACTATTTTATTGTTTGCCAACGTTTCAACCCCCTTTGTGGGTCATCATCAGGGCTAAAAAGATACAAAAGAATATAATTTCAATGACATTACATACAATATTATATAACCTATTTAGCTAGAGAACGTCGGTATTAAAAAATAACAGAAGAACTGTATACGTAAAAAAACTTAATTAAAATACAATGACCATAGTACAATAATGAAAGTGTTATACAGAAAAAATAAACGTGTTCGCTAAACAAAATTTACACAGGTATCAATAATTTAAATGAAATATGAAATATAAAAATATGAAGTAGAGTGGAGATACGTACCGCATGGTGGGAGAATGGACACTAGATACTGTTTGGTAGATGGGGGTAGGTAGGATAAAAAATACGTAGGAAAAGGTATAATGGAAAATACGTATTGATTTATGGACAGGGTCTGACAACAATTACTAAAATTCTTAATACTACCATACAAAGAATCAATGAAATTTAACTTATGATTATAATAATGATACAGGATAAAAAAAAATTCTAATTTAATTCTTGAAATATCACCAATATAATAGTAAGAACAGTGATGGACGATGTATATGGAGAAAAACTGACTGTACCTCCCAACTTAATTATCCCTAATTCTGTTTTAGGTATCCAAAGATAACAGGGTGGAAAAAATAATAATGGAACATTGTAAAAGACACTAATTGACAAATCTTACAGGTTGATTAAAAAGTTAAATAAACATAAATACAAGTTGGAATAAATTGAATAGTGAAGACATTTAGAAAATTTTAAATACATAAACAAAACAAAATAAATACATATATAGAATTATATGGATACCTAAAATAGATTTAAAAAGATAAAAAAATATAAATAAAAAAAAGTCAGTTTTTCTCCATATACATCTTCCATCACTGTTCTTCCTATTATATAGGTGATATTTCAAGAATTAAATTAGAATTTTTTTTATCCTGTATCATTATTATAATCATAAGTTAAATTTCATTGATTCTTTGTATGGTAGTATTAAGAATTTTAGTAATTGTTGTCAGACCATGTCCATAAATCAGTACGTATTTTCCATTCTACCTTTTCCTACGTATTTTCCATCCTACCTACCCCCCATCTACCAAACAGTACCTAGTTTCCATTCTCCCACCATGCGGTACATATCTCCACTCTACTTCATATTTTTATATTTCATATTTCATGTAAATTATTGATACCTGTGTAAATTTTGTTTAGTGAACATTTTTATTTTTTTTTTCTGTATAACACTTTCATTATTGTACTATGGTCATTGTATTTTAATTAAGTTTTTTTACATATACAGTTCTTCTGTTATTTTTTAATACCGACATTCTCTAGCTAAATAGGTTATATAATATTGTATGTAATGTCATTGAAATTATATTCTTTTGTATCTTTTTAGCCCTGATGATGACCCACAAAGGGGGTCGAAACGTTGGCAAACAATAAAATAGTTGAAACTATTTAGTTGTTTCATTTAATGACCGCCATCCGGACTAATTCCTTCCAGTAATTCTCAACGGTCAACGAATTACATCCTAAATAATTATTTAATGTATTTATTATTATGATTGAAGTTGAAGTTGACTTTATAAACATATTGAGGGGCGTTGATTACGGGTGCAGAAGAAATAAAACTTCATTAAATTATTTCGATGACTGCACCCCAAATATATTCAGTATTTATTGATTTTGTTCAGTGATAACATAATAGACTGTTAACACATTGTCACAATGTTGTAAATAATAATTATTTATATTGAGGATGTATGGTCGACTGTTGAAATAATAGGGAGTCAGTCATGTGAAAAATATTTTAATTTCGCCGACCATATGCCATATCCTTCGTTTGTTAAATAAACAAACAAACTAACCAATATTGTACTTATTTAGTTGTTTTTTTTCTCTAGTGCATAATTTTAAAAAACTGTTAAGGTAAACTGTAGAATTTATATTTGAAGGAAAAACCGTTACGTTTTTTTAAATGAACCCTCTCCATGCCACATATTGTAGTCATTCGTGTTTCCACAGTTTATGTTGTCATTGCTCACAGATGGTACGTTTATATATATATAACTCTATTTAGTTCTAAATTTGATCTCATACTTATCACCAACTTATTATCATATTATAATTATTTTTATTAAAAATATTTCTGCATATCTGTAATATTTTTAATTTCATTGTCACTACATTCATAATTTTTCATAGTCATATTGTACTGATATGTATCTCTTTTGTTGTTCTTATTTTTGCAGCCCTGATATCTCATATATTTGAGCTGAAACTTCGGCAAAATTAAAACATTTTTCACACAACTAACTCCTATTAATAAATTATTTATAAATAGTTAAATTTAAGAATTTAATTTATTTTACTAGTGTTATTTAGTTGTAGAAGAAAAAATACCTAAATAATAAATAATAAAGAGAAACTTGATGAGAAAACATGTACTGTTTTTATTTTATTTTATATATGATAAAAGATATAAGCTGACAACTTACATCGGTGACTAGCTTCAAGGTGTGAATGTAAGCTACTTCGGTCTGAACCAGCTCCCAAATAGCAGCTTGTTGTTGGGACTCCATCTCCGACACCACGCGCTTCTTTGAAACTATTTCTCTCCAATCATCTTCAAGTTTATAAAGAGCTGAAAATCAAAGAGGTTGATTTTGATTTGATCTAGTCATGGAGGCTACAAATACATATTACAAAAGATAAAAATATAAAAGCATCTTTACAGATCTCCGAGAGAATAATAATTATGTATTTTTCTAAAGTTTAATTTCCGGAGTAGAGCTTTGGGACTCTACTAAACCATCAAATTCTTCCCGTATCCAATCCCTACAATCCAAAATCCTTCGTAAAATCCTCAATGCTCCTTATTTTGTAACTAATAAACTAATCCACAAAGACCTTAATATTCCGTATGTTGCTGATTTGGCCCGATCTAGATACCATTCCTTTCATGACAAACTCCATTCCCACCCTAATCCTCTAGTTTCAATTCTTTCTTCCTCTTTAATTCCCGACAATCCTCCGAGGCGTCTGAAAAGAAGATGGCCACGAGACCTTCTAGTTTAGAATAGTTACAGAAGTGCTACCATTGGGTAGTTCTTCTACAAGTCTCTTTCATGTCATTTTTATAATATCATATTTACTTGATGTATTTTTTTTAGTACAGTTGTAAATTTCAATAAATTATGTTTAAAAAAAAAAAAAAAAAAAGTTTAATTTCAATGGATCTGCAGAACTGTACCAAATAAAACAGAACATTAATCAGAGCAAAAAAGCTATACAGAACAGTGCATGGTGTTAATTTTGTTTGAACTTATTTCATTATGGTGCTCGCCCGTAACGTACCTTTGTTAGCAAATCCAGCTATTGCAATTTATTGACATATGCAGCATATATTATAATTAAATATATTTTTAAAAAAAGGACTGCATCGAAACATTTCACAAGAAAATGACACATAGGTTTATTATTTCCCAATAACTATATTAAGGTATAACTGTTTATAAAGATATTTATAGACAATTGCCTATTAGTGCAATTTCTTTTTGTATTAGTTTATGAACTAATATGAAAAGCAATAATACAAAGGAAAATGGCCTATCAATCTAATTTCAAAACGCTATATCTCTGCTAGTTCTAAACCGATTTCAATGATTCTTTTTTCGTTCTGTAGGAAATTTAATTCTCTATTGAATAGCACTAACAGTAGAAACAAATTTAGGTATTTATTTATTTATTAATTCAGACAAACAAATTTGTTTCTATTCCTTATTGGGATACTACATATCTTGAAACATAATCCCTCAAACTTTGAGGAGGGAGTAATTTTTTTTTGGTTGATTACAAAGGTTCATTATTGAAAATAATAAACCAAAAATGAAAGTTTTTGCAATTTAAGCATGTTTTTCTTTAAGACTTTTATTAAGAAATTTATTTCTCCTCATTTAAGTTTCAAAATAACAAAGTTGACAAATTTTAATGTAGCGACCATTCCAATGATAACCCACCATTCCAATGATAACCCATGTACATTCGAAGCTGCGCAAAACTAATCGCACATATATTGTTTGGGACAACTCTGTGCAACCTGTGTGCATGCCCCTTTATTTAGGCATCGCATCAGTACTGACCCATTAGCGAAATATCTTAAATCAATTGCTGACTGTTGTACTTTTTTTTTTTTTTTTTTAATGATAACTTTTTCCTACAAATATAAATACTTATTTAAATAACTAAAGTGCAAAAATATTATTAAAAATGTAAATTTACATTCTTCTATATCCTCGTCATGGTTTCGTTTTACTTGAGGTATACCAAATTTACTGTAATTATTTAGTTTTTCGACCAACATTTCCATTTTGCTGTCCTGCAACAATAATACATAATATAATATTTATATATTTTAAAACATTACCAAAATTAATGTAATACTTTATATATAAAATAAAACAAAATACTTTGGAATTTCCAAAAAGACCGCTCCATCTTTGCCTCGAAGATTTGCTTTTCGGTTCGGTCGATAAAGTGTCCGAGCTGACAGTGCCTTCTTCCGTGCTAACGCTAAAAAAACTAGTTCTACCCTTACAGCTCTGAAATACAAAAATATCAAATATTAGAGAGGTTTTTATTTATTTA
This sequence comes from Piezodorus guildinii, assembly GCA_023052935.1. Taxonomy (NCBI): domain Eukaryota; kingdom Metazoa; phylum Arthropoda; class Insecta; order Hemiptera; family Pentatomidae; genus Piezodorus; species Piezodorus guildinii. The sequence goes on along the minus strand of CM041296.1, from coordinate 144,568,438 downwards.
TTTAAAAGGTATTAGAAATGGATCATATTATTAAAAAAAATATAACAAAATCATACATGTTTTTAATGGGTCAAACCCTAATCCAGTTGACGAAAAAGATCAAAGGCAATGCCTTGCTTATGTCCTTTTTAATGTTGCTGACGTTTTTAATTATTTAAAAAAAATGAAAATATACGAAGTAAGTGGAAAAAAATAGATAAAATAAGGAATTTTAAAAAATAGTAAAATTTTAGAATATTCATCTATATTTATAAAAGAAAGTCCCATTTCACTCGATTTTCTGGTCATCGCAGTTTCTCAAAAATGATTAGAGTTGTGAAGCTGAAATTTTTCCTGGAGCTTCGTCTTACCGTCTAGATGTGCAATAAGGCTGGGTTTGGAAAAATTCCTTCTCTAAGAGGTTCAAAAAATATTTTTCTAAAGCTAAAAACAAAATTGATTTTCGAATAACTCAAAAACTATACATCTCCTAAAAAATTATAAGAACTCATTTGAACAATATTGAATTTCAAACTGCATAAAAGCCAAGTCATAAACTGTCCAGTATCAGCAAATATAACATGCAATAATTTATAACAAATATATCTAAGCACCTTTGAGCATCCTATCCATGTTTCGTGTGCTGAGTCCCATAAACACATGTTCAATTGTTATTAGTTTTTTAAAAGTGGTTAAAAAACTTTTAGTTTCAAGAACATAGTAAGACTTATTTCTTAACCCTAAAAAAAAACACAGGTTTTCTCTATGAAGGCTTCATCCACTATTGGGGAAAACACGCATTCAAGTTGCAAAGGATTATAATGATAGACAACGGTGATTTTAGAAGGTACCTAGTTCGGGCCAAATCAGCAACATATGGAATATTAAAGTCTTTATGGATGAGTTTATTCATGACAAATTAAGGTGCAATGAGGATTTTGGATTGCAAGGAAGCACTGGATATGGGAAGAAGTCGATGGTTTAGTAGAGCCCCATAACTCTACTCTATAAGTCATAAACCTGGGTTATAATAATCATTTAAATGATTCTATTGTAGTTAAAGGAAGGTTTGATCATTTGTCTAGTAAGTGTTCAAGCAGCCGAAAAGAAATCTTTCATTTTACTCCCAAAAATTTGAATTATTGGAATTCTACTGTATAAGAATGAAATAAATATTAAAAATTAATTAGATGATATAAAACATACCCTTGATGTTTTTCTAGATGGATGACTAAAGAGCTTATTGCCGCGGCTTTCAGTAGAGTCCTTTTCTGAAAATAAATAAAACTTAATCTTGATAGTAAGCTAGTTAAATAAAACTACACTCATTACAAAAAATAAAATAACATTTGAAGTTAAAAGTTTCAATTATTTTAAGAGAGGTTTTGTGTCAGAAACATTCTTAAAATTATTTGAAGGTTCTTTTTGAATATTTCCTCTGTATATAAATTATAAAATAATATAAAAGGTATTAATTTGTTCCCATTTATTTTATTCATTTTAATAATTCGCCTCCAAGTCATACAAAGCAAAAAACCTGAATATGCAAAATTTAGGACTAAGTACCTTTTGTAAATCACTGTATCAATTGTAACAGTATTTAATGAAATTTTGAGTGTTTAGAAGTTTGCAGTATCATGGAAAAAAAACTAATTTATATTCCTCCATTGTTCTCATAAGTATGCTACAAATTTCCAGAACAATTTACCTCTGAGTGTGATATGTTTTCCTCCTAACCAGGCTGTATCGGTTGTTAAGATTGGAAGAGGGGTTTTGTACTGCTCTAGCATCACTTCAACATTCGAAAGTTCTATTCCTCGTCTGTTACAAACAGGACCTAGGGCTTCCCTGGAATATTAAATCCACTTAGTTTATGATATTCATATCTTACAAAGAATGAATTTCAGAATAAAATAAAAATAACAAATTTAAACTTAAAGAACTCTGAATAGAGTAAGATATATTGTTCTATACATACGCAAGAGAAGTCCCTTTAGCAGCTAATAAGAACTCATGGCCTGAAGCATCTTGCCCATCGATTTCAAATGCGACACTAAAGTATTCAGAACTGTTGACCTGAACACAATATGGTAATATAAATACAGATTCATTATAATAAAACTGTTAAAATAATGCAAAAAACAGAGAGAAATTACTTGAGATCTGGCTAAATTATGCCTTCTCTGCTGTAAAGGGACATTTAAACCTGAGTCAGGATTTTTAAGCCCGACCCTATCCATTTGATTCAAACTTCTGCAACGAGTCTGGAAAGTATATAAACAATACACCAAATAAACTTATTCAAACACAATAAGACATTAATTTTATTTATTAATTATACTGACATGTAGTCTAGCTGTCGGGGATACAGCCAGAAAAATGCTCATCGTGGCAGTAACAAAGTCAGTCTTCTCGACATCTGATGGTTTGGGAGTCATTTCTATAAAGCAAAATTTCACAATTGCATTTCTAAAGAACGTAACCAAATATGCATTCTACATTTTAGGTAAAAAATAGAATACCTTAGGCATAAGAATTATTTATAAATAGAAACACTGCCAGCAGCATTTCTTGGTTTTCAAAGTACAGTAAAAACAATAACAATATATTCAAACATGGTTAGTTCCTTGTAAACAATAAAATAATAATATAAAGAAATAAAAATAAACCCGGTAGGTTACCCATTCGGGTAGAGGGTGAAAATAAACATAGGGCCAAAGGGTAGAAGGTGTCCCTTCTATGCCATCAAAATATGATATCTCATTTTAGAACTTTTTATATATAACTTATTAGTTATAAGTGCAAAAATATACAAATTTTTACAACATTTTTGTTTCTAATATTTAATTTCTATCCATATAAATTTCAAATATAATTTTCATATGGCTGAATACCTATCATTGTTAGCACTTTATTCTGCATATTGTTAAGAAATATGAAATAATTGAAGTTATACTTTCTACAAATAAGTTAAACCTCTAAATTAAATATTTTATAAATTCCGTTGAATATATACATAAATGCACATTTTCAGCGTTGGGACTATAATTTTTACGAGAGAAAGCAAGTTTAATTTTTCTACCCCTATTTTAATGTATTCCCATATCTCCTCAAAGTCATTTGCTTTTTAACAGTATTTTATATTTCTAAATAAAAATCATTACCTGACTGAGGATATCAACTGAATTTATGACAAACATAAAATAATCATTTTTATTTAACCAACCTAAAAATAAATCCATTAAAATTTGTCCAAGGCAGCCCGGGGCGAGTTTCTTTCTTAGCCTCTAGTCCAGGCTTCTGTTGAGTATGTAATGTGAAATAATTCATTAATAGAATTTTCAAGTCGATGTAGTAAGAAGATAATGAAGATTATAATAAGAAGATAATAATTCTTTGCAAGAGGAAATAGTCGGGGTGGTAGTTTAAGAAAGAAAACAATGAAACAGTCTTAATTATTTATTGTTTTGCCAACGTTTCGAACCACAGTCATCTTCGGGACTCTATGAAGAAAAGCACGTCGGAAAAGACTATTTTCTTTTACCGCCATTTGGTCTATTTCCTTCCAACTATCAATTATTAAAAATCATTATTCATAATTCGTTAATTCTTTTTTTTTTATTTATCTATCAATTCATTGTGATTCTTTATTTGTTTGTGTAGTATTCTTGTGGCTGGTTTTCAAAGCCATGATGAAAATCTACCATAGGAATACTGTGATAGTCACTATGCTTTGCATCTAAAGGTAAAAAAAACGCCTTTACTTCAACAATACGGTCCACTTTGTCTTCCAATCTTGTAGCTTACCGTAGCTTTAACATTGCATACTTCAATTTTTCTGGCGCTTGGAAGGGAAGTCAGCATAGCAATCAAGTTTAATAATTTAATAATTATTGACAAATAAACCGGTCTAATCTGTCAGAATCCAAATAATATGAGTACCTGCTTAACCATTTAAAAGTACTTATCTCCGCTACTCCTAGTAGAGAGAAGAGGTTGATTCATACACATGAAAAGGATAAAACGAGGACGACAAATACGCATGTTCAAGCTCGTGGATCTAGTCAAGCATTGAAAAAAAAAAAAAAAAAGTCAATTCTGTGTCGACAATTTCTTTTATCTAGGGAAGAATAATTTAGTACATCAGAAAGAACGAGCACCAACTATAACATAATTGAACCGATGGGGAGAGAGATGGTCAAACTAAATGATCGGCTGAAGTACTACCGTCGTAGCCTTGAGATGCGACCCGACCATTGTTCAAACATTAGTTTTATTATTATAATTATCATATTGTTAATTACCAGCTACTTAAGGGACTGAAAACAGAACTAAATGAAATAATATAACATGTATATCTCACAAAATTATTGTAATTTTGTTACATTATTGATAAAATAACCTATGCAAATTATACCTAATACATGATATTTCAAGTGTTTATCCAAAATACGATAAATTTATGCATATGAATTTTTGTTATTGTAACATTTATTTTCTTTGTTTTTCTGGCATTTCTAGAATCGTTATTAGGACAATTTATGACGTTTCTAAAATTTTAGTGGCTATACTGATCGCCCATTGTCTATTGTGCCTGATAATTTAGTGAGTCTAGAAAAAGACATAAGATGTTTAATACAGGGAAAAGATTTGAACAGTTATACCATGAACAGTGAAAATTAATTCTTAAAATCCTTATGTTTTTTTTGGAGAACGCTGACTTTCCTGCTATTTTCTCATATGAAAAAGAAGAAACGTCATAACTGCTTCTTTACTTGTGCAAAGTACGAAGAAACGTTCGGGTATCCAAACTAGGAATTGTTTTATAAACATTTCCAATCAATCAATATGGTAATAATAATGATTAATAAAATCGCAGTTTCTGGAAATTTATCAATACATCTTCCCCAAAATAGCTTTGATTTAATAAATCAAAGTGGTCCATTAAATAGGTAACAATTTCGACAGAAAGATCTCAACTAAGCCTTGTACTATTCTCGATGATCATATAATTAGTCTTTATAATATTATATATGATTAATGCATTTATGGGAATTATTTAATTACTCGGAAACATCTGTTGTAATTAGAAAGATTATTTCAAAAGTTGATTTAAATTTTTATTAACGACCTTTAACTTATTGATTTTAATTAATCAGCTATATTTATCAGTACAAATGTTTATTATTCCTGATTTCAACTTACCACCGTACCCTAGTCTCTTTCAAAGAAGATTTTAGTAAATATGATTTTGGTAAGTTTAAAATGATATATATGAATTGAACTTGGTGTAATCAAATAGTTACTTATTTTCTCCTAACAACTTCAAAACAATACCCAGAATATTCCTCTAATAATATGTCATAAACTAAAAACATTCTTATTTTTTCCCAAACGGGACCCTGTTTTATTTTCTGGTAAATACAGTGGATGAACAAACAACAAACAAGGAAGATTGAATAAGTCACAGGAACTCTATATTAAATATGCTTTCTAGATGAGAACTAAAGCCGTCCGTTTTCTCTATGCATCTGTTTTATATCCTTTAATTATAATTGACAAAAACGGAATAAATATATCTTTTAGAAGTCTTGTTTTCTTGATATACGCAGAGTATCCTCTATTAGCTCCAACCAGCTCAACAAAATGGTTAAGTCAACGATAATGATGCATGATAGATGTTTGTGTAATGACTTTTTCAGTTGCGAAAACACGAACAAACGATATCTGGCATTGTTAGCTTGTATTACTACATTCCTTTAGGATGTGCGTCTAGCAATAAAATGTCCAACGTTGGAAGATTTTCTTAGTATCATATTGAGTTTACATTAGTTAGTTAACGCTCATGTTTTACTTTTAGACGCCTTTTGAACATATATTTCTGTTAAAAATCCCGACAGTAAAAAAAAGTCAACCTATAATAGTAAAAGCATCTTCTTTATTTATATGGACAATTACCCATTTTACAATAAAATGCGCGCGCACACTATGTACAATATATAAAATGCTATGCAATATACAAAATTATGATACAATATACTAAATTACGTAACTAGCATTATCATATATTTATTCTTAACATTATCATATCTTTATATCATCATTAGCATATCTTATTACCTAACAAGAATAAATCTGAATTAACATAACTATCATCTTAACAATGTTGTGATTCCAAAACCAAAATAATTAGTTATACAAAAAATAACTTAATATCAGATTAATTTCAATTATTTATTTAATCCATCATATTACACTTACTATTTTATTAGCCCGCATTTTATCTCTAAGGTCACCGAACTTGATTTTTAGGTGTATTTATAATAATGAACTTTTCAGTTGACAAAGAAAAAAAACGTAAAATGTTATGCTCAAAGATATATAGTACTAAAAAGATAAATAGCTGCCTGAAGCTTCTCCAAAGCTATTGAACCGACCTTCTTTTCAAATCTGAAAAAAAAATTTCAACACTTACGAAGAATCTTAACAAAACATTTAAAATTCCGAAAGAGAGGGTATAGGAGGTGTGATGGCTAGCGTTTCAACCTCCTCTGCCCAAGATCGCGGGTTCAAACCCGGCAGATTAAACTAGGTATTTTTTGTATGAACTCCCATTGTAGAATCGTCTGATTAGCTACAATAGCATTAAGTGACGTTGTTAATTGAAGAAATAAACATTAAGTTAGAAAAGTTAAATTTTTTCTTGTGCACGCGCATTGAAACGTAAAATTTTGATTGGGCTAATTATTCTTTAAGGCGATAATGAAGTTTCATTATTAAATATCATAGACAAAATTAAATATTCTCCTTTCCTTGTACTTATGCACAAAATAGCTCGTTGGTTTCGATATTTCCCAAACGTTGAGTTAGTGATGGTTCAAATTTTGAATTTTTGTGGGAGTATATCTTTTAGAAGTGTTGTCCACTTATGCGTAAGCAGTGTGTAACCGAAGGCTGATTTAATGTGATTTAATAATTTATCCTTTATAACAAGGAAGATAGAAATCATCTGTCGAACTAAATGAAATTATAAGACCTTGAAAGAAAAGATTTATAAATATAGATAATAAACACTCATAAAATGATTTATAAGTTAACATTCTTTCTTTTGATTTTGAAATTATCGTATTCTGAGCAGTCCTTTTTGCAAAAAGTCGATGAAGAGGAACTTCTTGTGCTTATTAGAAATGAGAAATTTGTTGTGGTTCTCTTCAGTAAGTACATTAAATTAAAAAAAAATTAGATATAAAAGTAGAAGAAACATATTTTCAATAACTGGTGCAGAGTAAATGGTAATAAGTATTGTGCCTGATTTACTTCCTGTTTTTATAGCTCTTTTTTATTTTAACTATTTATTTCCTCATGAAAACAGGAAGGTGGTTTTACTATCAATGCAGTTATTAGAAATAACTTCTACTTAAGGGCAATGGTTAATGAAATGTTTTTTCTTTATGACCATGAAATTATGATTAGTTACTTTGTTTTGAAGTCTATTTGTTTCCCCTCATTCTCGTGCTGTTTAATCATTTAAGACTTACTTTTTGCAATAAAATGATAATGTGTATCTCCATTCCAATGAACTCCATTGTTTTTACGTATAACTTAGATAGCTGCAAAGTTTGTAAGAAGCCATTAAATAAAGAACCTTGAAACATTACATGCCACATTACATTACACACCAGTGGATATAATGGATACCTTCTCATACATTAGGAAAAGATATTAAATGAAGAATAAATTTCAGGATAGTTGATAAGCTGTTAAATGCATTTATCAATATTGTATTTGTAGAATCTCTATTCTAAAGAGCATTCCATTTGAAAAGATATAAGATTTAACATCCTTTGGTTACATATGTTTTCATATTACAGTTTTCTTCATCCTCTTATTTTTTAACGATATACGGTGAGAATTAGGGTATGTGTAAGTGAGGTGAAAGCAAGTATCGTATATGTTCACGAAAGTAGTAGGAGAGGGGGAAGGCTTATCTAAAAAAAATAAATTTGGATAATGACATTAAATATTATTAATGGAAAAATCCTATAATATCATTAAATATTATTTTTTTTAAAAGATACTAAAACTGAATGATAAAGTTATATCAAAACAAACTTGTGTAATATACACATCATGAAAACATGTTTTTTTATGTAGAAACTCGATTTTAAGCAATGAAACATTATTTATAATAAAAGGTTAAAAAAATAAATGACAAAGTAATATAGAAAATTCGGTAATTTAATATTTATTATAATATGTTGAAAGTATGTGATATTCACTTTCACCTACGAATCAGGAATTTCACTTCACCTACACATACCCTAATTCTCACCGTGTATCGCCGCCTTAATTGACACACAGTAATGACCGAACCTAAATGTAATTATCTTACCATATTAAACATTTACAATTTTTGTCATTCAGTTATTGTGTTTGATTGCTGTTTTTTTTTTTCAACTTTTTCTTTTCATGTTTTATCATGATTCCTATTTTTTTTAAAACTTAGTTCCTTTGTTTATTTATTTAACATCACTTTATGCTCCTGCAGCTAATCCGACGATGCTACAATGGTAGTCCTAAATTGTTTCTATTCAGGTTTAATTAGGATAGGGTCTTAAACGAGTACCATCTTTTTATGTCCACTCCATAGGATGGAACAACTGAGGATTTTTTACTGCTCATGTATGTATTGCTCAAAATATTAGCATTATATTGTCAAGATTATTTCATTGCTTTTCTTGACTATCTTCCTACTGAAATATGTATTATTTTGTCTCCATTTAAAACTAAGATATTAAAACCAACATATTGACTTGAGTTCTGAAGCTTTATTATGTTTTTTTTGCAGCGAAACCTAATTGTGAAGCATGCGAGAAGCTGGAGAGCGCCTTGATCAATATCCGAGAAGACTTGGTGGACTCGCTCAACTGTTGGGTCGTGAAGGCGGAGAACAGTTACCTAGTCAAGTTGTATGACCCCTCTAAGGAACCTTCACTTGTATTTTTCCGTCATGGAGTTCCTCTTCTATATGATGGTATGTCTTATTAATTTTACAAAAATATTATCTGACTCTGACAAACTTTTTTTTTTGCCACATAAATTATTTCTAGGAAATTTATAGTGTTGAAAAAAAACACAAATAATTTATTGAATAATTCAGACATGAGGCTTCTGGTTGTAAGCATCCACTCACACTAGATAAAATTGTTCTTTTGCACCTGAAGAAGGCATTTTAGCCGAAACCTTGTGCATTAATTTTTAATTAAAGAGTGGTGAAGTTATATAACAGCCTCCAGTTTTACTCACAGAATTCGATCTTCACCTTAAAGAATCTACACCTTATATATATCATTAATTAATTAAGACAGAAATGCTAACAAACAATACCAATCACATAATGCTATAGTGTGAACAATATGTTCTGTTAGCCCATTAGCTAACACAAACTGGATGGTTTACCCACTCGAGAGCATGCCACGTATAATTGTCTGTGTGAAAAAAATGAGTGACACTGAGATAGTAAAATGATAATTTTAAAGATAATACTAGTATATCTCGCTATAATATTGAGAGAAAGAGGAGACCGGCTTTGGTTTCATTCTTACTCTGTGCTCTTTGCTGGCAGAGAAGTGACAACGGTAGACCTCTGGCGGGGATAACTTACCAATTTACTTACCGGGGATAATTGATCAGTTATCGAGTGGGATCAAAAATTATTAAATTACTAAGTGACTATTAAAAAATAGGGATTGGTGATAGAAGGGTGAAAATTTAGGGTTGTATGTATTTTTGAATGCAACATTATAAGAAATATAATTAAAAATTTTTTTGTCTAAAAAACTAAAAATTAATGTTAGGGGTGGACAACCCTCATCACTTACTGGTATTAAATATTGATAGTAGCCGATTCTCAGACCTATTGAATATGCTTATAAAATTTCATAAAAATCGATCAAGCCGTTTCGGAGGTGTATAGTAACTAACATTGTGACACGAGAATTTTATATATTAGACATATGTACAAGTCTTGAAGTTCAGTCAATAAATATATAAATATGCTTTGGTGATTATTATGTTATCCTAACAAGTGAAAAGTTGCGAATCCCAGTCCCACGTGGTCTTTTCAAGCAAATGATTAAAAAGGGAATCACTCAGAGGAACCCTGACTACTGTGAGGCCCACCAGCTGTCTAATGGCCATTTATGGTGCTTCCTAATTATCCTATGACTAATCATCATGAATTGCGGTTTGGTCTCTGAGAAGGCCACAGCATCGTGCCTACAGAAAAAACAAAAATTGTTTTGAAAACATTACGTGTATGTTAAAACCTTACAGTGAAGAAAAACTTAAACTTTTTTGTATATTAGAAAATGTATACTTACAATATTGAACATATGATAGTTCATTGCCATATTAACAATCAGAATATATTAAAGACAATCAATTAATTAGATATGAAAGTTGCAATTGAACTAATATCAACACTCGTTTCTGATTTTATTAATATGTTTAAATGGAAATATTATTATATCATACTATGATTAGGCTAGTCTGCCTCATGATGACAGGTAGAATTAAAACCACTCCAACAGCTACCATAGAGTTGATGCTAGTTATCATGCCATTACATTTTAGATGTTGAAGCACATGCTTTAAAAACGCTACATCAATTTATCAAACTAAACATTTGTTCCAATAAGATTGCTAACAATGGACATAGCAAAATACTTTGAAGGATTGATGAAAATGACATATTATCAATATATTCTGATACTCAAATTCGGGAATTCATAAACCCTGTGTACAATGTGACTCTTACATATACATCAACAAATATTAGATATACAAAGGAATCACAGATCAAATCATGGCATCATTTGCTAAAAATGACTTATAGCTTGTGGCTCGGGTGCGGGGGTTTATAGAAAACACAAACCCAATGACGGAGTGCACATACCATTAGGAAAATACACAACAGTGTTTCAGGCTGAGGTGTCGGCATATCACTGCGCTTTTGACTTAGTAGCCAACAATGTAAGCAGCAGTAGAATTACTTGATAGTCAAAAGGCATTAGTGGTGCTTACTAACCAAACGAGATCAAAAGTTGTAAGGGAATATCATCTGATCCTTAACCAACCTTGCTTGTCAGAATATAGTGAATATTGAATGGTTCCAGGACAAGCAGGAATCAGAGACAATGAGAAAGCTGATTTTCTCGCCAGGAAGGACTCAGAAACCACTTCCTTGTTACCCGAAATCATCTGTAGCATAAACTTTAGTTTTGTCAGACTATTAGGAACATATACTGTACTTTCATATATACTCAACAACAACAAAACTTGAACAAGTACCTTAGACTATGGTGTACTATAGACCTTCAGGTCGTGGCGCACATTTGCTATTAAAAAAAATCTGGTGCGGGCAACACACGACTTTCAGTTACCTCCATTTTTAAAATCAACGAAAGAATTTTCAAATACAGTTAGAGATAAAAATATATGAAACTATTAAAAAACTAATTAAATTGAATTTATATAGAAACATGTGTTTTATTAAAAAAATTTATATTATTATCTAAAATAATCAGAATTATCTTATTTTCATCACTCTCTATTAACTTTTAAAAGCTTGCATATAAGATAATATTTTTTCTAAAATCTTTAGCTTTCCAACGGTATACCATACATGTATATTACTGCTCTTATGTTCAAAAACAAAAAATTGCATTAAAATTTTTTTTTTCAGTTTTCTCCTTTAGTTGGATATCGAATCCGTTCAATTTATATATTTAACTGTTTTTTATCAATAGTAACAACATAATATGGTTATTTCTACAGAATCTACAAAATTAAAGATATTTTAATAGTTCGAGAAAATCGAAAAAAGGTGCAAAATGCATGGTATAAAGTGCCTCTTCTGGTTAGCTCATTTTGATGAAAACAGTTTTGTAATGTCTTGGGCGTATATTTTTCTTAAATATGAAATTTCAGTTTCATAGGACTTACCGTTTCTTCACAGACACACACACACACACACAGCTTTTTCCAGGATTTGGTTATTTGGACTCAGGGGACACTAAAATATATATTTCCATTGAAAACTGTAATTCGAAAATTTTCATGATCGCAATACTTTCCCTTACTATACATAGTAAGTGAAAGTAAAAATCTGGTCTGGGCAACACACAACTTTCAATTACCTAGGTTGTTAAAATCAGTTTAAGAAATAATAAAGAGTTTAAAAAGGTTTAAATAAATATATTTAGTTTCGTTGGAAACACAATTTTTATATTAAATAATAATACAATATATCAAATTTTTATCTACAAAAATCAGTTATCTCCTTTTCAGCACTCTCCATTACATTTTACAATTGATGTCTCAAGGCTCTTATAACTATATAATCATGCACTCATAAAATTAATAACTACTCAGATTGTAATTCTTTATTAAAAATTAAATATTATTTTCTGATGATTATAGGTGAAGTCAATGAAGACTTGATATTGCACGTGTTTTCTGAAAACAAGGATCCTATCGTAAAAGAATTATCAGATGAAAATTTTGAATTTTTGACTCAAGCAGCAAGTGGGGCGACGACTGGTGATTGGTTTATTATGTTGTAAGTAGCATAATGAGTATAATTATAATACTTATAAGTATCTCTGAAGAATCTTAAATCTGTATAAATATGGTTTTATTTTTTATTTGTGATGAGGAATTTTAAATTATTTATGGGGAAGCTGAGGGTATGCTACACAATAGTTAAGACAGGCAAGTTAACGTTGATAGTGTATGATAATATCCTATTTTAATGGTACTTTGTTACCAAATTATCTCTATCTCTCTATATATAAAAATGATAACACTATATTTTCTACCATATGAGGCCTCCAAATCTTTTCTTTTCTTCATTAGGATCCTTTCATTCTCAACACATTTATCCTCAAATCTCTTTTTTAGTAACTTTCATGTTATTCCTTCTTAAATCCTCTCTCAATCTAGGTTTATAATTTGTGTTGATTACACTTTCTTTTTGTTTTATTTTTTTTAAGGGAGCGGCATTAATAACAGTAAACTAATTTCCTGTTCTTCCGGGTTCTGGGTTCGAATCCCGGATGTAGCAGAATATTGTTTATTATGTTATTGGGTTGTTTCACATGAAATGTCCGTTTTTATAGTTTCTGAAATACATAAAGGATTTTGCAGGTCTCTGTTGTTTTCTTCCGAATGGTTACATATTTAAAGTAAACAGTTACTAATCCTTTACCTTTGTATTATAAACATTAGCTTCCCAATCAATTACCCACTTCATACCTCCAAATATGAACAAAGAAACACGCGATTTTCGAGTAAAATTTTCGTACGAGTTCAAACTCGGCGATTCAGCAGCTGAGGCCGCTAGAAATATTTGCAAGGCATTTGGTGAAGGGAGTATTAATGAACGGACCATTCGCCGTTGGTTTGCTAAGTTTTCAGCTGGGGATACCGACTTGGAAAACTTGCCCCGAGGAAGACCTCCGTCCGTAATAGACAACGATGTCCTCAAACATACAGTAGAAGGAAACCCCTACCAAACAGTTAAAGGACTCTCAGCACAACTAAATGCAAGTGCATCTACCGTTTCCAGACATTTAAAGTGTATTGGGAAAGTAAAAAAGCTCGATACATGGGTACCTCATGATCTCACTGAGCGGCAGCAAGACCCTATGTTTCAAAACATACCGTACAAAAATTGAAAGAACTGGGCTACAAAGTTCTTCCGCACCCACCATATTCTCCCGACTTGTCTCCAACAGATTAACACCTGTTCAGGAATTTAGACAACTTCATCAAAGGAAAAATTTTTGAAAATGATGATCAAGTGAAAAGTGCGTTTTCAGATTTTATTTCACTTTAAAGCTCAGTTTTTCAGTTCAGGAATAAAAAAGTTGGTGTCACGTTGGGAAAAATGTGTAGAAAAAGAAGTTAAATGCTTTGAATAAAATTATCATGTTTTCATATTGTATTTTTAATAAAAATCCTTTACCTTGAAAACGGACATTTCATGTGACACAACCCAATATATTAGCCAGGGGATGATCCTGTGGTGTTACAGACACAGCCTCTAAAAGTGGGCACCCAGAAATGAGGAAAACCTGGCGGCTGAGCGTGATCTCGGCCTAATGACCTCCTTGCAGAGCACTGCTACTCCTATAAGCAGTACCAATCTCCTCTATATGTACTGAGCCCAAGCCCCTTCATAGGTTGTAGAGGTAAAGGATTTTTAATTGATGATGCACCATGTAAATATCTTTAAGATTAAATACATGAAAAAAACAAACATGTTGGGAAACTGCCCTTTGGCAACACTCCATAGGTAATGCAAACCAAGTCTCGAGGCCATCTTCTTTTCCAAGAGTTATCAGGAATGGAAGAGGACACAAGGTTTGAAAATGATGGGTTAGAGTGGGAATGGAGTTTGTCTTGGAAGGAGTGATACATGGTTTGGGCCAAATGAGCAACATATGGAACACCAAGGTCTTTTTGGATGCATTTCAGAATGGTGAAATAGCACCTATTTACTGAGAAGATACGTCAGTTTATTTCCTTAAATCCTATACTCATCTGTTAAAATATTTAAAAATTAGTACAATGATTAAAAAGAAAAGTACTATTTTTTAATCTTTGACACTCATTATATTATGAATAACTTTATTCACAATGATCTTAAAATAATCTACAGTAAATGCCTGGACAAAAACATAGTTCAAAGTGAGAGGAGGTATGTTAGAGGCTCTCTTATCTTGAATTCGATTAAGATCATCTGTTTCTTTACCATGTTCGTTACTACTATCTGTTGATATTAACTATATCGTCCAAGTGCTGTTTATGTGCAGTGGTTATTACAAATAATGAAGATAGAATAAAATGTTCTTTAACACATGCTATGTGGAAAAAAAATTTGTCAACATTTTTTTCACATAACATGTGCTAATAAGACAAAAGTTGATATAGGAGGTACTTACTATAGAGGAAAAACCTTGGCATTGTTCCAATTTCCTAAAGATAAGAAGGAAAACATTGGAAGGAGGGAAAAAAGCAATGATCTACTTGAATATCAAAAAGGAGTTATGAGATACATACATACATATATACATTCAGACCGATGTGGTCCTTGGCCTCCTCAATAAGTCTTCGCCAGGTGGCTCGGTCTTGGGCAGTCGCTTCCAGTTGCGGGTGTCAAGTTGGCGAAGGGCATCCCTGGCAACGGTGTCCTTCCATCTAAGCCGAGGTCTTCCTCTTCCCTTGTCCGGTGGAGCCCCCATCCAGCAGCTTTTTGGAAATTTCATCGTCTGGCATCCGTACTACGTGGCCAGCCCAGCGCAGCCTTCCCAAGTTGATTGTCCTCATCACATCTGCTTCGCCATAGATCTGGTAGATTTCAAAGTTTGTCCTCCGCCTCCAGCTTTCCCCAATCTTACTTGTCCAAATATCTTTCTTTCAAATATGAGGATTTCCCTCTCTTCTTTACCAGTGAGGGTCCATGTCTCAGATCCATAAGTTAAAACGGGCCTAATAAGGGTCTTATATAAAAGGCACTTTGTTCGGCGGGTGATATAGGAACTTCTCAGGTGCTTTCTGAGGCCAAAATAGCACCTGTTGGCTTTGAGGAGACACTGACTTGTTTCCTGGAGATCCTATTTCCACAATTTACCACTGATCCGAGGTACACAAATTGGTCAACGCTCTGGAACGCAAATAGGCCCATTATCACAGGATGTCGGCCTGCAGTCTCTGTTCCTGGCCCAGCTCTCATATATTTGGTCTTCTCCTGGTTGATGTGCATCCCCGTATCCTTTGCTGCCTCTGCCAACCTGAGGAAAGCATTTTCTAAGGACTCAAATGACCTTGCGATTAACATTTTTTTCACATAGCATGTGTTAATATGACAGAAGTCGATATCTAGGTAGTGAGAACAAACCTTGGCGTTGATCCAACTACCTAAAAATAAGTAGGAAAACATTGGAAGGAGGAAAAAGCAATGATTTACTTGAATATCAAAAAGGAGTTATGGGATATTTAAAGGAAATTTGTGTTGGTTTTTTTGAGAGAATTGAAAGTGAGGTTGAAAAAATGCTGACACAATCAGATGAAATCTTAGATAGATGGAGAAGACACTATATGAACATCTTTGTGGATAATCATAGCCACGTTGACCAACCGGATTCTCCCCAGACCAATGAAGGACGAGAAGTTATATGGGAAGAATATGTCGAATGTGCTGTACAGAAGATCTGGAAAAGCTACTGGCAATGATGGAATATTTCTAGAATTTATTAAATACAGTGGTCCAGAAATGGTTAAAGTTCTACAGACACTCTTTCAAAAGGTATGGGAAAGTAGGAAGATCTTACAAGAATAAGAACTCAATATAATAGTGCCAATTCACAAAAAAGGGAGCCCTAGTGACTGCACAAACTATTCGCCAATTTTCCTCTCTTCTGTGGTTTAAAAAGGTGTGCACATCCAATTTGGAACATAAGAGTTAGGCATTCAATAGAGGATGGTCTGGAGGAAGAGCAGGCCGCTTTTCGACCGGGTTCATAGGCACAGGACAATGTCTTCGTGCTCAGGAATATTATGGAGAAGTGCTGGGATGAGGCTCACCATGACAAGCAATGAATGTGTGGTCCGAGTGCAAGTTCAGAGATCATCGGAGTTCATATCGACTAGAGGAGAGAGGCAAGGGGATGTCCTGGCATGCCTGCTCTTTAATATGGCTTTGGAGAAAGCAGTAATGGACTCCACGGTACAAACTACATACACTGTATGGAAATGCTGGTATATGCGGATGATATAGATATTGTGAGGCAGTCCAGGCAAGAGGTGGGTTTTAGCTTGCTTTAGAAGCTGCGGCGAAATGTATAGGGCTCGTTTTGAACGAAGATAAGACAAAGAATATGATTTCGGATGAACCTCCAAGATTATTTGGCTCTAAGGTTTCTTTTGGACAATACAAGATTGAGCAGGTTTCCCAATTTGTGTACTTGGAGTCTGGTAAATCACAACAATGAAACCGCAATTGAGATAAGAAGAAGAATATTAGTCCAATATTATTGCTAATTTGGGCTTCAAAAACATTTCTGCTGCCGTCTTGTGACAAGGCGAACAAAAGTAACTATGTATAAAACGCTAATTTGACCTGGACTATGTTACGACTCAGAAACTTGGACAACAACCCGAGCTGAGGACCAGCTTCTACTTATATCCGAGCAGAAAGTGTTGCACTGAATATATGATGGTGTTCATGAAAATAATTTATGAAGCCGGAGGAGCAGTAGAAAGCTATAAGATTTATATCGTGAACCTGATGTCTTCCACTTCATTAAGCTCGGGAGGGTTCGATGGGCAGGACATCTGTCCCGAATGGCTGTCGATATGCCTCCTAAGAGAATATTGACTGAACTCCTTTACAGTCGTCACAAGGTTGGGAGACCAAGGCTGCACTGGGAGGATTGTGTGACCAATGACACACGAAACTACTTGAATGTAGGAAACTGGATGGCTGCAGCACAAGATAAGGAATCGTGGCGCTTACTGCTGGAGAAAGTCAGGACCCTTCATGGGTTATGAAGCTATGAAGAAGAAGGAAGCTGGGATAAGAACAGATCTCAGAGCAGCAATTTACTCTGTCCCAACTCCCGAGTGGCCCTGTGATCAAAAAATTTATCTAGTCCTTTAATATCAAGCAATAAAATCCTCTTATCAAGACCCAAAAGAAATTGAATAAACAATATGTGTTCTAAAGCCCTTCCCCATTGCACTAGGGGGTTAAGCAAGGAGACAGTCTTAGCCCTCTTCTTTTTATCAGATTTATGTATGAAATACACAAGATATGTTAGAGAAGGATGGAGAGGACTGTAATAGGAAAGTGGAATTAAAGAACAATATCAGCACAGTAATGTTTCATTTACTGACTGCCGCCTAGACTAATTCCTTTCATAATTCAGTATTTTTTAAGTAATTGAGGTTTTAATTAACACAAAATTATTATTTGAAGAATTTCAAGTTCTGAATATTAGGCATTGTTTATCAATTGTCCGGGTCTCTATATTTTCAAAAATGGACTTTTACCGGAACTAAAATGTAAATTTTGTAAGAATTTGTAATCTTTAGTATAGCAAATAAACTATTGTCTATTGTTTAAAATCAATAAGAAAGGTGAAAACAGTTAATTAGATGACGAACTTCCAGCATTTTCTAAATAAAATTTATTGAAGTCTTACTGCCTTCTCTATGTTCTACAGTCATAACACTTTTTTTTTATAGCTCAGAAAAATGTGAGGAAAATTATTTTAAAATGTTTTCTTACTTTGTTTTAACTCTAGACACAAACTTTTCAAGTCTGTTGTAGAAAACTGTTTGATTAGTTGTTGGTAACATTGTATTGAATAAGACAACTGCAATAAGATCGTTAATAATTATCGGGCCATAGCCTGTTTCGGAACTGGAATGGTAAGAAAGTGCCCTATCCACCAAACCTTGCCGCTTCCTACTGCTTTAGGGAATTCCTTAAAATTTAATTTATTTTACATTCAGTATATTATTAATATATTTACTAATTAAATTGTCATTTTAGATTTGATATTAAAAATTAATAAGTAAGGAAACTAATATCTTCTGTGTCTTCACCTTTGTCTGTATTTCTATATATTTATTTTTTTTTTTACAGTTATACAAATGACTGCGTTGACTGTCAGAGATTGCAAGCCCGATGGGAAGCAGTCGGTGCTAAACTGAAGACTAGGCTCAACGTCGCTCGCATCAATAAAAAAACATCTGCCGTAACTGCTAGAAGGTTTAACATAGCTCAAGTACCTTATTTCTTATTGTGAGTATTATTACTATTACTTATATATGTTCAAAATTTATTTAATAAGTAAATTTCATTTTTGTTATTTATGAAATAATAAGTATTAATGTCTGTGGAAAGTCTAGTTTAAAAAAACAAAACTTTTTGACATGTAACCTCTATTTTTCATTAAAATGAAAGAACCAGTAACTCCATTTCATGACATTAATTTTACACTTTTTTACAGTTTTTACTTTCACTTACCTATAAATGACATATATAGTAAGGGAAAGTATTGCGATTGTGAAAATTTTTGAATTCCAATTTCCACCGGAAATACACATTTTAGAGTCCCTTGAATCCAAATTACCAAGTCCCACAAAAAGGTCTGTGTGATAAGTCACAAAAACGAATAGTCGTACAATACTGAAATTTCATATTTAAGACTAATATACGCCCAAGATATTACAGCAACTTTGTCATCAAAATCAGCTAGCCAGAAGAGCCACTTTTCAATGCATCTAGTGAATTTCTCAGAAACGGATTTTGATTAAACTCCCTATATTGATGTAAAATTTAATAGGCTTTAATATCATGTAGGTCTCATTTTGATTGAAATAGTCTGACAGGGCTTAAATGCCGATATTTTAAATTTTCTTCCTCTAAAGTACCTTCAATTTTGTAGAATCTATTAAAATAACTATATCATCTATTTAGTACTGATAAAAAACACTTTTAAAGTATTGACATTTAAGCCCTGTCAGACTATTTCAATCAGAATGAAACCTTCATGATGTTAAAGCCCATTAAATTTTACATTGATATAACAAGTTTAATTAAAATCATTTGAGTCATTTTAGAGAGAATCATAAAAAGGTGCAAAATGCATAATATAAAGTGGCTCTTCTGGTTTACCAATTTAAATAAAAAAAGTTGCTGTAACATCTCAGGGATATATGCCTCTAAAATATGGAATTCCTGTTTTATACAACTATTCGTTTCATTGATAGACACAAGCGGGAAAAAGTGAAAAAGCTGCTGTAAAATCTCAGGCATATAGTTGTCTCATTTTCAGTCTCATACAGCTTTTCGTTTTCCTGCTGGATTTACCACTAACACACAAACAGACAGACACAGACCATTTTGCGGGACTTGCTTTTTTGGTCTCAGGGGACCTTAAAACATGCATTTCCGTGAAAACTAGAATTGGAAAATTTTCAAGATCTCAATACTTTCTCTTTCTATATATTTCATATATAGCTTAGTGAAAGTAAAAAGTCCAATGAATTGTTCAAATTTTTTATTAATAACTACTGATGTATAATATTTCAATAATAATTTTCAGTTTCCGTTTGGGTAAGATGTACCATTACAACATACCGAAATATGATGTTTCATCTTTTGTCGCATTTGCTAGCGATTGGTACAAGAATGCGAAATCGGAAAAAGTTCCCCTTCCTAAATCTCCATTGTGAGTATAATAGAGGTAATTATATTACTTATAATAAAAAATGTTAGAATTATAATTCATTTTTATTATTTGCAGTGACGATTTGGTGCAACAGGCTGTAGATTTATTAAAAGAATCTCCTCTAGTCAGCGGTTTAGTTATATTTTCTGTATTTGCCATTTTACTTTTTATTATTTATGCATCACGGAGTAAAAGTGATAAACCTAAGGAAGGCGATAAAAAATATAAAGTGCTCAAAGACAGTACCAAAACTGAAAAACAGAAGAAAAGCAAATGAAAAAAATTGTCAGTTTTATATTTTTTCGATTTCAAACTTATTTTTTTTAATTGATGAACCATGAATATATATTAAGGTGTATTCCAGGTAATGTCACTAATTTTTATAATTTCAATTTATTTACAATAAAACTTTCTTTTTAATTTAAATTTATTGTTTTAAAAAGTTATTTAAAAAAGAAAAAAAAAAAACTTCAGTTGCTATGGATCTTTATTTTTATAAACATTAATATAGTTAATATGTGTGGTTGTGGCCGTAGATTTATAAATGTAATCCTGAATTTTATAATTATTATACTTTTTAAATCAAGTTTTGTGATATGTTTTGTAGTAAATGTCCTAAAATATTATTTAATTATATATATTTTTAAATTTAAAACAAATTAATATCTTAGAGTGGTTTTATAATAATGTAGAAATTAATTTTATTTATTTTACCATAAAAGACATCATTTTATTTTTTAATTAATAAGCTCACGCACTTTTCCATGTTGATGGTATTAGTAAGAATTGTTTAAATATCACTATTACATCCAAAATGGTTGGGAGAAAATGTACTTTTTGAAAACAACTTTTGTAGAATTTTAAATTGAGATGTTGACTTCCATCAGGTACTTACTATAGGGCATACTTTAAGAAATTGATATTTTGCTGTATTTATATTTTAATCGTTCAGTTTTATCGAAATTCATCACCTGATTTCATATAAATAGCACTTAAGTCCTTCAAAACTGCGTTTGAAAATTGCTATTCTTTCTAAAAGTGTTACTAAGTACAAATTTAATTTCATTCTAAATCGTACACGATTCTATCATTCTGGATTTTAATGCAAAAAAACAAAAAAACAATTAATAAATTTGATTTAATGATAAAGTAATGAGATTTTCGCCCTTCCAGTAAAATTTCCTAAAATGGGTGGGTAGTAGTACCTTTTGGAAACCATCTCAATTTCAGAAGTTAGTTGAAAAGTACAACATCTAAAATTGTGATTTTTAGATATTTCTAACAATGTTTGTTAATTTTCTTTTTTAAATGGATACTTTTTTATTCTCAATTTCAAGGGAAATGCATTTAGTAGTTTTTGAAACTAACGATACAAATTGTAATCCTATTTATATAAAAAGTTTCATCACATTACTTTGAACCAATTCATTATTAATGTTTAGCCACTGCGTAACCTTCCAGAAATAATAATATTATTTTATTAGTCTGATTATTATTATTATTTTTTTATATTAAAAATTAAAGGAGGTATAATTTCTTAAAGAAAATGGCATGGAACTGAAAGGAACCATCAGAGTAGATTTTTAATTTTTTAAAATAAAATTCTTATTTTTTTACATTTAGTTTGCCTTAATTGTATTATGTAAATCAAGTGAAATGTTTTATAATTGTATTCGATTTTCGAAAAAAAAAAAAAAAAATATATCTTTATATTTTTCTAATCTGTTATCATTTATTCATGTTTTCCTCTTTAAAATATCATTATGACAACCTGGTTTTGAACCCGGCTGCGGAAGAATAATTATTTATTATATTATTTCAGCCATGGGGCAACTCTGGGGTAGGGTTACATTCATGGGGCTCACTCAGCCACTAAAGCTGGCGGCTGAGTGTGATCTCGAACCTGATAATCTTGTCAAGCTTAGATTGTAGAGATGCAGGTTTTTTATTATTATTATATCGTTGAGATTCGGAGTGCCCCTGCGATGACTGCCATTTTTCTGATCAAGTTGCTCTGCTCTGCCTTCCGATTTCGACATTAACACTCAACAAGGAATTAGTGTAGAATTTCTTCTAGATCCATCCTTATAACACTATGAGTCAGCCTGTTTTAATGTCCAGGGGGATATCAATATCATTATGTAGTCTTTTTTTGAGCTCATGGTTTGTTCGTCCATGCCAAACTTGGTTTGAATATTGTTTAAAGAATTTTACTTTTAAGTTATTTTTTAAAATTAATTATTAACTGTATTTTGAGCAGTTTTCTAGTTGATAAAGCAATAGTCTAATGTTCTTTGGGTCCTTGGGTCGAATCCCGGCAGTGGCAGAATATTATCTGTTTGTGAACTTGAGGCACACACAGCCTCTTTAAAGTGAGTACCCAAAAAATGGCAAAAAACATGGTTGCTGAGCGTGGTCAGCTTGAGGCCATTATATGAGGCCTTATCACCTCATTGCACACCACTGCTTCTGCTTGAAATAGTACGAATCTTAATATGTACTGAGCCCAAGATCTTTCGTGGGTTTTAGAGATACAGGCTTTGTTTTTTTTTTATTTGATAATGCACCACATAAATATACAATAAGATAAAATACATGAAGAAAAAACAACAGAGAAATGTCTCATTGGTAAGACTCCATTAGGCTGGCTATCTTAATCAGGTTTCGAGGCCATCTTCTTTTCAAACCCCTTGTAAGTTTATCAGGAAGCAAAGAGGACACAAGGATTGAATGTAATAGGTAAGAGTGGGAAGAGATTTTTTCATGGAAGGAGCGATACCTGGTACGGTCAGCAACGTATGGAACATCAAGGTCTTTATGGATCAGTTTATTTGAGACAAAGTAAGGAGGGTTGAGGGCTTTACAAAGGATTTTGGATCGCATGGATTAAGAAATTGATGGTTTAGGGGAACCCAAAAAAGTTCAACTCTGTAAGTCCAGATAGGCTTAGTAATGGTCATGTGGATGAGCCTTTTGTATTTAAATAGAAGATTAGAGCATTGGTGTAGTAAGAAAACAAAAGCTGCAAGCTTCTTATTGTCTTCAGTCTTCATTAAGTAAGACTTATTCCATTTTATATCAACGGAAGGGATGTGGTAACTATGTCTTGAATAGATCAGTTTCATTCACTACCCCTATATATTTCACATTCTATGTTATTCAATGATATGGCATTATTTAATGAACAATCATGCACTATTTAATTGTATAACGTGGTCATAGAATGAGTGAGATATATTCTCTCAATAACTACGAACAAAACAGAGAGTAGGTTAGTAGAAGAAGAAATGATAAATGTAGAAATAAACATTTTAGAGGTAATGCTTTTGAATATTTAAATAAATGTAATCATTCATAGAGTACAATATTCAAAACAAATGAAATTTGAGAGGAAATAAAATAAATTATTAAGGTGAAATATGCTATTTATTCTTCTTTCTTAAAATATTTCAGTTTGCTATCATCCCAGAAAGCCGAAAGTGAGATTTTATTTATTTATTTTTTTTTAACTATTTTTTTTTTCTTTCTCCGCTTGTCTTATGCACTGCAGCCTCGTATTAGGTTTATTGTGCGACATTCTATCTTCTGTTAATACAGACCTATTGCCTTGGTGAATCTGGACCAGACTGTAGGGGTTAATCAGTTCACACAACTTAGGATCTATAATACGGTTGCTGCCAAAGTGGAAAACTGTTTCCTGGCAATCTATGGACAACTGCATATCACATGATATGCAGTTTCATCTTCCTTCTTGTAGAATCTGCAAGTTAGTGAGGCGACCATCCCCATATTATGGAGATGCCCGCTAAGCTGACAGTGTCCTGTGTACAGTTCTGTCGCTCTCCTAAGAGTTATCCTGTCTGTTGAGAGTAGTGTACAACAGCTGCTTTCCAGTATCCCTCCTTGTCTGGATCTATTGCCAGCAGCCGCCTTGATCAAACCTTTAGCATGGCTAATTAAAACTATAACTCATTATGTTTTTAAACAGATTTCAGGAACAGCTAAAGCTTTGAAAATAACTGCTCTGTTGAAAATAAGGTCTAAAAAAATATCAGATTTCTTAAAAATTTGATCAGTCACAGGGCAGAGGAAAGGTAAATATAATTGCATCATTCACTTAATTCTCTATTTGCATTATTTTTTAAATTATTATTCATGGAGATTTCATTTTTTAAATTTATTTTGATTTTTTATATCATCCTTATCACAACTGAGATATTAAACTTGAATAACAACGTAACGATTAGTATTCCTTATTCGACACAAACCTGGGCTTAAATTAATGTGTTATTTCTTCAGGATATCAGTTCATCCTCTGCTTTTTTCTATATTTGCCAAGACAGAACTTGAACCATTCTTGTGGTATGTACAAATCAGTTTGTATTTTTTTTAAATAAGTAATTTTTTCATAAAACAATCTTAATTCTGCATGTATAGATGAACTTTGTAATCTTCTTGATTACAGTTTTTTTTTTATCTCTTCAAGCTTAAATTCATTTACATTTAAAACAAACAAACCAGGATTTTAATTTAATTTACAATTATAAGAGTCTATAATGACTGCCACCGAACCATTGATGAAATTTTTTGATCAACTATTTTTATTCATAAAAGTTTATAGATAGGATATGAACCTTGTCTTTTAGGTTACTATTTTTCCATGATAAATCAAATATGAAAAAAGATCAATGTTTTTTTCTCATTTTATTCCATTCAGAGCTAAGGATAAGATGGAGGTATGTATTGGATACATAAAATAGGATTTAAACTCACGATTTTCCTTAACTTTAGCAATAGGGAATGCTCAAGAGCTTATGGTAGCCAAGTCCCTGAAGTAGATCTGCCTTCACCAATGTCGTAAAGAGTGTCTACTCATTACCATAAATCCATTGTCTTACTATTTTTTAATAAATAACATTTCTACAAACTGGTATACCTCTCATGAGATTCAAAATATTTTTATCATTGGTGGAAGGCATCAATTAGGAACTCGCATAAATAAGAAAATAGATTAATTCCCAATTTTCTGGGAAGACCCTGACAAAATCTTACCTCCGGCACATAAAAATTACACAATGGCTCTATTTTCATTTTAGTGGTTTTAAAGAACTTTTGCTCTGTCATTATTATTGCCTATTTCTTACTTTCTCTTTTAAAGAGATAGATATAGAGATTATTAGTCTGGATAATTCAATAAGCATACAAAGAAAACTTGAGTATTAGAAAAAAGCCAACTTTTTTTTTTATTAAGATTGTTTGAATGTTCTTGCTTTTTGTTTGTTTCCTTGTCAATTTTATCTATGTATTTTTTCTTTACCTCAGCCCTTTTTAATTTTACTGAGTCAGAAACGTCTTGGAAAGTCTTTAAAATGTTATGAATTTCCGTTTTCTTTCAATGTAAGGCTGTAATTTTTATTTTCCTATTTCCCTACCATAGCTCATTTTGATGAAATATTGTTTAATACTTTGGGAACAGAGCTGTCAGATAATAGGTTTTCATTCTTATTGTTAAGATAACAAAAATAAAGGCAAACAATTCTGTTATAACATTATCATGAGAGGCCATCAATCAATAAATCAATTTTAAATTAAAGCTGTTAACCCTAAGGTCACCAATGCCTCTAAAATTTTAAATATTTCACTAAATACTGTCATGGATTGGATGTTACTTACCTTAAAGTTTTGATCAGAGTTAATTTTAAAATTTAAGTGCAGCTCCAAAATAATAAATAAAAACTTAAGAAGTTTTTACTAACACCATTTTTTAAAAATAATTGTTTGTATGTACACCAACTATATGATGAGGATTACTTTTTTTTATTTAGGTGTAATAATGTATGAAAACAGAATAGCATCAGTTCCTTAACTATGTATTTTACTGAGTCATTTCTGAATAAGTGTTAAAAATCAGTAGCAACAACTTAAAATAACTCAATGCACAGCCTTTCTGATCATAACTTTCATATATTTTACACCAATCATATTTTACAATATTTACAATAACTTTTTAATATATTAATAAATTACATAAAAATTTACTCATATTATTTAGTGGAAACTTAATTAACTTGATTAAAAAAGGGAAACAAATCATGTGGGATGTTTCTTTGACTAAGCATATGAATAATTAAACTTAAGAATTATAAACATTACTTATATTTTTTCATTTCTTGATTCTCTCTGCTGGGTGTAGATCAACTATATATTTGAATGATTAGGTTTTTGATTCATTTTGGAGGTAAAAAGTATGTCACAAATCAAGCAAAGTAGTTTGTTCAACTTTTATTATTATTATTATTGAAATATGTCAGTCCTATTAAAAAAAAAAAATGTGTAAAAATGATTAAATATAACTTTAATTAAATTTATCATTTTCTTGACAGTAGAGAAATGTATTATACATACTCTCTTTAGAGGTCATTTTGTATTGTAGCATAGATTTCCAGGAAACTTTAAAAACTTAATTTTTGATGTAAAATAATAAAAATAGAAACCCCAATACCCTGGTAAGACTTAAAAGTATTTTGTTATCAACTTAAAAACCATTTAATTGATGAAAATGATACATTAAGCAGTTTTTAGCCTTGAAAAACAATAAAGAATTAACAAAGTTATTTTAATATGGAAACATGTGGCTAAGATTAAATAACCCTACTTATAGATATAGGTAGCCATATGAATGTCACATGGCTCATTAAAGTAAATAGAATCTTAATTTTTTAAATTAGTATAGAAAACTGTATGTTGCAGTATATTTATTAATTTCATAGCTTCAGTAGATCACCAAATGCATATAGCATTTGCCAGTTTTACAATATCTTTGTTTGGCTATGGGCTCTTTTATTTATGAAGCTGATTTATGCTGATACTGTCATCACCATAGAATTTTTAGGGCTTTGTTTCCTAACCCTAAAATAGTTTCTAGACATCACCAGTAACATTGAACAGCATGATGGAGTCACGCCCACGAAGTGTACTTGCAGGCAAGTTTTACTATTTTATGCGATTTAACTTCAAATTGAAGATTCCATCAGTATTTTTTGACTTGAGATTGATAATTGTATAATTATTGGATGTTATATATTGTATGAATCGCTTTGTAGCATTTCAAGAGCATTTGCAACTTGCATCTACCAAATGTGGTTCTCTCATGGAACAGCTAAACATAGTTAGAAAAAAAGTCGAAGGAAAAGAGGCTACGATGATTGATTCGGATCCTGTTTCCAATGACTTTTTGGAAAACGTAATAAAATATTAAATTTTGTTGAAAAAAAAAAAAAAAAATGGAACTATTCTCGCTATTAGCTCATTACTAAGTCATGCCACTTTTTCTTAGGTAAGTCCGAAGACCGTGCTTGAAACAGAAGGAATGAATCCTCTGGATCACAAAGATGTACATAATAAAGAACAGGTAGGTTTACACTTAAACAATTAAATATGATTTATAAAATTCTTTTTTTATGCAAGTGTTAATGATCTTTAACATTGACTAATTGTGGGCCTGAGTGTTTTGTAATTTGCTATAAGAATTGTGAAGTTCTTGGTTTTCATTTTGTGAAAAATAGCTCGATAGTTAAAAGAAATCTAACATCAAGATTAATGTTTGATAGTGACAAGCAATTACTTTCTTTTATTATACATAACCTTTATCCATGAGATCATTATCAGGTTTTTAGGTTAATAATTATTGATTAGGTAATTATTGTTGAGACACTTATTCTTTCCATATCATCGATTGTTAGAGAAACATTTTAGTCAATTTATCTTTCATTTAAAAATGAATGGCTGTTATAAATATGTTATGTTGAATCCATTGCCCCTTATTATTGTTGATATCAATGATTTAGCATTTTTAATAGCTTTGTGATTAATATTGTTCTTTTAATGAGTCTATTTATTTTTTATTCTTGTTATCATTAACATACCTTAAGAAAAGATTTAGTCTTTAATACAAATGGATACAATTAGTTGACTGTTGAGAAATACAAAAAGGAATCAGTCCGGGTGAGGGAGGGAGGGGGGTTAATAAAAGAAACAATTAAATAACTTCAACTATTTATTGTCTGCCAACATTTTGAGTCATCATCAGGGCTAAAAAGATACAAAATGAATTCAATGAGTGCATAGTAACATAATATATGTGAAAAAAAAAAACAATTAAAGAGAATATAGAATACATGAATTAAAAATGATAACACTATCAATAATTAAACATTTTTTAAAATATATTATTGAGTTTGTGGATGTGATATGTAAAACATAAAAATAAGAAATAGAAATAGATGGGTAAAGGAATTGAGTAATTAAATTACAATGACTTTAGTATTCTGATGAAAGTGCTTTAGAGAACAAATAATGACTTAAGATAACGTACAAAAATATTGATATATACATAAAATAGGAAACATTAAAATATGAAATATAGTGGATAAACTTGTACAAACACCATCTCTATGTGAGGAATAATGTGATGGGAAAATTGTCTGTTAATTACAAATATTTTCTTAATTATTTATACCTATTTGAAATAACTTATGGGTGTAAATCAGTTATTTTTTTACAATTATTGGGATATATTAATTATTTTATTATTTATTTAAGTTGCTTACATGGATTAAATAATAAAGGTCTAACCTTTCATTCACATGGGAAAAGTTAAGACCTGTAAATTATTTATTTTAATTGTGGATGTAATTAGTCGACCGTTGAGAATTACTGGAAGGAATTAGTCCGGGTGGCGGTCATTAACCATCTACCAAACAGTACCTAGTTTCCATTCTCCCACCATGCGGTACGTATCTCCACGCTACTTCATATTTTTATATTTCATATTTCATGTAAATTATTGATACCTGTGTAAATTTTGTTTAGTGAACATTTTTATTTTTTCTGTATAACACTTTCATTATTGTAATATGGTCATTGTATTTTAATTAAGTTTTTTTTTTTACATATACAGTTCTTCTGTTATTTTTTCAATATCGACGTTCTCTAGCTAAATAGGTTATATAATATTGTATGTAATGTCATTGAAATTATATTCTTTGTATCTTTTTAGCCCTGATGATGACCCACAAAGGGGGTCGAAACGTTGGCAAACAATAAAATAGTTGAAACTATTTAGTTGTTTCATTTAATGACCGCCACCCGGACTAATTCCTTCCAGTATTTATTTTAATTTTCGGGCAGATATTAATGTAAAGTTTAAAAATGTTTAGTTTTTTTTTTTTGTTGAATCATACTTCCATTCGACTCCATGGTATTTTTTAAGTATGAAATAAATATAATATAATTAAATTAAAATCTTTTCCTTCAGTTTAAATTATAATTTATTGATGATTCTTGCGCAAGACAATTTCGATAACAGTTAAAAAATGTTCAATGAACAATGGATGTTTTATTTTTCTCCATATTGTCTAACTAAAAGTGTGCGTATATTCAGGATCAAAATCAGAACACTACTTTAGTTTTTGTACAAAAGTCCTATTACATAAAACCAAGCAAAGCTTTTTGTATTTATTTAAGTTACAGTTATTTAACCCTTTCATGCTCTAGGGAAATATTTTTTCCCTTGAGCGTGAAAGGGTTAAAATAAAGGAAAATTTAAGGTTTGTTTTAAATAAGTAATTATTTATTATGCCTGCTATATTGTTTGAAATGAAAATAATTTAATGTTACTGTTATTTATTATTCATTAATTATACCAGTGTTAATTCAATTTAATGATGAAAAAAAAAGTCTAATGATGCAAATTTTTGTTATTTATTAATGTAGCAATTGTACTAAATTTAATTTTTAATAAGCTTGTAGAAATAGAATTATAAGTTACTGAACAGTCCTTTGTTAATTATATGTTTTTATGTACTAGGATTATTATTCGTATTTTCACCTATATTATTTTTTAATTCTAATCTCATTCTTTGTTTTTTTTTTTTATGATTTATTTATATCCTTAACAAAAAAAAAAAATAAATAAAATAAATCATTACAAAATACTTAAGTGCCTCTATTATTCAGGTGTTGTATAATAATCCAAATATAAATGTATTCAAAGTATTGGCATTAATGATGAGTTGTTGCTTACTTTCCATGAAATTCTCCATTTTCAATGAAAATTTTTATCGTTAAATTTGGTTACGCTTGTCTTTAAATACAGTGAAAATCGTCTTTGAATAAAAACTTAATAGTTATTTATTTAATAAAAATGAATTTATAATTCTGTACAATTATTGTTGTTTGTTTATTTATTTAATGTCACTTTATCCTACTGTGGCTAATCGGGCGATGCTACAGTGCCAGTCCTTAATTTTACCTGTTCAGGCTTAATTAGGATAGGGAATTTTAATGAGTATCTTTTTTTAATTTTAATTTTGTCATTATTAGAAATCTTATTATTTGGTAGGATTCTATATAATATGAAGGTTATATTATCGTGGTTTGATTTCCTTTTTCTTTAGATTCTTGAGAGAGTGTTTTACACACTTGCTTCTGCAACTATCTAACTAGTGAATTATTAATTTTTTTATTTAATCAACTTGAGTGAGTCTGATAATACTTTTATTTTTACTTTGTAAATATTATTTCATTTTGAATAAGTGAGCCAAGAGAAATTCAAAAATTTTTTCTTATCTTAGAAAGTGTTGAACTTTCAAGATTGTGTTTCCAGTTGAGACACTGATTCATAAAAAAGTACAAAATGACATTTTTTAACGAAATCAACGCCATAATTGTTAAAATATTCTGTTTATTGCATTGATTGAACTATGTATATTGTAATAATGGTAACTTTTACCAAATCTTGTAGTATATTTACCTATCCTATTTGAATCCAGCTCACCTATTCAAGATTAAAATTTGAATTTTTTTTTTATGTGTAGGTATCTGATATTAAGGATTGATTTAAAATAACAATCAAATGAGATATTTTCACTTATAACCCCTTATCTTGCGTTTTTCTTTGTTTTTAGTTTCTGTTCACCCTTTTCCATCAGCAGTGTTTACAAAAAATGGGCCCTTAATATCTTATTTCAACTCCAAATTATGTATAAATTTACACTGTGTGAATTAACTATGTGTTACTAATTATAAATTATTGTATTGTTGTTTTCTTTTCACCTTCCCATCAAAACACTATCACATCCTATTTCCAAATCGCAGTTAGTTCAATTAATCGTTTATTATTTTAATAACTGTATGTCATTATTAATATATAAAATCGAATATGATTGATATGAGTAATTCGCTGTATTCGTACTTATTTTTTATGATAAAATTGTAAATTTTCTACTTTAAACTAGGTAATAGAAAATGTGTTCTTAACTACAGACAAATAATAATTAAATTCGCGTTTGTTTCAGAATAATTTTTACAAAATGTGCTGCAGGATTCGATTGTTTTGTTTTTCAAGTCTAAATAAAAAGGTATCGATGTGAAATCACTGCCAATAGAGTAATTTGACATCGATACTTATTCAGAATTTACTTAGATTTATTTTTAACAATTCAGAGGCTAATGAGTCATTTTTTTTTTCTTTGCAAAAAAAAAACAAAAAGTTTGAGAGGTTTCTTATAATTATCGTGCACGACATTTTATTAGTATTAACTAATTTTAATTTAATCGAATTCCTTGCATAGAGGTATAAATTATTCTAATTTCTCTCAGTTACTTAAAACTATTTAACTGACATACCTATGCAAAAATACTATTTACCATTCGGCCTAATTATTAGAAACCGTTTCTCTTATTAGTAATTTTATTAGTTTAAAGTAAAAAATTTAATTAAAAACGACGTAATTGCCCTCTGAATTGTTTTCCAGCAATGCAAAGGATGCCGTATGGGTGTGTAATCCAGCAAGTACAAAAGTTTCTCATCTCATGGATAGTGATCGAAACGGTGCACGTGTCAGGTAGGTGGATATTTTTTTCTCATCGAATATTTTAATTCCTTTAATGTCAATCAATATCTTTGTTCATAATTGTTAGCAACCTCCCTTACGTTCTTCCACATTTTTCTTTTTTTTATATTTAGTATATTGTAATCTTTCAGATCAGTTTTAAATATCAAGAATCTATTGTACATTGTTTTTCTAAAAGCTTAAAAGGTGGGTTGGTAGTTTCTTGTTTCGAACGTATGTACGTAGATTATAATAATGGTTGCCATTCATTGTCTTATTCCTCCGATCCATGACTTCAAATTTGTATTTTTATTAATATGTAAGCTTCATTATTATTTCTATATACATACATAGTTTATCATTAATCTTAATTACTTGCGAATACCTTTATGTACGATATGTCAATGAACCGTTTTGATAACTTTATTTGTAAAGTTACTTTTAATGAATTATTTTTGTATGTGATAATGAAGTTCGTTATCGATAATGATGATTTTTAAAAACATTTTCTATTAAAAAAAAAAAATACATTCTATATTATTTGCTCTTCTGTTATCAAATCGTAAAAAATAAAACTTCGAAAAAATGTATTTAGGTGAATCGAAGCTTAAAAAGTTCTAAAAGCACGTGTGTTATTTTTCTTGTTGATAGTTTTTGCCAATACTTTGAATATATTTTAATTGGGTTATGATGCAGCCTGACATCTAACGTCACAAAGTTTAATTGGAAAAATGGTACTTCTGAGTTGTGTGTGTTATAATCATCTTGAAGGCTACTACACACTGTGAATAAGTTGCTAACTCACAATCGCAGGTCACAGTAAAATAAATCTTTAATCGAGATTTGTTTATCACCCATTTTTTCATTTTTCTCAGATGTCTGGGAGATGACTCCAATGCTTGTGATTTTGGAGAACCATTTTTCGAAGTACCAGAATGTGTCCTCAGTGCTCAGACAAGGACATTTAGTGACCTATGAACAATATATTATATTTTCCCTTTAATGAATTAAATTATTCCTAAGTTTAATATTGGTATGAACTCCTCAACATAAATCGAAGGTAAGACACGAGAGGAATAAATACAAGAAGAAGAAATCTCTCAAACCAAAGAACGAAGCACTCACACATATTTCACGAAAGTTGATGGGCGTGGATACACAAGTGTAATAAACATTTTAATGTTTGAAAACATAGGTGCAGAAAGGATTTTCTAAAAATTGTGTGATGATTTTCTTTTGGATATTTATCGATTTGGGTTTTCAATTTTGTGAAACAATAAACTTAGTTATTTTACTTTTACGTGCTCTGCTCTACACTCAACTACTAGTGATTGAATTACGAGCTCAGTAATACGCCGAGTTTGGTAACGTATTAGAGCAGGCTAAACGAAAAATTGTTTATCAATTATAAGTTGCTCGTAAACCTGGCTCTCACCTGCTTCGACAAAAATAATGTGCACACGTAATACAGAATGTTGATCTTTCATTATATGTTTTTACCACAATGTTTAATGATGACAAGGAAAGAACTTGGCTTTACTAAATTAGATTCATAATAGGTTCTTTCCCAATCGACTATATCCCTGTCAGAGTATAGACAGTGTCCGCCAACGTTTGCGCAGTACAGTTTATTCTTCCGAGCATGCTGGTCTAGGAAAGTAGCCGAGTGGGAAAGAATCAACTACTAAATGTTCCACCTTCTAACACATAATCAATGAACTGTTGCTCCTTATCTATCAATCTAGCCTTACCTACATATTATGAGCTGTTTTCATTATTTCTGAACCGTATATTGATTGTAAGCAACGTTATTTAAATATAATTTTTAATAAAACAATTATTAAATACCCCCCTCTGCAAGGGATATATATTTGGAAATAGGTTATGCTAGTGCCTAGAAATTGAACATAAAAAGAAGGCAATATTACCAAAACAATCGAAATACGTCGAAGAAAATCAGGAAACAAATGACTTGTCTTTTTATTTTTGGTGTGTATGTTCCGGATCTCCAGTTGGCATCTTGTAGGATGCCTCGAACCCCATTGGGTATCTGAAATTCAATAAATGAAATGATCAATTAGACATTTTTGAGGTGAATATTAAAAACTAATAACGCTGACTAAATTCTATAAGAAAACTTTGCTATTTAAACGTTATCATCCGACTAAATATGTTTTAAAATGTTTGTAGATGGCTGTAGGTAATGCTTATGTTGAACGATCTACTGGAGATACGAATTGTGACGTTAATAAACATTTAACAATTAGAAAAAGTTCCCAGCATTCTGAGATCATTGTCAACAAAGAAGAGGCAAGTACCATACTTTTATGTACGAAAATTATATTTCTTAAAATTACCTTACTCATAACATGTTTGTTTTTTTGGGAATCAGTGACATTTAACACCAATTTGCCAGCAAAGAATAAAAATTAATGTTAATATTGTGTTATAGTAACCATTATTTAGCTAACTGAAAATGGGATGCGTTGTATCACATAACATCACCAAGCAGAAATTAATTAATGTCCAGAAAATCATTGATCGTTTTAAAACAATATTTTCTTTATTTCCAATCCCGAGCAAGCTCCAACATTTCCCCATCTTGGGTCTATGTTCCAAAATTTTTGTTTTTCTGACCATGTGGAGCTCTCTAATTATACCGAAGTTGCGTTGGAACAAATGTTTGGTATCGTGATTTGATCGGACGTGTTTTAACGCGAAAATGTACTGCGCATGATTCAACCGCCTTGCAGTGATGTTGGAAAGAACATCAATCATTAAGAAAAAGTAATTACCATATGTTTTCTCACCCCTATCATATGTTAAGTGTTTGTTTGTTCATTCATTTAACGCCATTTTATGATACTGTGGATAATCGGACGATGTTACAGTGGAGAGCTTAAATTTGCTAGTCTAGATTTGACAAGGATAGGGTTCTTTAACGAGCACCTGTTATCTCAGTCTCGAGACCACCATTTTACACACTCTCCGAAGTTGTTTTTGTTCCCTTTAATGATCCTAGTGCCATCTGACAGGTTTGAACCCACGAAATTGGGCACAGAAGGCTGTTAGAGTATGTGTTTTATTCGTCAATCTGCTTTACCTCCTTCTACATTATGGTAGATATTATTTTCCTAAACCTTATTTACTTTCATCGGTATGCATCATTATTATAATGTTTGTAACTTATAACAGTGGTGTAATAATACACCTAATATTATTGTCGAGAGATTCTTGACACATCTGGCAAAGGATATGCAGAGAATGTGGGTAATGTAAGAAGTGGCGTTTAATAATACGAATTAGAAGAATGCATTCTCCAAAGTTTCATGCATATTCTTAAAAGAAAAGGAAGCTAAATTTGGATGGAATTACTACTGGAAATGAAATCATTAGCTAAACCTGTTTAGTTCCAACGCAACAAAATATCTCAAAATACGCCAAAATCAATACCATGCTACAAACATTTTTTTTCGTTTGTCATTTCCTAACTTCAAATGTAAGCAAGTGATACGAAAGGAACTAAAATAGCTCAAAACTTTTATATCTGCAGGCGTGTAAGTCGTTTTGTCGACTTCATTACGTTCGTTAGCCATAGACATTTAGAAATCGTCTCTTCAAGTTCAGTAATTTAGGAGCTATGTGCTGTTTCGAGATCTACGGTTGTTAGAGGAGGTGGACTTTGTCGAGATCACGAGCAGCCACGTTTCGGTTTTTCTCCAATAAAGAACTACTCATTTAACTTGGAAAATTCCGCATTTAAGCAACGTCGAACTATTGTAAGTGAAATGAAAAAAAAAAACAACTGTGAAATCTCATTCATTCATCATCTAGATGTGTACGATAGCGATGTTCTGTACTGTTTTACATTTAAATTATAATGTTGAAATTTTGCTAGTTTTGTTAGATTTAGTATTTAAGGTTACATATTACTTACAAAGTAAACTTACAATTCCAAAGATGAGAAAAACTTGCAACAGTAGATTTTTGGATGATGCAACCGTCTTGATCCGCTTGATATGTCTAGTTCAAGCTATTACCCTTCTCATTGCTTTCTGTTTAATCTTCTATGTATTTAGAAATTCCGCACCTGCCATAGGATCTGTTATAAAGGAAAAAACTATATAGTTTTAAGGAGTTTTCTTTAAGTAGCTTGCTAATATACATTTAACCAAGAATCTTACATAGATTTTAAATAAACAACATAAGGTTCCACTTGTACTCGCTATGGTAAGTATAGTACGACACCATCAGTTTAATTTACAAATCCCGTCTTTTTTTAAATGCCACCATTTTGGAAACATTCACACTTGTTTTTTTTATTTGTAAAGGACTTATAAAAAAAACTTACCTACTATGTACACCATTGCGACAACGATCCATAAATTAGTCGTTCAAGGCTAGGAAGAATTGTTCATCGTTTCACAAACTATAGTGATCGGAAGCATCTATTTCGCCAAAAATGGAATCTTTAATTTGAAGATCTCCAAAAGTATTATTCACAAACTGGATTAACCATCTGTTAGCAAATTCAACCTTATGAGCTCAAAACTTTACAGATGTGCTAACTTCATATAGCTGAAATCTTCGCTAAAACTATTTTGTTTGAAAGAGGCATTATGCTGTCGAATCGATAGAACTTTAATTTCAAATGCACAAAATGACGTTGTCTGTCTACACAGAATAATACTGAAGTACTCGTGTGATGGGTGTGACATATTTCAAGGAGTTACTTGGTTACGTCAGAGCCGATGTTGGGTCACGAAAGCAGTCATCATTATAATCTGAAGTATCATCTTGTAAAACTTGTTGCTTGGAAACCACATGGTCCGCAGAAAATCGTCCTATAAAACACATGTTAATATATTTAGCTTGATTAAAACGTAGTTGATGCTTCTTTTTTTTTTTAAGCTGCAACTTTGTTTTGTGTGATTCAAACGGTTGGATCTTACATTTCAGTTGATTCTTAATAACATGAAAGACAATCTATTGATGCATAGTTACGGGTTCTTTGTTATAAAGTTTTACAATGTGAATACACTAGTTTTGCCAGTTATTTTTCGAATTCATAATGACGCGTGTAAGAAAAAGAAGTTTGAGTCGGTCCAAGTACTTAATCCATTTCGCAAAAGAGGGATTAAATTCTAATTTATAATTTTTTAAAAATCAATCAATGGGTTATATTGATTCTATATTCTCGTACATATGGATAGTTCATATTGTTTGGAAGTTACTACCACATCATCAGGGTTTCGAACCGATTTTATTGGTTTTTAGCCATAAAAAGTTCGCGCATATTTTCTGTCATGTCCAAATGCTCTGACCCTTTGGACAGTTTGGAAGTAAACAGTTTGAAAATTGAGTTAGAAAAAATATCCAACATCTTGATTCCTTGTCTCAAATGTGTAAAAATCAAGAACATGTATCTGAACATGATTTGAGACTTTCAGATCATAATGAAAAAAACGATATGCAATATTGCTGGGGTGACTTACTCCATGTATTAATAAGAGTTAACATTAAAAAATTCATCAATAGAGAACAAATGAAGAATCTCAATCAAGATACTTTAATTATTACAATTATGTACATATTGTGAATCTATGAAGATTTAATACTTAAAGCTGTAAGTTTTCTGAGCAAGAAGCGACAAATAGGATTGTAGCGATCATTTTTTAAAAATAATTTGTTCTCTAAGACTCATTATGAAGCTCTAAAATTTAAATTTTTCGAGATGGTGCACGAGGTCGTGTTCCCTGTGTAAACTTGCGTTGGTTGCCAAGACAACGTAGTATCCATGGAAACAAGTTTTCCTTCTTTAAACTGTGAAATAATAAAAGTTTCTAAAAATTCATTGTCATATTGAATTTGTTCATTAAAGGTATCAACATAAGCGATACTGAAAAATAATTTTGAATTTCTATTAAATGTTAGGATTCTTATCCTTTAAGATAGATATATTTTGTAAAGATTTTGATTTTTTTTAATGCATGACTATTATGATTATGTTCAATGATGTTATCATTCTAGTTACATCTCTCATTTCAGGTACCTTTCCTTAACGGAAACGTTTCATCGAATGAAACAGAAAGGTATTTAAAATTTGATGGTGCGACAAAGCATAAACTTTCCCAAGAGAAACTGATAAAAGAATCAGAAAAGGTGTGGTTAAATAAAAAAAGTAATTATTATTGCAATAGAGTTGATTACATTATTATATCAATCGATAATATTGCATAAGTAAACAGACAATATCCCAAATACATATTATTTTAATTCAACTGTATGGTTTCTTAATATTTACGATAAAATAAAATGATTTATTACCATAACATTAAATATTGTTGTATTTATCATATGTCCATTCCCACGCTACCATTCCCCCGACAGAGCCAAGTTATGCCAAATCATCTGCAATATTGTTTATCATTCTAAACCAGTAGTGAGCATGCTGATCCAGCTAAATAGTTGAAAAAGATTAAACGTTTTATTTTTCAAAATTGTACTGTGCCCTTTCAATGACCCGTTTTGGTTTTTTGCGAATGAAGGTCTGCAAGTTTCGTTCCCAACAAGCCGAATCGTCGGAATTTATTTCGCAATGTATTCCCTTGGTGTATGTATCATTTCCAACCATTTTGTCAAATATCAGTTTCCATTTCATAAACTCGCGTCCGGATATGTCGTATGTTTTTTTTCAGATCCTCATTGCATTACTTATTTATCCATAAATAACAACAAAATAATAATTATTATTATTATAAATAATTCTTAGTTATGATGAAAACAGTTATGTTGACTAAATAAAATTAAACTAGAAAATACATTTTATCAGCTCATAATGAAACTTTTTGAAAATTGAAATTTATCTTTGTGGTGATAATAAAGTTCATTAATGTCATTTTAAGATTTCAGGGAAAACAAGCTTACATGTCACTGCAAGTAAAGAGAAAGACCCTTTCGATCAAGACCTATCTTCTGACGACGATGACGAATTCAACTCTGAGTTCGTGTACATCGTCGGACGACGATGGCCAAGGAACTACTGATAAACAGAACATATACGAGGAACTTCTGAAAAGATTGAAAGACAATGAAGAGAAAAAAAACCTCAATAAAAACAGGAGCAGTTCAGACAACAGCAGTAGCTCATTTCAGAAGTCTCAAAAGAATAATAAATCACCCAAGAAAAATTCAAGCAACAGCACAGTCAATGAGGAGAATTTTGACAAAAGGAATTGTGACATTGAAAACCTAGACGTTGGGGTAGAATTTTTTCTACCTTCTTCTGTGACGGAAAAGTTTCAAGAAATGTTTTACGAAGAATCCGGTGAAGAAGAGCAACACAATTCCAACAAAGATAAAAATATGAGAGTTACTTTTGATGATTTGATCATCGGAAGGCCTAATAAACATTCTCTTAGAGGAGAAGATAATTCAACTTCGCAAAATCGATCGCTGAACGAAAATTCGGCAAAGAGCAAGGCTAGCTCTAATCAAAGTAACCAACAGGTCTCTAATCTTAAGCAGAATGCTAAAGTGAAAGAAAAAAATTGCGAAACTGCATCTGTGCGGACAAAATCTGAAAAAGTGGTAAAACCAAACACAGCTGTTAACAGTTCAACTTTAGTCAATTTAAAGATTCACTCTCCGGAAATGAATCTTTACAAAAGGCTTAATGGAGCACCACTAAGGCATGAAATAAAGAAAAACACGGCAAAAAAAGATATAAAAGCCAAAAAGACTACAATTGGCAATACAAGACTGAAAGCCAAACATGCAATCGCAGATCCTAAGTTAAAAGTGTTACCTGATAAAAGAAGTGTAGTTGCCTTTGATAATTCGAAAAATATAAAAAATGATGCTAAACCTTTGAAACCTTTAGATAATACGGAGAAAGATGTTTTGAAAGGTACGGCAATTAAAACACAATCTATAAAAAATAATATTTGCTTTGATGGTAGTAAAAATGTACATAAGAAATCTGGAATGGAAGTGATAGCTACCAATCCTCAGTCGAAAAAAGTTGACGAGACGAAACTAATTGACTTTGTAAATCTTCAAAGGGACGTTCCAGGCGAAATGTTGAAACCGAAGGAGGCACAACAAGATAAAATTGTTAATTCAGGTTTGAAAAATAACATTTCAAAGAGAGATAAAGTAGACAACCTGGGAAACGTAAAGGGGAAGCTAAATTCAGATTCGAAAAATTTGTTTTCGAAGAAAAATCATATCATTCCAGCAGGTGAGCAGAGCGTTCCAAAGGAAAAACCGCTTCAAGCAGGTAAGAATTCAATAGTCAAAGATAAGAAACCTCCTATTCCAAGAATAGACAACTTTAAAAAAAATAATGTGCGAACGACAATAGCAGGCAAAGAATTACCTCCTAAGAATAATCCTGTAAATGAAGAAAGCCCTTCAACAAATATGAAATCTAAAAATAACAAAGAGCGCGTTCGCCCGAACACTTCAGTTCAATTAGCTCAACCCAAGAAGGAACCGAATAGGTACAAAACATTGACTGCTAAAAAAGATGAAACGTTGGATATCCGCAATTTCCAGTCCATCGACAGAACCTCTAAAACTAACAAAGAGCCGTCTGAAAGTTTGAGGGGAAGGAATCATTTAGCGAGAGAAACGATACATTCTCAGAGTATCAATGAGATGAAGAATCATACTACGTCATTCCCGTTCATCCTGGGCCAGTCAACGAGTAAGACGTACAACGTGAGGGCTGCCATTCAGCAGACCATGTCGATGATCATGAGGTCCCCCGCCGAAACGCTACGACGCTCATCTTTTTCGGAAATGTTGAACGCCTCTTCGAAGGCGTCGACGCTGAAGACTTCGGCTTCATACAGCTCCGGAAGGAAGGTGTGCCCGGCCTGCGTCATGAGGGTCGACGAGGAGGACAACGAGCTGGATGAGAACCCGATAGACCCGTGGGACACGGAGTACCACAGCAAGCGCTTCATCAGGTGCACCTGCATGCCCAGGAACACGGTCAACTTCAAGACGGTCATGAACCAGCTCCTCCATGAAACTAGTAGCTCTTTCATTCTTCCAAATGAAAGTTATCAAGTAAGTAGTAAATGACCTATTAATTTATTAAATTACTGAAGTAATTAGCATTTCTATATATAGGTAAAAAGAACTCTCTCTCCTACCTTACAGTAGTGTTCTACATTAGCCTTTGTAGGCGCAACAACCATTCTATTCGAGATTTCTTACGTTATTGCATTTCATTGGATATGACTCTCTTCAAATTCTGTTCCTTTATTATATCTAGGAATTATCTCTTGACCTGGGTCAACGCAATGAGTAAGGCACAATCTGGCCTAGTACACAGTAGTACAAACCACCTAGTCCTGTTTTAAATATTGTTACAAGGAAATATATTCAGATTTTAACAGAAAAATTAACTTTGTCAAAAACCTTATCAGGAAATAAAGCTAAAATAAAAATAAATGACTAAAATTGCCTCCCTTTTGCCTTTGGGACAGGCATTAAATCCTCCATGGCCTGTCTACAATGGTAGTCTAGCTTTCGGAGTATTTTGGATTGCAGGGATTGAATGCCGGAAGAATTGGATGGCTTAGTGGATCCCCATAACTCAATCCCATATGTCCAAATAGGCCTAATGAAGTTATATAAATTTTTTTTTTTTTGTAGTAAGTGGAAAGTTTTGATCGTTTGTCCAGTAAGTGTTGTAGTAAGCGGTATCTATGAGCTGTTTCTTGTCGTTTCAGTCTAGTGTGAGGATTCCAAGTAAGACGTTTGTCTAGAAGGAGTCCTAGGTACTGGATCTGTTCAACTGAGGTGAGTGGAATATTGTTAAAGGAAATAGTGGGACATAGGTTTTCGATGAAGGGTGGAGGTAATTTGATGGGATTTAGTGATTTTATTTCTCCACTTTTGACACCATTCTTCAATGGAAGAAATGTGAGGCTGAAGGGTTTTGGAAGCAACAGATAGGTCATTATTTACGGATTACACACATGTGTCATCTGCGTAGGTTGTGAGGACAGTACCAATCTTCATGGATTAAGATATGTAAGATAGGGATAAAGATATGTTGACAAACAAAGTACAAAAATTAAATAAAAACCCAAATCTACAACCGATGAAGAGTCTTTGGTTCAGTACACAGAGATTCTTACTGTTCCTTGGCCAAGAGTCATGCAAGGAAGTGATTAAGTCGAGATCATGCTCTGCAGCCAGATTTTTTTCACTTCATAGAGGCTAGGTGTGTCCCAGGGTCACTCCACAACTGAAGTAACAGATGAAATAATTCTGACTCAGCCAGGGTTCGAATTCGGAGAACATCGAGCAACATGCTTTATGGAGATTGGGTTTGCCCCAGGAGGTTCAAACAGAATTTCTCCTACCAGAGTCTGCTTCAAATTTGGGACCCAAGTAGTATTAGGGATTTTTTTTTTTTAATTTCTGTTATTTATTTTGTTTGTTAGTTTTTGGCATTCATTACTATTATATAATTAAAATAATAAAATAATTTCAGGAATCAGAACAGGAAAATGGTGAAGAAAATCGTGTAAACAAAGCCCTGTTTCGCAGGAATAATAATATTTACAAATTATCGAAACTGTTGCATACGTTACTAAAGATCAGGGATCTACTCGTCACTTGAAGGGAACGAAGGAATCTTAACTGGCATAAAATAACTCCTAAATATTCATTTTGTTTTAAAATGAATTAGGACAAATGAGCCTTACTCTGGCAATCAATAAAACGAACAGTAAAATAATAATGATTACAATTATTTTATTAGATTTAGTGCTAAAAAAAAGAAGAAAAAAAAATGAGATAGAGAGTATAATCAAAATCTTAAACATTACAAAGCAAGACAAATTTAATGAAAAAGATTATTAAAAGTAATGAAGGAGTTAAAATATAGTTGACATTATTTATTTTTTTTGTATTTGAGAAATAAAATATTTGCATAACACACAGTAAGTATTGCAATAAAATCTTATCAAAACCTTTAAGAACAAATTATGCTTACATGAAAAAGTTTTTTGCACATAAACGATTATAAATATTAAATAGATAAGATTAAAAGCATCAATGTAACCATGAACCTGTATTATGACAATTAAGTCTTCTCAGAGAAATG
Source organism: Piezodorus guildinii (assembly GCA_023052935.1). Lineage (NCBI taxonomy): Eukaryota > Metazoa > Arthropoda > Insecta > Hemiptera > Pentatomidae > Piezodorus > Piezodorus guildinii. The sequence goes on along the minus strand of CM041296.1, from coordinate 144,525,128 downwards.
TAGTACAGGCAGTACAATGCGACAAGTACAGGCAGGAGGAGTAAAATACACGAAGGACATCACTACGATCTATGCATTTTTCTGATTGTCAAAAATAGAAATAAGTGAGCTTTGTTTAATTAATTTTCGAGCTTAGTTCTAGTGTTCCCTTAAAACAGTAGGGTATAAGAAGCTTATCTAGATAGATGTTCGGGCGCCAAAAAATTCAACTTAAAGCCTCTTCTGTCAAGACTTTTCCTTTTGTACCTAAATATCGATAATATTCAAACAATTTTATGTCTGAAGAAATTTTTAAGATTTTCTAACACCATCTTTGATCAAGTAGCCAGGAATTTAATGCAATATTATGAATAATCTAATGTGCACTCAGATTTTAGTTAAAATTTGTTGAGCTGGAAAGTCTGGTAAGTATTTATTCATTTCAGGATGTCTTACAGGCACTGAATCGTTTAACCTTGAGATCTACAAGTTCAAGAGGTCAAAAATCAACATATTTTATTTTGATATAATAGACTTAGGTTAAGAAAAAGTCTAATAGAGAGGACAAGCTCCGGAATTTCTCCTTATTATTTAATTTATTTTTTAAAATTTATTTTGTTTTAAAACAATGTATATATGAAAGGTTTGATTACAAAAATCAAAAGTTATTTTTGAGAAATTTATTTATCATGACTACTTAAGAAATTCTTAGTGTTTATATTTTATCTCTAATTTAATTAAGTACAGTCAAAAAGAACAAGTCATGGCCATTAAGTATATAATAATTTGTTTATGTAATAATAAACCATTCATATATAATAAGGCTATATGGCCTTTTATGTAATCAGGTGGTTACATACTTTTTTTTTATAGTTAGAGTATAGTTATTAATAATTGATACTATTTACAGTGATATTGTCTGATAATATTTTTTTATGGAAGAACGCCAAAATGGATGGCGAAATAGGACTGAAACAATAAAACCCAGCCATGTAATTAATCTATGTACTATATTAAATGTGTGGATACCTATTAGTTTAAAAATATTTTTGTATTTATTTTTTTTTTATATAATCGATTACTGATAGTATTATTTCCAACAGAATAGCAGGAACTGGTGATATTGGTCGTAGGAACATGATGAGCCGAGCGAAACTGGTACCAGTACTGGTGCAAAGTCGATGGGAAATCTGCGAATGAGACGATAAGATAGTATGTGAAATGGCAAATCAGCAGAAGTACAGCAAAAGCTTGAGCAAACGAGAAGCTCAAAATGATGATATTGAAACCTCAAATAAAGAAAAAAATAGCGCCCAACCTGTCATTACTTTCTTTTCAACTCGAAATGAAAAAAAATATTTTGATAACTTAGGGTAAGGTTTGAAAATATAAAATGGTCACGATGATCCCAAAAGCTTCTGTTTTAAACTTTCAAACTGTTAAAGTTAAACAAAACAAGAATATTGCAGACCAAAGGTAAAGTTGAAACTAATACCCCAATCACAGCACCTTTAAAAAAAAAATCTGGTACACGCAACACACGACTTTCACTTACCTCAGTTGATAAAATTAATTTAAGAACTATAAAATAAAGATAGAGTTGAAAATATTTTAAAGAATTCTATTCTGGTTGGTTAGAAACATATGATTTGGATTAAATAGTATAACAATATGAATAAATTTTTTATGTAAAATAATTACAGGAGTGTATTCCCTATTTCTTAACATTACTTTTTACAACTTAGTTAACAAGATAACATTTTTTCTAAATTATTCAGCTTTCCAATGGGATATTATACATGTATATCACTATTCTTAGGTTTGGAAAAAAACAAATTACTTAAAAAAATATATTTTCTCTTTACTCCTTTAATTGGTTACGAAATTTGTATATATAGCCTTTTTTTTTCAATACTAATAAAATGACATGAGTGTTTTTTTTTGGAATCTACAAAATTAAACGTACATTAAAAGAAAAAAAGAAAAATATTCGGCATGTAAGTTTTATACTATTTTGATCAGAATTAAATTAACATGATATTAAAGCCCATTGAATTTTATATCAATATAGCGAGTTTAATCAAAATCGTTACAGCCATTTATGAGAAAATCATAAAAAAGTGCAAAATACATTGTATAAAGTGGCTCTTATGTTTTGCCGATTTTAAAGAAAAAGTTGATGTAACATCACTGGCATATATGCTCCTTATAATATGAAATTTCAGTTTTATGTAACATCATTCTTGAGCTACACACAGAGACCTTTTTGCAGGACTCAGGTGACCCTAAAATGTTTATTTCTGTTGAAAACTCGAGTTAAAAATTTTTTCACAATCACAATACTTTCTCTTACTATATATTTCATATATAGTAAGAGAAAGTATTAGTTAATCTAAGGTAAGGAGGGAGAGGCAAAAATTAGAAGAAACACAGCCTCTTAAAAACTGGGTACTCAAAAATAATAGAAAAACCTTTCGGCAGAGTATGATCTCAGCCTATCAGCTCTTTGCACGACAGTTGACTTAAAAAGAGTACTTTGACTACTTAATATACTTATAATTATTGAAACAATAATTATAACCTTCAATGTATCAATTCCTACCGAGATTCCTTACCTTTAAGTGGTATTTTGCTTGTTAAAAATTGAAGAAAAATAAATTCAGTTTCTTCATTTAATGATTTTTTATTCCCGAAAAGAAACATCCGCTGCAGAGATTGTTAACAAAATATGCAGTGTGTAGGTAAAATATCATGCATGATATTTGGTGAGAGTGAAAATCATACACACTCTCACATGCTTTCAAAGTAGTACAATAAATATTCAATTAACGTATTTTCTATGAAATTTCATATATTTATTTTTTAACTTTTATTATAAATTTCTTAAAATTGAGTTTCTACATTAAAATGTTTTCATGATATGTATATTACACTTGCTTGTTTTGATATAATTTTATCATTTAGTTTTTTTATCTTTTCTTAAAAATAATATTTAATAGTATTATAGGATTTTTCTAAGAGTAATATATGATGTTATTATCCGAATTTATTTTTTTAAAAAATATGCCTTCCCCCTCTCCTTTTACTCTCGTGAACTCTCACAAGACCTATCCCTCAGCATATTTCACCTACCTGTTTTCTCACCGTGTCGTGACGCCTTTACTCTGCAGTTGCGCCTAAAGATGTTTTACAGATGTCAGCCTATCAGCTCTTTGCACGACAGTTGGCTTAAAAACAGTAATTTGACTGCTTAATATACTTATTATTATTAAACCAAAGACCTTTGTGCAAGTTTTTTTCTTACTGCTTGAAACATTTTAAATTTATTTAAATGTATTGGAATGGAAAAAGGCTTTATGAATTTGCCTCCTTTATTAGCAAGCTCAAATTACACCCTACTTGTAGCAAAACAAAGCTCATATTAATTTATAAATTCTCATTTATTTATTAATTCTTGTTTACATTAACTTTTTCAAATCAAGCATATGATTTACTACTCAATCGGTATTTAGGTCAATCAAATGTTGATAAAATATTTCAGCTGCCATTTTCTAGCGAGCAATATGTAAGTAGTGTATTGCACTAACAAACTTATAAAATAATAAAATAAAAACTCGCTAAAAACTAGCCCCACCATATTGGATTTTTGAAAAGTCTATTTTACTCCAAAGATATTAAGACTTTTTTTTTTGGGTTTATAATTTATAGAACTTAATTTCAGGCAACGGGGATCCCAATCACCTATTAAACTGAGAAAATATAATTTTTAAATAAATAAATAATAAAATAAATAATTGGACATAGTGGCATAGTGCCAGGTGCTGAGATATGGAAATACTAGTACATTTACACATGTACATGTATTTATAATATGTTCTATTGTAAAAGTACATGAAAAATGATTATTTAGAAGTACAGACAAGTGTAGAATTAATTTATAAATAAATTAATGGCATTACAGGTAAGTACAATTGGTAACAGAAATTTCTTAATGCAGATATGGCTCTAAAAAAAATATAAAATAAATAAGGGGTCACCTTTGGTATAGTGCCTAGCAAAACAGCCTTCTATGCACAAGGTCATGGGTTCAAACCTAGCAGATCAGTTCAAACCTAGAAAAAATCCTTGGTTATGCTGTCCTTCAGAGGGGACATAAATGGTGGTCCCGAGCCTTTGTGATGTCAGCTACTCAATAAAGATTCCTGTCCAAAATTTAGGACTCCCACTGCAGCATCATCTGATTAGTCACATTAGCATAAAAGTAAGGTTAAATGAACAAACAAACAAAAATAAATAAATAAAAATTAATTAAATAATTATTATTTATCAAGCCCTTCCTAAAACTGTTTAGAAATTTGCTATAAAATACAAGGTATTTCTATTCCAACATGTCCTAGACCAGAAATCAAGGAATATTACATTTGTTCCAACACAACTTCCAAATTATCAGAAGTTTGCACATGGACAGAAAACTAAAGACTAGCAAAAATGCTGGAACACAGATCAAAGATCCATTAATGGTCTATGTTTGAGCATACACAAGTAATAAAAATCTGGTGCGGGCAACACACGACTTTCACTTATCTCCCTTTTTAGAATCAATTAAAGAATTTTCAAATACAAATAGAGATAAAAATGAGTGAAACCATTAAAGAATTAATTAAATTGGATTTAAATAGAAAAACATAATATAACATAAAATAATCAGTTAGTTTTATTAGATTTTCATCAATCTTTATAAACTTTTACAAGCTTTTGTATAAGATAATATTTTTTTCTGAAATCTTTAGCTTTCCAACAATATATCATACATGTATGTTACTGTTCTTATGTTCAAAAAAAAAAAATTTCATTAAAAATATATTTTTCCAGTTTTTTCCTTTAGTTGGGTATCGAATTCATTCAATTTATATATTTACCTGTTTTTCATCAGTGGTAACAAGGTAATATGGTTAATTTTTATAGAATCAACAAAATTAAAGGTACTTTAGAAGAAGAAAAATTAAAATATCAACATTTAAGCCCTGTCAGACTATTTTAATCAGAATGGCTCTTCTGGTTAGCGGATTTTAATAAAAAAGGTTTAGTAACATCTCGGGTGTATAGTTGTCTTAAATATGAAATTTCAGTTTCATAGGACTTTTCATCTCCGCCGGGAGTTACCACACACGGAGTTTCTGAGTAACAGCAATTATTTAAGATCAAGAAGTAAGTCTAACTAAGACCTTTAGTTACAATCAATAATCACAAATAATAAAACTTAAAAAAGACTAATAAAAAAATGCATAAACAATCGATTTACACTTTTATTCATATACATACTTTTATCAATACATGAGGCTTCATTCAGTCTTACAGTTTTCATTCCTGTTCTAAAACAATTTTGATAATTTTATGCTATTTTAGACAAAAAATAAAATTTTTAATAAATATATACAATATTTTTTAAAACAATAATTATTTTGATATGTATGACTTGATATAGCAAAAATATTCACTTTGCACGTTTTATTTTTTCTTTTCAAGTCAGCTGTGCGGAAAAAGCTCTCCTATTTTATCCGGATGAAAGACTCCCTTCTCCGTTACGATTCCTGTGATCAAAGAGGCAGGGGTTACGTCGAAAGCTGGGTTCCAGCAAGTTATTCCTGAAAATATGAGACAATAAATAACATCCATAGCTATTCTAACATAACCTATTGTTAAAAAAACATTTAAACAAGGTAAAAAAACAAAACAAATATGGATAATTCTAAAACTATAAACATTTCATACAAAACATTTAAAAATAATAAAAATGAGATTTTGCAGATATAAAGTCGATATTAAAAATAATAGCTAACAAAAAGAAAAGTATGATAAAACTTACCTTGAGCTGCAATTCTTGTGTCGGCTACAAACGCCATTTCCTTTTCAGGTCGCTCTTCAATAACAATATCGTGCCCTGACTTTATATCAAAATCTATTGAACTAAGAGGTGCACATACGTAGAAAGGAACATTGTGGTATTTAGCTAGTACAGCAATCTGTATAATTAAAAATAAAAACAATTATTATATTAAATGATATATTTCAGGATGTGGATCACAAAACTTAGTTTACAAAAGAAATAATCTGGTTCGGTTTTTCATCACTCTGCATTAACTTTTACAATTTTGTTTATAATATAATATTTTTTATAAAACTTTGAGCTTTCTAACAGAATGTTATACATCAATATTACTGATCTTATGTTTAAAAACAAAATTGCATTAAACAAATATTTTTGTTCTTTTCTCTTTTAGTTGGATATCGAATTTATTCATTTTATATATTTTCCCCGTTTTTTATAAATGGTTACAAGATGATATGATTAATTTTTTCGAATCTACAAAATTAAATATACTTTATAGGAAGAAAATTTAAAATATCTGCATTTAAGCCATATCAGACTATTTAAATGAGAATAAAAACTGCATTGTATTAAAGCCCATTAAATTTTATATCAATGAAGCCAATTTAATCAAAATCGTTAGAGCCGTTTTTAAGAAAATCATAAAAAGGTGGAAATGCATAGTATGAGTATAAAGTGGCTCTTGTGATTAACCAATTTTGATGAAAAAGTTGATGTAACATCTCAGGCGTATAGTTGTCTTAAATATGAAAATTCAGACTTACCAAACACACAATTTTTTTGGGCGGGCAGAGGAGAGGGGATTTCATGCCCTTTTTCCTTCAGTAATGGTATCCATAAATAACCAAAGATCCTAACCTGATTGGGTACCTTGAGATTAATTACATAGAACTACGACAAAATAAAAGTCAAAATGTCCAGAAGAGATTCGAACCAGCCAGTGACTTTCAAGTTGCTAAGGTAATTGGGTACCTTGGGATTAATTACATAGAACTACAACAAAATAAAAGTCAAAATGTCCAGAAGAGGTTCGAACCAGCCCTCAGTGACTTTCAAGTTGCTAAGGTAACTACCTCATAGCTCACTTCAACACAAAGGCCTCTAAATAGCGCCACAGTATTTATTTAGCAAAAGGCAGCACATATACTATGCTTTTACAATCTAGGATTCTATGAGCAAAATAACATTGTGAATAACCTCACATAATTTTTAACATTACTCTCCAAACCCACATCAGAGACTTCAAAGTATAGTGTCAGAATTAGAGAATTAAAGACAAACGCTCTAATTTTCCACTTAACTACAAAAGGCTCATTTACATGACAATCACTAAGCGTATCTAGACTTATGGAGTTGAGATTTGGGGCTCTACTAAAACATCAAATTCTTCTTGTATTTTGTCAAGAATAAAGTAATCCACAAAGACCTTTATGTTCCAAATGTTGCAGATTTGCTCCGAACCAGCTACTATTCCTTCCATGACAAACTCCACTCCCACTCTAACTCACTATTTTTAATCCTTACTACCTCTTCTATTCCTGACAATCCTCTAAGGGGTCTAAAAAGAAGATGGCCCCAAGACCTTCTAGTGCTGCTAATGTGCAGTTTCTTCTCATTATTTATTCATGTAGCATATTTACTATATGTTTTAACCAATACAGTTGTAAATATCAATAAATAAATAAAACATTACCTGATAAGTACCAATTTTATTTGCTGTATCTCCATTGGCTGCTACCCTGTCAGCACCAACTACCACGGCAGTTACTTTTGCGTTTTTAAATAAAGCGGCGACAGCACTATCGCAGATCAATGTGCTTGGTATTCCTTCATAGACAAGTTCGTATGCTGTTAGCCTTGCTCCTTGCATGTAAGGCCTGGTCTCTGTACAGTAAACCCGTTCTGGAAAAAATAAAAAAATAACTGATAGTGAACAAACTGAAATGTGAAGATTTGCTAATAAATATTGGGCTTGATAAAGAAATTTTTATTTTCTCTAAAAAAAACCTGTACCTCTACAACAGCATGCAGGGTCTTGGGCTCAGCACATACAAAGATTTGTACTGTTTCTAGAGCATGCAATGAGGTGATTATGCCTTGATCACACTCAGCCGTCAGTTTTTCCCCAGTTTGGGTCTGTCCACTTTAAAGAGGCTGGGTCTGCCCCCAGTAGGGTCTCCATACCCTAGTGTCACCTCCCCCCCCCTCTCCTATAATATTCTGCCACAGCCGGGATTCGAACCCAGGACCCGGAGAACAGTAGAATAGTGTTCTATCCACTAGACCACACTGCTCCAATTTTTCTCTCAAAGTGAACTAAAAATCACTGAATGATTTTCATATTTGGCTTTGAAAAATAAAAATATAAAATAATAATAATAAATAAAAATAAAGAATACAAGGTAAAAATGTTTTCATCGATTCATATGATTTACTAGCAAATGATCAAAAACTGAAATTTTGATCTATTAAAAGTTGCCATGTATTTTAGGTCACTTTTTGAATTTATATGCCATCATGAACAGCTGAAGAACGACCCGAGCGCTTTGCGTCTTCCAAGTCAAAATTTCCGGTTCTGAACCGAGCAAACCACCAAGGGACGGTGCTTTCTCTTAAGGCATCATCACCATACACACTGCAAATTTTATTTACTGTCTGGGCAACGGATTTTCCTTTTCAAAAATAAAAAAATCATTAAAACACGAAAATTAATTAATTTTTCTCTTCCATTTTAAACAAGCAAGCAAAGTATTACTTAAAGATAAGGAATCTTGGATCTAACCACCCCTGTAGCTCTACAATCCATGAAGTATCGGGTTCAGTACATGTAGAGATTCGTACAGTGAATGGCCATGCAATGGGGTGGTTAGGTCATGATCATGCTCAGCTGACAGGTCTTTTTCCCACTTTATAGAGGCTGGGTGTGCCCCAGAAGGGTCGCCATACCCTAGGGTCCCTCCACGTGTGAAATAATAATAAATAATTCTGCGTTAGCCCGGGTTTGAACCTGAACAGTAGGCTAGTGCTCTATACACTAGGCTATGCTGCTACCACAAATAATTGATTTCTCATATCCTTACCAATTAACGACCTCTCATGAAGATTCCTGATGACCCCTAACGCTGTCCCGTAGTCAGCCGTTGCCAGCGAGCCAGTGTTACAATGAGTAAGTATAATGCACTGTCCATTCTGACCATCTTTTAGAATTTCATCTGCTCCAAATTTTCCGATAGCTTTGTTATCGGATATATCCTTTGCTAAAAGATCCTCAATTGCTTTTATTAAACTAAAAAAGCAAAGTCAATTCAAGGAAAATTGTAATGCTAAAGACTAAGAACTAATATAGCAGTGGTGGTATCTTTAACTGTTGTAAACTAAGGCTGCGTTACACGAGACAAGTAAGTGAAAGTTAAAAGTGTGTGATAAGTCGATGATAGTAAATTATCGCACACTTTAAGTCATTGTAATATATATAATTTTATTTATTTTTTAAAACTTTTATTATAAATATTATTTAATTTTTGACAATTGAGACGCGGACTTCCAAAAGGTACTAAAGGACATTTTTAACAAAATTGATATTTTGACATATTCACACTCTCATCATTTTGTTATATCTATTTGATTTTATCTAATGAACTCTCGATTCCTTAAAAATTAAAAACACAATTTAAAAATGCAATTCTTTTCGAAAGGTACTAGTACTGCATTTAGTTTCATTCCAAATCCTACTAAAACATTTCATTACATAACTTTAATATAGTGTTATTAATATAGTAAAAAACAATCCTAGATTTTAATGTGAAAATCAAATAAGTTGGTTAAATCATATAGTAATGAGAGATTTTTTTACTTCCTGTAAAATTTATCAGAATGGCTATAGTACCTTTTAGGAATCAATGTCTCAATTCAGATGCTGATTTTCAAAAGGTATATTATCCATTCTAGAAAATTTACAGAAAGGCAAAAATTTCCCATTAATTTATCATTAAACCAATTTATCTGATTTTTTTACTTTCACTTACCTATATGTGAAATATATAGTAAGAGAAAGTATTGCGATTGTGAAAATTTTTGAATTCTAGTTTTCACCGGGAATACACATTTTAGGGTCTGCTGAGTCCAAATGACCAAGTCCCACAAAAAGGTGTACGGAACTGAAAATTCATATTTGGGACAACTATACACCCGAGATGTTACTGAACTTTTTTCATAAAAATCAGCTAACCAGAAGAGCCACTTTATACCATGCATTTTGCACCTTTTTACTATTTTCTCGAAAACAGATCTAACGATTTTGATTAAACTCAATATATCGATGTAAAATTTAATGGGCTTTAATATGATATAGGTTTCATTCTGATTGAAATAGTCTGACAGGGCTTAAATACCGATAGTATAAATTTTCTTCATCTAAAGTACCATCAATTTTGTGGATTTGAAAAAATAAAACATATCATCTTATTAACATAGATAAAAAATGGCTAAATATACAAGTTGAACGAATTTGATAATCAACCAAAGGAGAAAAGACCAAAACAATTTTTTTATTGTAACTGTTGGCTTTTTGATATTAAGAACAGTAATATAGACATATAATATATTGTTGGAAAGAGAAATATTTTAGAAAAAATACTATCTGATACACTAAGTTGTAAAAAGTAATGTAATCCGACGAGCAGTGCACAAACTTATTACTGATTATTATATGTAGTGATTTAATATTGTTATTTTATTTAATCTGAATCACATGTTTCTAAAAAAAATGAATACACATTTTATTTAAATCAACTTAATTTTTTTTTTTTTTTTTAAGTATAGTTAATAGTTTTTAACAGTCAAGGTAAGTGAAAGTTGTGTGTTGCCTACGCCAGATTTTTTTTTTACTATATTAATAAAATTATTCTTTTATAATGGAAGAAAATGTTTTAGTATGATTTGGAATAAAATTAAATGCATAATTAGTAACTTTTGAAAATAATTGCATTTTAAAATTACTTGAGTGTTCTCCAGATGAAATGGGATGGTGAATTATGATAAAAATAAAGAATTAGAATACAAATAAATCCAAACATTTATTCCATAAAAAACTTTCTTTAGTACCATTTGGAAAACAATGTCTCAATTGTATATCTATATTCAAAAAACATGTTTTCATGTTGCAATAATGAGCATATTAATATTACAAATGTAACTTTTGCATTTAATCTTTTATTTAATCAAATATTTAATGATATAATAAGTTTTTTTAAAAGTATTATTTGATGTTATTAAAAATAATTATGCTTTTGTTTAGAATGCTTTCACTTTCCAATCTTTATCATTGTGTAACCTGCCCTTCACAATATCTAATTTTAAATTTTATGAAAAACAGATATTGCCATGGAAACTAAATAAAACATGGAAACTTACCCAATTATTTTTTACACTAAATCTTAAATTTATTTCAATTCAGGAATTAAGTAAAAGCTGTGTAATAAGTGCACTAGATGTTTTAGTTTAATAATAATATTATTATTTAGCTTGGAATAATAATATTAAAAAATGTTATTAATGTACTATCAAAAGAATGTGTTTTTTAAATGCCTTCTATATTGGTTGAATATATAAGATAATGATAAAAATAAACAGTAATTTAGGTTTCTAATTCTATATAACTATGATGTATATCTTTACATCTAGAGGCAATTATGTAACTCACATTTAATCAAATGCCATCTCTGATTCATAAAATACTAACAAAGATAATTTATGAAACATATAAAGATTACATATAAGGTGAAAATAAAAAAAGGAAAAAATATTTACCAAATCCTCATATCTTCAGTCGACAATTCATTGTTTCCTATCATTTCATTAGAATATTCAGTTAATATTTCAGCTTCTTTCATCAAATTTACAGCTGTGGGTCGAGCTGTTATGAGATAATCAAACTTTTTGTAAGATAGTTATGTAATTGTTCTTTGGAATCGAAAGAGCTACGATAAAGTTCTACGGCAATGCTTAGGCATCCTACGATGGCTATAGCCGGTGCACCTCTCACCTAAATTAAATCTTAAATAATTAATCCCATACAAATGGCACCATCTCAAAGCACAGAACAAATAACTTTTTATTTTTTTCAAAAGAAATTTATAGAAGTTCATGATTATTTGAGTTTTAAAACCATTCATTTCAGAGTTTAATATAACCAAATAAAAACTTCTATGTATTTATAAGTCATAATAAAAATATTTACAGTGTGTGTCAAAAGAACTGAGAATTTGTGTCTGTTTCTATTTGAATAAATATTTTTCACAAATATAAACTTTATACATTTATTAAAACTTATAAAACTTCAAATGAATTTCCATAAAGCAAAAACAGTAGCCGGATAATAAAAAAGTATATTATTCTTGACAAATATCCAATTTAAAAGTAAAATTACAAGATTATCTGGGAACAAAAGTATTACATATGGGAATCATTATATCCTACTTTTCACCAGTTTTAATGTTCTTAAAAATATTGAAATTCTTACAAATCAAAATAATATTTATGTTCAAGAACAATTCTTTTCCTATGAATAAGTTATACCCGGCTTGGAAAAAAAAATTAAAACTATAAAAACAAAAAACTGGAAGCAATTAGCCGAGTGGTGGTGATTAAATGAAACAACTAAATAGTTTCAACTATTTTATTGTTTGCCAACTTTCGACCCCCATTGTGGGTCATCATCAGGGGGTGTTGTAGGCGAATGGAAACGGACTGCCACCCGGACTAATTTCTTCCAGTAATTCTCAACAGTCAACTAATTATATCCACTATAAAAAAGAAAGTTTAAGTACCAGATATTAATTTATTTGAAACGGATTAATTTAAAAATAATACTTTTAACACTTCCAGTTTTAATTTTCTATAAATACATATTAAAATACAATTTTTTTTGTCTTAATTTTGGTTTCAGCTATTATATAATGTCCTTTTAACATTAATAAGTGTTTGACAACTCTTCAAAAACAGAAAAATTATCAGGAACGAGTGAAATATAGGAATCAAGTATGAGATAGTTCTTGTCGGAAAATCTACTAAAATTATTCACGTTTTTAACTTTATCTGAGTATATCTATTTTTAATTCAACAACTTTTATTTTGGATGTATAAACTCATTTTATCACTCTTTTTTCTTTTGATTTTGCATGATAATATTTATTCACTTATTTCTTTTTACAAAGCTTTATATATTGTATCTAGTTACTTTTTAGCCCAGCTAATTATTCGCAATGAGGACCTGCAAATATTGGTTTCACATTTAATATTTTTCACTGTTTTTGTAATATTTTATTGACTGCCACCCAAACCATATCATACTTCATAATCTACATTCAGTTGAATATTCAATATGAAAAAAATGTTAGTGAATTCTGAGTAATTTTGACACATTCTATGTGATACCAAAACATACTCTTAATGTTTTTCAATAATTAGAAAGTAAGAAAAAAACACTTAAAAGTGTCCATACTAAGATTGTATGTGTGGCTTTAAATGAATGTTTTAAAAAGTTAATTGTGTAATTATTATATACCTACATTTAATTAATATATAATATATATTTACATGCATATTGTGAATCGCCTCCCATCCCTCTTCTACATCAATTATCTTCCTATATTCTGATCTAGATGGTAATAAAAGTTGATCCAAAATTTCCAAATCCCCGTCATTGTATTTGATTGATTTCAATGTTTTCCTGAACATTTTAAATTAATCCTGATGACAAATGTCAAACTTTCATCGGCAAAAACCCCTGCAAAACAGAACATGCCGGTATTATCAATCTACAATCAGTTCAAGGTCCATGGATCTGGAGGTTCGGAAGCTGGCTCACAGAGCGAGCTAGTATTGATCAAACAACTGCTGCTATCTTTAGTTAAGATAAGTAGCTAAAACATGTCTAGAACACAATATACAATATCTTCATATTAAAATTACATATAAATAATTTCTCTGATGTTACTTAATTAGATATAAATTAAATAAAAGACAGAGCATTAGTTTCTGAAAAGTAAAAATTCATGATCACAAAAGATAAGTATCTTTCATTCAATATAACGGTACCCCAATAAAATTGATTTTTGTTGTAAAATTCCATTGATTAAAAAAAATATTTTGATATTTTATGCAGAAAAAAATAAAACAATTTTTCTTATAATTTGTTTTGCTTCTTTTGTGGTTTCGATATAAGTTTTGTATTTTCAGTCTAATCAGAAATCAAAATCAAAATAATTATTTTTTAAAACGTTATTTCAATTTTTCACCCACTTTTGTCCATTTTCAAGCATTCATATTTATATATTTTACTATAGTTCTTTCTGAAATTCATCTGTTGTTCATTTTTTCAAATACTGATTTCGTAAACTTTTTAAATCAAAAACAGTATATAAAGATATGAACAATAGACACATTTCTGATTGAATGATTAAAAAAAAAAAAAAAAAAAAAAAAAAAAAAGAGAAATATAGCTTGATTGAAACTTGCAAGTGGATAAAATATTTTTAATAACTTCAATTATTGGCTGAAAATAAATAAATTATAAAAAATAAAAAAATGGTTTCAAAAGTACTGGTAAAAAACAACAGCTTTCTTAAAACTTTAAATTGGAAATAACTTTATTAAAACTTTCTTGATAATAATCATTAAATGATTAATTTTGTAATATTCTTATGCTGTTAAAATGAGAACAAATATCCAATTACCTTGTATAAAAATGCTAGTAAAATATTTCATACTTCCATACATTCAATATAATGTTTTCAGTTAATTTTTATTTCCAAGCTTAATTTATTCTTTTATTAAAAGTTTTTATTTTCTATTGTCTATAATTCTAAAGGAGATAACAGTTTCCTTAAAAGAAAACTAAAACAATTTTATTCATGACGATTAAAAGACCAAAAAATTAATATTAAAAACGAATATTAAGTTGATAAGATTCAAAGAAGAGTTATGTAACTGATATTGCATAATACATTTCAAATTCTTTTAAATAACCAAAATACCCTTTTAACACAAAGGAATGGATTATCAGTGGTTATAATTTAATAAATAACTTTACATTACAAGATAATTTGAAATAAGTTAAAACAGATAAAACTAAACCTCTTGAACTGGATATAAGTCAATAATAATGAATTAATGATGACTAAATTATAATGACAATTGAAAAAAAAATTAAAACTGTAACTTGCCGAAAATAAGTTAAAGAAAATATTTTTTGTTATGTTGAACCTATCATTACTGATTCCAATAGTACCTGTGTAATTTTTAAGATATGTGTTTTGTGCAATTATCATTCAAATCCATCAATAAATTTATAACAATAACCAAATCAATAGAATAATAGCTAATTCATTATAATACATCATTAAATAATAATATTATCAGGGATCAATATATATATATCAATTTACACTCCTCTAACACAAGTTTTTATTCATATAATGACAATTGTATAAAAACAATTCATTAATGCACTCAATCTACAATTTTTTACATAATACAAAAATACTATATTAGTTGCTAATATCAATCAATTACTAATCTTAGCTATTACTCATTTTTTTATTTGTTGAATAATTAAACTTAAAATTTCTACTTTTTCTTCTCTTATTTTACTTTTATTTATTTTTCTGAATAGACTATCATTTCCTATTTGCTTTTGTGAATAAAAACAAGCAAATATTCAGAAGCTTAGAATTTTTTATCTGATAAGTGACAAAATTATAAATAGAAATACAAACAAATAACAATCATTAATATCATACAAATCAAATTAACTATGTACAGAATTATTACTTTTGATTATTTTCTAAGTAAGAACTTAAAAGAAATCTATAAAGCCCATCTTCCAAGGTCAATATTATTGCTCTAACAAACCTCTTAGTACAAGTAATATATTGATGTAATTCGATAATGATTCAATCACACTGAACTTACTTTAAAATGGGCTTTGTTTTTTTTTTTTTTGAATTTTTACTTAATACACATTACTCTAAGTAAAAATTCTAATGCTTAAGAAAATAAGAGTTTATTTTAAATATGAAAAATAAATATACAGAATGACTACAATACACTTGTCTAAATTATAAGTATGTGTAAAATAAATAACTAAAAAAATCTAATAAATAATAAAACCAGCACTTTGTGACATAAGAATTATTACTTAACGTTAAGTTAATATTGTAAAATTAATTTTTAATCCGATACAAAGTCGTTCAAAATATCTAGACTTAAAAATTAAAGTTAAGTACATACCTGTAAGTAAAAACAGACTCTAACCACACTTTTGTACTTATTCTCAATTGTTTCCTCTTGTTTTTATATGCCACAATAATACTTATGGAAACCACAGCTTCCTCCTGAATTATGACTATATAGCTATTAAAAATTTATTTTATATTATACACGAAACCTTCTCATTAATTATAATTAATTTCTTTAACTATCTTCCTGCATAATTTAATGATAATTATGTAACAAACTATAACTTTACCTCAAGGATAAGAATAAATTCTTGAAATATCCTTGAAAAATAAAGAAAGCTTTAAGGAATACAATTCCTTAAAGCAAATTTATCCCTAATCTCAACATCTTTATTTCAGTCGAATTCAACTAAACATCATTCAAAAATTCAGCACTACTTATAATATACCAACTTCCTTTTAAAATAAATATTTCTTAAAAGAATTTTTATGTTAATTTTTTCCTAATAACTATAAAATTAATTTTATTTTAACTATGTATAATTTAATCATCTTTATTATGGTACTTTCAAAGATCAAATTAGGTGCTTTTTTTTTTTCAAAATTGTTATTTGCATTTGAGTGCTTCATTATAACACAAAAATACACTAAACATCTCATAACTTTACTCGAAATATCTATTAATTACAGGAATAAATCAATAGATTTAATCAAATTGTAGGAACACCAACTATTATTAATCTGTAATACAAATATATAAATCAGGCCAATGTTATAGATGAGAAGTTGGTACCAGGTGTAGTCAAATAAACACTTAATTAAGTAGAAAACTTATTTTATTTGTCACCACGTTTCGGCATAAATTTCAGGCCTTCTTCAGGGCTATAAAACTAAAGATAACAGCCAGTTGTAGGATAAAATATATAAAGATGATAAGTAAAATAAATTATATGGATAATTAGGAACAAAATAAAGGAGATTTTATCAAAGTAAGACTGTAGTTATGACGAATTAACCAAATATTATAATAATTAGAAACAAAAGGGCAAAAGAAAAATTAACAAAAGGTAAATAATCATATATGGTGTGAAAAAAAGTTACAGCGGAAAAAAGATTATACATGTCGCATATATGTAACTCTTTTTTAATTACAAATTACACTTTTAACTTAAAATTACACTGTAATTATTTAATTTTTTCATTTTTCTGACCCTATTTGATTATTTATCTTTAATTAAATTTTTCTATTACCCTTTTGCTTCTAATTATTATAATATTTGTTATTATCATAACCATTGTCTTACTTTGATAAAATCTCCTTTATTTTGTTTCTAATCATCAGTATAATTTCTTTTACTTATCTTTATATATTGTATTCTACAACTGGTTGTTCCCTTTTGTTTTATAGCCCTGAAGAAGGCCTGAAATTTAGGCTGAAAGTAGGCACAAATAAATTAAGTTTTCTACTTAATCAAGTGTTTATTTGACTGCACCAGGAATCAACTTTACCCCTATTGTAGAATAAAGATACAAATAAAAATACAAGATACTTATCAGACAACTTTATCAGTTTATTACTGTTGTTAACACAGTTTTCGATTTGTTTTTAGTAGTACTTTTATTTTACATTAATATGGTTATAGTATATCATAAATCATAAGATGCATATATTTTTAAAGTTTAGAATAATTTTATTGATTCTAAGTAATTAATAACGAAGCAATGGGAAATACAGCTTACAGAACATTGCTAACTCATCTAGTATAGTTTTTTTTTTTTTAAATTGTTATTCATCATCACAGTTGGAAACTGCATGTAGAAAAAATATCTATTAATATCTTGGCTGCAAAATTAATATACATACAAATGTATTTTATAATTGTTATTTATGTGATAACATAAAAAAAAATACAACCCCTTAAATACAACCCTCATCTATGATAAAACAATGCAATGTTGATTCAAAACATTGTTTTCTATAAATTTTAATAGTTATTTAATGTAAAAATTTAAAATTTAATAAAATATTCTTTTAAATGTTTGTGAGAACTTTAGCATATTACAAACATTTCATATTAAAACAAATGTTTATTAATTCACATTTGGTTTCATAATATTTAATAGATGAAAGTAGGACTAAAATAATAACTTTTTTTTTTGTTGTACAATTGGTACAAAATAGTTGCTTCTTGTTCTCCTGTTTTAAATTCATTAATATAAAGAGTAATGAAGACGTGTTAAAATATTTAAAAATCAATTATACTTCAACTTATATCATGACTAGTTTTGAGTATTTTATATTCTGTTTTTTCGGTATTGTTAAGGTAAATAACTTAAGGAAAAACCTTTAAGGCAAGGCACGTTTTGAGATGTTGATAACATCTCATTATTATAATGTCTGTAAACATTCATCTTAAATCTTAGGCTTTCATCTGAGCTGACTGAATGCAAGTTATTTTAAAAAAAATTGATTTTTTAAACTTTCTTTTAGTAACAGATGGTTATTTAGCACAAAGTACACTATAAAGAATCTTCTTAATCTTTGCATATCACAACTACTCACAATGTGTGGCGGATGCAACTTTTTACAAACTTCAATATTAAAAACTAGATGAGGAAGATGGTTTGTGGGTGCAGCCATAAAAAAATTTACACAAATTAGTAATACTTATTGTAATTGTGTGCCGACGTTTGAACTACATTGTGGGTCTTCATCAAGGCTAAGAGAAACAAGATAACAACCGATGTAGTTAGAAAATTGATAATGAGTTAAGTACAATAGTATGATGACAGTAATGAAAAAATGGAAGCAAATATAATTAAGATGGTAATATTGGAATGAGAATATTTGAAGATTATAAAGAGAATCTAAGAAAATATTGAAAGTTAAAAGAAGAACAATAGTGAACAATTAAACTTTTTAAGCTATACAATATGAAGTAATATTTGATGGTATTATATAAAAAGAACATAATTATTAGAAACGAGAAACAAAAATAATACATTTTTTTTTTTGTTTTAATATTATATCACTTAAAAAATTGTATTATTTTTGTTTTCTTGTATCTAATATACATAATACTGTCAAATATTACTTCAAATTGTTTAGCTTTAAAAGTTTAATTGTTCACATATTGTTCTTCTTTTAACTTTAAATATTTTCTTATCCTCACACTAGACTGAAACGACAGGAAACTGCCTGCAGATACGGCTTACTACAACACTTACTAGACAAACGTTCAAAACTCTCTATTTACTACAAAAGACTCATTTACATCACGATTATCCGACCTATTTGGACCTATGGCATTGAGCTATGGGGGTCCACTAAACTATCAAGCTCCTTCCCGCATCCATCATTGCAATCCAAAATCCTACGAAAAATCCTCAATGCTCCTTACTTTTTAACTAATAAACTCATCCATAGAGACCTAAATATCTCACTGGTTGCAGACTTGGCCTGCGATAGATACACCTCCTTTAATTCCAAACTATCTGCCCACTCAAACCCACTTGTCCGTAACCTCTCATCTACATCTGTTCCTGGTGATCCTCTCAGGCGCCTGAAAAGATGGTGGCCTCGAGACCTGCTCATAAAATAAACTTTGAAGTACTACCACTGGATAGATTATTTACATGTCTATTCATGCCTGTTATTGTAATTCAGCCCTTTTACTTATTGTATTTGTATATACAGTTGTAAAAAACAATAAAATATATTATAAAAAAAAATATATATATATATTTTCTTAGTTTATCTTTACTGCCTTTAAATTTTCTCATTCCAATATTTCTGTCTTAATTATATTAGCTTCCATATTTTATAACTGTCATCTTAGTATCACTTTAATTTAATTTTATGTTTGTTTCCATATTGTATTACTGTCATCATTTTATTGTATCAAACTTATCATTAATTGTATTGGTTGTTATCTTGTTTTTCTTAGCCCTGATGAAGGCCCACACTGTAGATCTACAAACATCGACACACAATTAAAATAAATGTTACTTATTAGTGTGTATTTTTTTTTTTTTCTTTGAGTGCACTCCCAACTATCTTTTTCATCTAATATTCTCAATAGTCAACTAAACTCCAACATTACAATATTAAAAACTAGTTTGAACTTATGATTTATCTTAAAATTAAATGTCTTACCATGAAAAAGAAAATATAATCACCTAATATTAATAGTTAAATATTCAAATTATAATTTGAATTCAGTTTACTTTTGACTAAGGTAAGTGTTGATTATATAATAAAAATAATTAATTACCCAAAGGAAATAATATTTTACATGATTGTTAATATTTTTCATTAAAATAATAAATACACCAAAAGTCATTTCATTTCATTAAAACTTATACAGACAACATCTCATTCATGATTGTGCCTTTGGCTGATATCTCTTGTTGGGCTTGCTTCTCGCGAATGCGGGAAACTAGCAACATCGTAACTAACTGCCAGCGACTGAGTGGAACCTGTCATGTCGCCAACTAGGAATGTTGGTGTCATCAAACCGCTATAAAAATAAAATAATTTAATAAATACAAGATGACGTCGATATGATTATTACTAGAGCCCAGATTTTGTGCAGTAAAAATATCCTAAAATGTGCAACGAAAAACTCCAAAATGTGCAATAAAAAAACTCCTAAACATGCAAAAAAATCTGGTGCGTGCAACACACGACTTTCAGTCACCTTCGTTATTTATATAAATTTGAGAATTATTAAACAAATTTAGAAACAAAAATAAATTGTTAAAGTGGCCCGGACCAGGTATCAATCCTTTCATGACAAACTCCATTCTCACTCTAACCCACTAGTTTTAATCCTTTCTTCCTCTTCAATTCCGGATAATCCTCCGAGGCGCCTGAAAAGGAAATGGCCCCGGGACCTTCTAGTTTAAAATATTTTTAGAGTGCTGCCACTGGGTAGTGTCTCTACATGTTTTTCATGACGGTTTTGTATATTACTATCACATTTACTAGATGTATTTTTATTTAATACAGTTGTAAATATCAATAAATATGTTTAAAAAAAAAAAAAAAAAAAAAAAAAAATTGTTAAAGAATTATTTACATTTGATTTTAAAAGAAACATGTGTTTTATTAAATAATTATATTATTATCTAAAACAATCAGTTAGTTTTATCAGTTTTTCATCACTCGCTGATAACTTTTACAAGCTTGTGTATATGATAATATTTTTTCTAAAATCATTAGCTTTCCAACAGTATATTATACATTTATATTACTGTTCTTATGTTCAAAAACAAAAAATTGCATTAAAAAAATATTTTTTCAGTTTTCTCTTATACTTAGTTGGATATTGAATTCGTTTAACTTATTTATTTACTTGTTTTTTGTCAGTGGTAACAAGATAATATGGTTATTTTTATAGAATCATCAAAATTAAAGGTACTTTATAAGAAGAAAATTTAAAATAGCACTATTTAATCCCTGTCAGACTATTTCAATCAGAATTCAACCTACACGATGTTAAAGCCCAATAAATTTTACATCAGTATAGTAAGTTTAATTAAAATCCTTGGAGCCATTTTGAGAAAATCGTAAAAAGGTGCCAAATGCATGGTATAAAGCTCTTCTGGTTAGCTGATTTTGATGAAAAAGGTTTTGTAAAATCTCGGGTGTATAGTTGTTCCAAATATGAAATTTCAGTTTCATAGGACTTACCGTTTCTGCCCGGGAGTTACCACACACACACACACACAGACCTTTTTGTGGGACTTGGTTATTTGGACTTAGGAACCCTAAAATGTGTATTTCCGTTGAAAACTGGAATTCGAAAATTTTCATATATAGGTAAGTGAAAGTAAAAGTGTAACAAAAAATAAAATCCTGATATTCACTAATTTTATTTGAAGAAAAAATGCATCCATGTATTTTGTTTTCATAGGTAGAAATAAGCGGGAGTCAGTTATTTAAAAATATTTTAATTTTCCTTACGTTTCGGCTCGAGCATGTGAGCCATTATCAGGGCATCAGCGAGTCCTGCCTTCCAAAATTTTTTTTTATCTCCTCTCACAAAACTAATTATATAAAAAACAGTCCTATCTACTGAATAACACATACAGCCTATATATTTTCACACCTACAGTAGACCAATAATATTGCCTCATTTAATAAACAACGTTTATTTAGTTTAGTTTCATTTTATGTAATTTGACATTTCTTTTGTTTATACTGTAAATATTGTATGAATGGGATCCTTTAGCAATATTATTATTGTCCATTGTGACAAACTGTAATACATATGAATAAATAAAAAAAAAATAAAATAAACAAGGATACTTACTACTTTCATCAATAACAGCAAAATAATCAGTCAATAAAATTATATTTTATTTATCTTTTCAGGGGAGCTTAGAAGGTTGCATAACGCGGAATTGCGGAACTTGTATCCTGTGAATATAATTGAGCTGATTTCATCGCGGAGACTCAAATGGGCGAGTAAAGTTATCGGGCTCGATGACGAGCGGATTCCGAGAAAGCTGGTATTTGCTGATCCGACTGGTAGGCGTCCGAAAGGTAGGCCGAAGCGGAGATGGGAGGATTGCGTTAAGGCTGATCTCGGGTGCTTGGGCTTGAATGGTGAGGATTGGACGAGTCTGTGTTGGCGGAATTTGATGGTATCGACATCGAACCTTCGGGTTCGCTAAGCCTATTATTATTATTATTATTATTTATCTTTTCACTGTAATTTCATTATTATTTAATTAATTACTTCCCAAATTTTGTTTATTTTTTATGCTTATATAAGAGTGAATTTGTATGTATATAAATAAATTATAAATTTTCATAGTTACCTGTACCTTAACCTAATATTAATTATACATTTGTACCCTAGTTAATTTAGTGCAATATTTATTCACTACAATTATTATTACTAATTAATATCACTGTTACTACTTTGTATTATTTTTATTAATTTATGTTATAATTACTTTACAGTATCATTATTACTTCATATTATTATTATCACTTTTTAAATGTTTAATAGGCTTTGCCTGTAAAATCCAAAAATAAATAAATTAAAATGGTTCATTATTGAAAGTAATAACACAAAATGTGCAATGATATGAGAACCTGGGCTCTGATCATTAGCAACTGACTGTATACATACCTGAAGGAGGTGGATGAAGTTATCGGAGGTAGAGGAGATCCCATGATGGGTCCTGTACTCACAGAACTGCGGTTGCTGTGCGGGCATTGCGGGGTGGGCAATCCGAGGGCATCGTTACTGCCTCCGTAGCTGCATATCCCGAGCGACGACTTTGACAGTGCTGGGGAGAACAGTTCGATGAAACTTATTTATCAATGAATCTAAGGTATGGGATATATATAGATGGGCAAATAAAAGTATTCAAAAGTACGGAGTGTTTTACTCAAATAATCAGACCGCAGAAGTACTGATACAGTATAGGCCCGTACTCCAACTGCTGACTGAAACCAAAAGAACTCAGCTTTCCTCCTCAGTACTTAATATTTTCTCTATTTGCTTCACTCCATGATTTTACTTTGATAGTAATATATTATTTCCTAGATCCCAACATCTAAAATATATCTATATATTTTAAAAATAATCGATAATATGAATAATATGACCAAAAATTGAACGAAATAAGGAATATTAGCACAGTAGGTGTAAACTGCCTTATAAAATAAACTATAAAAAACAAAACAAAAAAAACCTGTACCACTATAGGTCTGGATCACGTTCAGGTTTTCCCCCCAATTTATGGGTTCCCACATTATAGAAGCTGCGTCAGCTCCAGGAAGGTCTCTATAACCCAGCTGAAATAATAGAAGTAATATTCTGCTTCAGCTGGGGTTTGAACCCGGGACCCGGAACAGCTGACTAGTGAAATAAAGAATCTTCTTTTTCTTCATTCTTCTCTAAATAGTCACGTTCGGTGATAAAACCATGACAAAGAGGGCGATTCTCCTTAGGTCCCATGTTATTTCGGTCAAATCCTCCAGTGTTCCGTAAAACTTTGTTTCCAGCGCCTTCGATTCAGGCCAGGCCTCTCTTCTTTCTTCCTCCAGAAGGACACAGGTTTAAAGAATATGCTCAGCGCTTTGCTCTCTTTCATAACATTAGCACATAGGACTATGTCCTATTTTGAATGTTCTGAAGAGGTGCGATCTCAGTCTGTTGTGCTTTGTGTGTAGCCGGAAAATGACTACTTCCTCCTTTTTGTTGAGGCCATAGTAAGAGTCAGTCTGTAGGATTACTTAGAGGTTGCTTTGATCTCCATATTTCTCTTAAGGCTGCTTTATTGATGGTTTTAACCTCATCCATGAAAAGTGAAGCATCCACTTGTGGTTGGAGGAACGCAGCCTTAACCAGCACGTCAGCTTTCTCGTTTCCTCTGATGCCACAATGTACAGGAATCTACTGTAAAACCAGTTTCCTGCAGTTTTCATTCAGTTTCCCTCCAACTCCAATGCTGGTTCACTATGGGTCATCTTCCTTCCTGTTAACAGCTCTTGGAGAACTCATGCTGCATCCGTCAGAAACACCACTTTTGCATCTTTTAGATTCAGAAGTGACGAAATGATTTGAATGGCACCCAAGATAGCCTCCTGTTCCCCTCCCCCCCGAAAATTAAATAAATGAAGACTTATACTGCCAGTACTCAAGAGGTCTGATTATTAGAGTAAACTACTCCTTACTTTTATTAAATATTTGCCTAATTCTAATAGGTATTTCTCTTAATCTGGTAGTTCATCTGTATACAATACTCACAGAGGAAGTTGAGTTGACTAGATATTGGATAAAAGTCGCCATGAATAGGACACCTGAAGGCCAGCCGCATCTTCTTGGCCCTCCTGGACAGCAAGCAGAGGCCAACCCCAGCAAGGAGCATCCCAGCGCCCATCGCCAGGCAGCAAGGTCCCAGGATGCGGAGGTTGCTCGTCAAGTGGACGCGTTCCAGGTATTGTTCCGGGTCCTCATCGGCCTCGGGACCTCTGTACGAAGCCACTGGAAATGAAAAGAGACTTTAATGTAGTTTTTTTTTGGAAACACATTCAATGGAAAGGGAAGTCTTGGAGCATGCCTAGGATTTGAAGTATCTAGAGTTGAGGTTAAATGGAAGTTGAGCAGGTATCAAAGAGACTAGGAACAGCTCTATGAATATTTCACGACCAGTTGCTATATTTTTGGCCGTTGCTTTTCTAGGGCAGCGGTTACCCAAAAACCTACATTAATTAATATATTAATGGGGGACAGATAAGCCAGAGTTGGTATAAGTGCTAAAATCTAATAGTGATCCTATCATGTTTTGACGAGAAAGGTTATTATTATTAATTATTTTATTATAAAAAATATTTATCTTCCTCTCAGTATTCTCGATACATAGCACAGTAGAGGTAACAACAGAAGAGAGTTGTTTAAGAGAACAAAGATGTCCTTATAAATTTCTTATTCACGGCCTTCCCCTTCCTTCTCCTTGCAGTGATGGAACCTCACATCAAAAAACAGCTCAGATCTAGGCAATCTTTTGGAAACAGACATTCCCCATTTCACCCAACCCTCCAACACTTCATCGTTGTTCTCTCAAATAGTGAGTTCTGAGATTAAAGTTGTTATCCCGATGTTGTGTTCTAGGGTTTGGATGTTCTTGCTATGCCAGTTTGACATGTGTCTCCGTAGATTTGCCTCATAATTTTGAATGTGACGATTCTCATCTGTTTTAATTAGGAACAATGTTTCCAATCATACAGTTGTTTTTTTGATATTTTTTTCCTTGAGAATTTCTTCAGATTTGAAGTTTTCCACATCCAGACCATGCCTCTCCATCTTTGGCGGTCCATCTCATCCAACTTTTTACCTGCCATACTCTCCATCCTTCCACCTGACCACTCAACTTCCTCTACTTCTACCATCAACCTCACAATCCGTTACCTGCTTTGGTGTTCTTTCGTCATTCATCTTTCTCAAGTGACTATACCACCTGGAGCTCTTTGATATTCTTTCGTATATCCATTTTCTCCATTAATACGGTTTTCGTGATCCTTCTAGTCCCAGATATCGTTGCAATTCTTCTCCTATCCATAACAATCTACAGCAAGGAATCTTTTTGCTTGTTTTGCTAATGGACTATGTATCCGATCTGTATAGAGTTGTATTAGTAGATTTTTTATTTATTTATTTTATTTTTTTTTTTAAGGATATTAATATTATGCAGTTTAATTAATAATTCAATTGGCATTGGTATAGACACATTCGAATCAGCGTGTCTAGTGCTGGGTCAATGCAATATGCACTCTTCGCGCTTATAATTAAACAATAATATAGAAACATATCATTTCACTTACAGGTTAAAACAGTTCCTACGACCAGGAAGAGAACCCCGAAGATCGGGAGGACGATCTGGCAACTGGAAGCGACGGCGACTCCGGCCAACATGACGCTCCCGCCTTTGGTCTGCAAGGTCGGCTTAGGGCATCTGCTGTGGTCTGCTTCACTGTCCCTGCGGAGTAAATGGCTTGTTAATGGAGTAGGAATTGTTGACAGTGAATGTGATTCAAGATCATGATTGGGAGGTGTGAAATAGGAAAATAGGAATGGAAAATTCTTAAGGACATCTATGGGTTGCTATGTATCGAGAATTCTGGAAGGTGAAGGAATATTTTTGAATCGTATGAAATAGAGCAGTTTCCGGGCGACAAGCAGGAAGGGTTATTAGAAGGCCTATGCAAAAAACTGTACCCCTCCACTGCTTGGGAGAAATAGCCTTTTACCTGAGAGGAGTTTAAGACCGGACACGAGAGGAATCGAAAGTCCAGCCACGGACGGAGGAGGTCAATTCAGGGAACAATTATACAGATCTTTCAAAGGTACCTTTATGTTATATAATGTGGTAAATCGGAACCTCAGAATTCTCGACAATGAACAATGCCTCACTGTACCAAGTTTTTCGTAGCATAATATGTGTTATTCTATTGGGTTGATGCAAAATTAATGCAGGTTTCCTCTATTGCAATATCTTAATTCCAATTGTGTAAACAAAGCTAATCCTAACATTGATCATTATTATACCAAAACAAACCTTATCTAATACCCTCTCTTTCACCATGAATTTGTTTAGTAAAATCGTTTTGTTCAGTGTGTTCAAAGGTCTTGAATCGAAAATGTCAAAGTGCGATTTTCGTCAAATTTATTTTTACGAATTTAAATTAGGGCGCAGCGCTGCGCAAACGGCTCGTAATATTAATGAAGTGTGGGGTCAGGGGGCTATTAATGAGTGCACGGTGCAGCGTTGGTTCCAGAAGTTTCGCAGAGGAGATTTCGACCTCGAAGACAAGGAAGGTCGGGGCCGTCATCTTGCTCTGGACAACGACCAGCTGAGGTCAAAAGTGGAAGAAGACCCAACCAAAACCACACGAGAAATGGCGGCGGAACTCGGAACTCAAAAATTGCAACGTCTTTGCCCAGCATTGATGAATCGGAAGGGGCCGATCCTGCTCCACGATAACGCCAGACCACACGTTGCACAACCAACGCTTCGACGACTGCACGAGTTGGGCTACGAAGTTCTCCAACATCCGCCTTATTCACCTGACCTCTCTCCTACAGACTTCCACTTTTTCAGGCATCTGGACAACTTTTTGAGGGAGAAAAATTTTCAAAACCAGGACGACATTGAAAATTCTTTTCGTGATTTCATTGAGTCCAGGGATTCGGATTTTTTTTCTGGTGGAATAAGAAAGCTTGTTGAACGTTGGCAAAAGTGCATTGATTCAGATGGAAATTATTTTGATTAAATATATATGGTTAAAGTAAAGATATGGCGTATTTACAGTACCTACTAAAAACCTGCATTAATTTTGCATCAACCCAATATAAATAAATATGTACTTTAAGTCAATCACTTTATTCCCCTTTATGCCACCTGATCCCAATAATGAATTGATTAACATAGTACTTTTGGAAAAGAAATCAAATAGTTTTACATAATAATAACCCAAAATTTACATATTTATTAATACAGTTTAGGAGTCACCGCTGTCTTAGAAACGTAGCCACCGAAACATAGTAGGGCTAGTCTATAAAAATATCATTTGGGTGAAAAGGCCTTAGGACTAACTCTCTCAAAAGAATTACATAATTACATCTGAAAAAGAAATCGTCAAGCTTTGTCTTACATGCACATGTACCAGAAAGGAAAGAAACTAATCGATACTAAAACAGCTTATGGAAGAGTGTAAGGAAAATCTCAACATCCTTTCCCTGCGGAATAAGGTCCGAGTTAAGTGAGCACCTGGTCACTCGGGCATTCTTGGCAATGAGAGAGCCGACAGCCCCGCAAGAAGGGGTTCTGCTCATATGCCCTTCATAACCGAGCCTGTTTGTGGAATAAGCCTCAGCTATGCAAAAGGTCTGATCAAGGCGGCCACTGGTAATAGATCCAGGCTATACTGAAGGGATACTCGAAAGCTGCATCACTCTAAGGTGTTTTTGGAAGGATCCTGCAAAGAGAGAAGTTGTACACTACTCTCAATGGACAGGATAACTCTGAGGAGGGTGACAGGACTGTGTGGTGTACAGGACACTGTCAGCTTAATAAGCACTCCACTATATGGGTTTAGTAGCCTCATCGACTTGCAGATTCTGCAAAAAGGAATATGAAACTGCCTATCATGTGAGGTGTAGTTGTGAACAGATAGCAAAGATACGGTTTTAACACTTTGACAATGACCATATCTCAGACCTGAGCTGAGTGAACAGTTCAATCCTTACAATTTGGTCAGATTCACTCAGGCAATAGTCCTGTATTAACAGAATAATGGACGAGGCACAATAAGCCTACTTGAGGCAGCAATGCAAGAAAGATAAGCCGTAAAAACAAATAAAAAACAGCGTAAATGAGAAAGAGAATTACTGAAAATGTTCCAAAAGGATTCAAAACGAATCAACATCGAATTCAGTACTAAAATAATGAATGTGAAGTTTGAATAAAGAAAATAGCGAAAATCTGAATATTTACTTATGAACGAAGGAAGAAACATTCTGAGGGGATGGAAAGATGGTTGGAAGAGAAGAAGAAAAATATCAGAAGATGGAATCATGTGCTTTTTATTGTGACTTTCAAGCTATATATATATAGTTTTCAGCTGGAGATACCGACTTGGAAAACTTGCCCAGAGGAAGACCTCCGTCCGTAATAGACAACGATGTTCTCAAACATACAGTAGAAGGAAACCCCTACCAAACAGTTGAAGGACTCTCAGCACAACTAAATGCAAGTGCATCTACCGTTTCCAGATATTTAAAGTGTATTGGGAAAGTAAAAAAGCTCGATACATGGGTACCTCATGATCTCACGGAGCGGCAGCAAGACCCCATGTTTCAAAACATACCGTGCAAAAATTGGTTTCAATGCTACGAAGTTATTCAGCACCCACCATATTCTCCCGACTTGTCTCCAACAGATTACCACCTGTTCAGGAATTAAGACAACTTCGTCAAAGGAAAACTTTTTGAAAATGATGATCAAGTGAAAAGTGCGTTTTAAGATTTTGTGTCACTTCAGCTAAAGCTCAGAGTTTTTCAGTTCGGGAATAAAAAAGTTGGTGTCACGTTGAAAAAATGTGTAGAAAAAGAAGGTAAATACTTCGAATGATCTTGTTTTCATACTGTATTTTTAATAAAAATACTTTGCCTTGAAAACGGACATTTCATGTGACACAACCCAATTAAATCCCCCCGGCCCGAGAAGCGAACTATTTTCTGGTCATATGTGGTTGCTAGGCAATGCGCGGTTCGTAATCATTCTAAACTTTCAGGCTATGTGTGCAGCAGACGCACAGCGAAATCTTATAAGTTAATAAGGACTTTCAATTCTTACGCAGGGAGAGTCAGTGAGGGGTGCATCTCCCTCTCCTAAAATTATTGTAGAAAATTAATTTATTATAAGGAAAAAGAAGTTAAGCGCCACATTTTTTTGTTTCCAAGCATGTACTTAAGTTACAAATGGACGTACAATACATATAAACAGTATGTCGTAAAATTTAATAGTATGTTCAACCCTAGGCGATAAACAACAATTTTCAACATACTAGGCATTATTGTTGTTAAGATTGGTATAATTTCTACTTAGTATCCTTATTATTAGTAATTTAAAAAAAATTAGGATCTACTTACGCCATTTTATTCACACGGTCACCTTTTGACCGATAATCGTTACGTTTGTGTCAGTTTATTTGTACACCAAGACCTATGTTATTTGATGGTGCAACTTAAATTAAAACTAAAGCAAAATATACCAGATGTATTGCATGTATAGAGTTTCCAAGTTAACATAGCAGCTTATGGAAGTGTTTTAAACATTTCTTTTATATAGGTTAGAATAACTTTTTTGGTTATGATCTTATCTTGTAACTGTAGAAGAAACAATGGCCATTATTAAAGGGGATAGAAAGTGGTTGTTGTTGTTGTTGTTTTGGTTTTAAGGGCAAAAAACTGCGAGTGGTTATTATTGCCCAAAACATCTTCAGAAGACGATTTACTTACTTATAATAAAGGGAGAAAAAAAAAAAAAAAAAAATAAATAAAATAAATAAAAAAAAAAAATAATAATAAAAAAAAAAAAAAAAAATAAAAAATAAGATAAATAAATAAAAAATGTGAGTAAAATATCAAAAATTGCGTAAAATAGCCCAAATGTGTTAAATGAGGTGATATAAACGAATGTTCTTTACCAATTGAATGACACCATCGACGGCCCGATCACTATCGCTCAATGCCTCTGAGACTTTACGTGGTACGCAACATTTTACAAATTCCCTACTGTAACGAGGACACTCTTCAAAAATATGACTTACTGTGAGAGCCACTTTACACAGTTGACATCGAGGTGGATCCCTTCGTGCCATGAGGTGCTCATGAGTGAAACGGCAGTGTCCTATCCTAAGGCGGGCGATAACTACCTCCTCACGCCTGCACTTTCTTGACGATGAGACCCAGCAGTTGATGGTCGGTTTGACATTTTTCAATTTATTGTTTTCAAGAGCGGTCCAAGACTGTTGCCATTCATCTATGATCTTCGCGTTTATTGGCTGAAACAGCTCAGATGATGAAATAAAAGAGGGCGTTATTTCTTCTAGTGAATGTGCCTCTGTTGCTGCTCTGTCGACTTCCTCATCCCTGATATTCCGGAATGACTGGGAATCCAAAATAAAGTTATTTTTTTTGAAGAGTCCTCCAACTGTTTGGTTGCGAAATGGACCTCCTGTACAATAGGGTTTGCTGAGAATGGATTGCAAATGGCTCTGATAGCACTGAGCGAGTCAGAACAAATGATTACTGACTTTTCTAATGCTGTTCTAGTTAGATGAACTGCTTTTAGAAGAGCTGTCAATTCGGCAGTAAAAACACTACAAGTACTATCAAGTTTGTACTTGTGAGTTTGGTCACCGTCTAATACAGCGCACGACGTCGATTCAATTGTTCTGGAACCATAGGTATAAATGATTTTATTATACTGATATTTATTAAGTTCTGCAAGGAAAGTTTGAGATATTTCTTGTGGGGAACACTTTTTTGCTTAGAAACTTTTAACATTTCACAGTTGACGTGAGGAGGTGACACTGTCCATGATGGTAGCTTTTTCTCTGGTTTTGTGTAGTGATGCTGCACTAATTCAGAAATAATCCATCTCATTCGATACCAGAGAGGAAGGGAGGAATTTGGAAGTGGTTGTTATTTCCAACTTAAAAAAATCAGTGTTACGACAAACAGTGAAATGTAAATTTGATAGGAATGTTTCAAGTTTTGCTTAAAGTGGCCGCGCATAATATAAACCATAAAATCGATGTCTTTTCTATTGCTACATTCCTTTGAAAGCCACCTTCCTAAATATTTGAAGTGCTCAGATGGGATCAGGATCAAGGATCTCATTTAGATAGAGATTATATATATATATATATATATATATATATATATATATATATATATATATATGTATATTATCTAATAGATAAAATTGTCGTGTCACAATGTTAATTACCATACTCCTCCGAAACGGCTCAACCGATTTTTATTAAATTTAATATGCATATTCAATAGGTCTAAGAATCGGCAACTATTTTGCATACCCCTAAGAGAAAAAGGTTGTCCACCCCTAATATTATTATTTAATTTTTTGGACAGCTATTTTTTTAAATTATTTTTTTATAAGTTGATTAAAAAGATACGTACAACCCTAAATTTTCACTCTTCTATCACCAACCCCTATTTTTTAATAGTAATTTAATAATTTTTCATCCCGCTCGATAACTGATCAATTATGACTTGGTTATTTATCCTCGACAGAGGTCTATCAGTGTCACACCTCAGCCAGCAAACAGCACAAATGTGGGATGATACCGACTCAGGTCTCCTGTTTCTCTCAGACAATAAGCCTTCTCTCACCCCCTCCACAGTTTTCGGCCATTATTATGGTTTATGCATCAATAGTAGTAGTAACCTTTACAATTATCATTTTACTATCTCAGTGTAACTCATGTTTTTTACAAGGACAATTATATATGCTCTCGAGTGGGTAGACCATCCAATTTGTTTGTGTTAGCTAAAGATGGGCTGACAAAAATATTGTTCACGGTATAGCATTAAGAGATTGATATTGTTTATTAGTGTTTCTGTCGTAATTAATTAGTGATATATATAATTTTAAGGAATAACTTAAAATACATTTTAAAAATTAATGTTTGGTTTGTTATTTTTATATTCCCTCGTCGTTGACAGCGCCCCATGCCTCTTTCACTGATATTTTAATTACACCCTTACACACTTACAATAAGTTAGTTTATTTTTTCTACGCTATAACTTTACTAGAAATAATTTATGCGGCAAAACAACGTTTGCCGGGTCGGCTAGTATATATATGTATATATAAATGTTTGCACACTTAGGGTTTCGGATGGGTTTTTAAACAGTTTATTAAAGATAAGATGGCTGAAGATTATGCTAATAAACAATATTCTGTATTTATATTTTCAAATAATATAAAATATAAATCTAACCGAGGGAAAGGCCTGGTTTAGTGGAGAGATCACTAGAATACCGTTTTCTGGGTCTCCTGTTCGAACCCCGGCTGTGGCAAAATTATTCATGCTGTTATTTCAGCCGGGGTAAGAGACCCTTATGGGGCACACCCAGCCTCTGTAAAGTGGGTTACCAAAAATTGGAAGAAAAACCTGTCGACTGAGCGTTTTCTCACCGCATTGCAGACTAAGTTGGCCTCGAAACTGTACGAATCTCTATTTCTACTGAAACCAAGATCATTCATGGCTTATTGAGATTAAGTTACTTAGGTATAAATCTTACTGAAAAAGATTTGAAATTAACAAGTAAACTGCTTTAATTGTATTAATAATATAATGCTACTGTGATTGTCTTCATATTTCAAACTTATTTATTTAAAAAATATTGTTTTACCCTGACAAACTAAAAGTGATTTCATATGGCTTCTAAAACAGTTATTTAGATAGCAGCGGCGAATGCCCTATTTGTAATTCAGGCGAACCCTAATTATCTTATTTTGTTGCAATCTAGAAATAAATATTTATGGACGTTATTGAAAATATTGGGTTGTGTCAGATGAAATGTCCGTTTTCAAGGTAAAGGATTTTTATTAAAAATACGAAATGAAAACAAGATAATTTTATTCGAAGTATTTACATTCTTTTTCTACACATTTTTCCCAACGTGACACCAACTTTTTTATCCCCGAACTGAAAAACTCTGAGCTTTGAAGTGAAACAAAATCTGAAAACGCACTTTTCACTTGATCATAATTTTCAAAGTGACGAAGTTGTCTAAATTCCTGCACAGGTGGTAATCTGTTGGAGACAAGTTGGGAGAATATGGTGGGTGCGGAAGAACTTCGTAGCCCAGTTCTTTCAATTTTCGCACGGTATGTTTTGAAACATGGGGTCTTGTTTGACGGCGAATGGTCCGTTCATTAACACTCCCTTCCCCAAACGCCTTGCAAATATTTCTAGCGGCCTCAGCTGCTGAATGGCCGAGTTTAAACACGTACAAAAACATTACTCGAAAATCGCTTGTTTCCATGTTCATATTCGGAGGTATACTAAAAAGTGGGTAATTGATTGGGAAGCTAATGTTTATAATAAAAAGGTAGAGGATTAGTAACTGTTTACTTTAAATATGTAAACATTCGGAAGAAAACAACAGAGACCAGCAAAATCCTTTATGTATTTCAGAAACTATAAAAACGGACATTTCATATGAAACCATCCAATATTTCAGATAATGAATTCATAATTGAACATTTGTTAGAAATAGACAATAAAAATCAATTTGAATGATTTATTATGTTATAGGATGTTTATAACTAAGAAATTTTTATATCTCTGTTCATATCATCAAATATCAAAATAACAATAATTGAATCTATTATAGTATTTATGATTTTTTGAATTATTTTGTTTTATATTTCTATAGTTATATTTTATTTTATGTCTTTATTTTTGTTAAGAAAGCTTATTTTGTTTATAATAATATAATACATATATTAAAGAGATTTATTTATTATTATTATCAATAAAACATTGTTTTAAAATTTTAATCTTGGTAATTAACTTATTTTATTTAACCTCTTCATATTTGATTAGGGAGCTTCGTGGTCTTGTAAATAGAGCACTAGTCTATTGTTCTCCGGGCCCTGGATTCGAATCCCGGCTGTGGCAGAATATTATTTATTCTGTTAATTCAGTCGGAGGGGCGATCCAAGGGTATGGAGACCCTCCTGGGTCAGACCCAGCATCTATAAACTGGATACCCTAAATAACTGGGGAAAAACCTTAACGCCTTATCACCTCATTGCACGGATGTTACTCCTATAAACAGTACGAATCTCTATATGTACTGAGCCCAAGACCCTGCATGGGTTGTAGTGGTACAGGTTCTTCTTATTTGAATGATGGTACGTCAATGAAAAAAAGATAAAGATGTAAAAAGAAAAATATGCATAATTATTGTTGTTGATAAATATAGATTTTAGTAAAAATGTTTATTGGTAGTCGTAGTACCTATAATTATCCAATTTAACATATCATTGGGAAACAGCTGTGATTTAGTGGCTAGTGCCCAAATTCGTGATT
The DNA here is from genome assembly GCA_023052935.1 of Piezodorus guildinii. Lineage (NCBI taxonomy): Eukaryota > Metazoa > Arthropoda > Insecta > Hemiptera > Pentatomidae > Piezodorus > Piezodorus guildinii. The sequence goes on along the minus strand of CM041296.1, from coordinate 144,489,865 downwards.
TCAAACCCGGCAGATGGCACTGGGATTTTTTTAAAATAGTAAAATATCATTGGTTATCTCGACATTCGAAGAGGACGTAAGATGGTGGTCCCGAGCCTGTGCGTTTGTTTGTTTATTTATTTAACGTCACTTTATGCTACTAGGCTAATCGGACGATGCTACAGTGGGAGTCCTAAATTTTGCCTATCCAGGTTTATTTAGGATAGGGATCTTTAACGAGTACCTGACATCGCACAGGCTCGGGACCACCTTTTAACGTCCCCTCCGAAGGACGGCGTAACTAAGGATTTTTTACTCCCATTAAAAAACCCTAGAACCACCTGCGGGTTTGAATCCGTGACCTTTAGCATGGGAGGCTGTTACGCTAACCACCCAGCTACAAGTGATCCCGAGCCTGTGCGTTATAAATTGTTCAAACAGTAACTTTAAATTAGTTACTATGAATAAAATTGGAGGCTGATGTCTACTTCAACACTCTTTTATTGAAAAAATTCGCACTACGTTTCGGCTACAATGCCATCTTCAGGTGCAGTGGAACAAATTAGATTTAATGTGAGTAGCTGCTTTAAGTCAAAGCCTCATGTCTAAATCTATATCTGACTTGAAAGCAGTTACTCACATTAAATCTAATTTGTTCCACTGCACCTGAAGATGGCTTTGTAACCGAAACGTAGTGCGAATTTTTTCAATAAAAGAGTGGTGAAGTAGAAATCAGCCTCCAATTTTATTCTTAGAAATTTGACCTTCACCTAAAAGAATCTACACCTTATTTAAATAAGTTGTTAGTTTATTTTCACTTGGGTAATTGTTAATTGGATATTTATATAAATATTTACAGAATATGATCATTTTATTTTATAGATAAACTAATATAATACGTGATAACAAAATTCTAATTCCAGACTTTATAAGTTAATACGCCACGATAATTATATTCTTGTACGTTTTACAAGAATTCAGATACTATCGGGTTTGAAGCTTATAATTAAGGTCAACGACTTCTCCTGTTTTACATATCTCTCAGGTATTTTGATATCGATCTGTTGATAAGATGGTTTGTTTTCTTTATTACATTAAGTTCAATAATTTGTTTATTACTTAGTGTTCATTGTTTATTAAATTAATAAGTTTATTATTCAACTTAATTAAATGAGATGCATAAGAACTTCTTGCACGTTCAAAATTTTAACCTCAATGGCCCAAGTTAATGAAGATACTTAGAAGATAGATAACATGATTACGGATCAATCAATAATGAACGTTCAAACAGCTGAATAGTTATCTTAATCAATAAAATTTTTTAAGCTGATATGTGAAATTAAAAACCTTTGAAAATCCTTTATTAATCTATACAATATAATTATCAGTAATTATATGTCTATAACTTTTGTTCTTAATCAAAGAATATTAAATTTTCAATGTTGATTGCCTTTAAATAGTGTTGGCTTTAAATATGATAAGGGGAACATCTCTATAAATACCCGACTGGGTTAAATATATTTACTTTTCTTATGAAGTTAATGTAAATAATTACTTTTTGGGTTCTATTGTATTTCTAATTTAGTTTATTGGTTATTTTCAGTAATTAATAATTGTTGTAAAATTATGAAATTCTACCATCACAGTGACTTTCTTTTTTTTTTGCTCAGTGTTTGTAGAGAATTGGAAAAAATAATACTATCTATGTGCATATAAATGTAGAACTAGTAGATCGTTCAAGATAATAACTTCGACGGCCCGAGATAATGACGTTTAAAGATAGATAAGCTGATTATTAATGAATCGTTAATGAACGTTCGAGCAGCTAGTTATCGCAATCGATTAATTACACTGAGCCAGTATGATGGGAAATTAAAAAACTTTGAAAGTTGTTTATGTCATATTTACTAAAATGTATTAACTTATTATATGTATTATTTCTTTGCCTGTTTATTCATTTGACGTCACTTTATGCTAATATCCTCCACATCTTTATGGCTAATCGGACCATGCTATTATAGTGGGAATCCTAAATTTTTTTTATCCAGGTTTAATTATCATAGCGATCTTTAACGAGTACCTACATCACAAAGTCTCGGGACCACCATTTTACGTCCCATCGCATAATTATATAATATAGTAATTAGCAGTATTGCAGTAGTTAAAATATTTTACCTTTTGTTTTGTATTGGAAAGGTTTACAGAATATATTTATTTGTATAATGTGTGTTCTTCCAAATTCTAAAAGGAAATTAGGAAATGTTAACTGATTTAAATATGTGAATTGCCATTAATAGTTTTATTAGGAAGTAAATTTAGTTTTATCGTTACTTTAAGTAAGTAGTAATTGTTATAATATATCTGGATAATCTTATTGCACAGAATTACCAAGTTAATTTTTAAAATATTAAATTTTCAAATTTTAATAGTTTGCGGAACACAGCTATTTTAGGCCATTTCATATTTTCATGTTTTATCCCATTCACTTTAGGGAACCATCAATATAGGTTAGGATTTATTTATTACTTTCACTTACTATATATAGTAAGGGGAAGTATTGCGATCGTGAAATTTTTCGAATTCCAGTTTTCAACGGAAATACACGTTTTAGGGTCCCCTGAGTCCAAATAAGCAAGTCCCGCAAAAAGGTCTGTGTGTGTGTGTGCGGGTGTGTGTGTGTGGTAACTCCCGGGCGGAAACGGTAAGTCCTATGAAACTGAAATTTCATATTTAAGACAACTATACGCCCGAGACGTGACAAAACTTTTTTCATCAAAATGAGCTTACCAGAAGAGGCACTTTAAAATACCATGCATTTTGCACCTTATTTCGATTTTCTCAAAAACGGTTCCGACGATTTTGATTAAACTCGCTATATCGATGTAAAATTTAATGGGCTTTAATATCATGTTCGTTTTATTTGGATAAAAATGGTCTGACAGGGCTTAAATGCCGATATTTTAAATTTTCTTCCCTAAAGTACCTTTAATTTTGTAGATTCAATAATAATAACTAGATTATCTTGTTAACGATGATAAAAAACAGGCAAATATATAAATTGAATAAATTCGATACCCAACTAAAGGAGAAAACAGAAAAAATATTTTTTTAATGCAATTTTTATTTTTAACATAAGAGCAGTAATATACATGTATGATATACCGTTGGAAAGCTAAAGATTTTAGAAAAAATATCATATCATACACAAGCTTTTAAAAGTTAATAGAGAGTGATGAAATGAACATAAAACTAACTGATTATTTAAGATAATAATATAATAGATTTTTTAATCAAACACATGTTTCTATATAAATTCAATTTGATTAATTCCTTAATAATTTCACGTATTTTTATCTCTAACTGTATTTGAAAATTCTTTCATTGATTTTAAAAATGGAGGTAAGTGAAAGTCGTGTGTTACCCGCACCAGATTTTTTTTTAGCATAAAGTTTTAATTACCCATTCTATACTGTAATCAGAAAGGCATTTCAGAAGACACGATATCCTTCAAATAAGACCACCGGAAATGAAGAACCTATTTTTATTTACGTGTTCTGTTGGAATTTACATTATTATTGAGATTAGGAATGCTAAGAAGTCTCTAGACATTCATAAAAAATCTGGTTCGCGCAACACACGACTTTCACTTACCTCCGTTGTTAAAATAAATTTATGAATTTTTAAATACAGTTAGAGATGAAAATAAATTACTAAAGAATTAATTACATCGAGTTGCAATAGAATCATGTATTTAAACAATCTATTTTATTCTATGACAATCAGTTAGTTTTATCGGCTTTTCATTACTCTCCGTTAACTTTTACAATCAAGTGTATTAGATAATATTTTTCCTAAAAATTTATCTTTCCAACGGTATATTATACATCAATGTAACTGTTCTTATGCTCAAAAACCAAAAATTACATTTAAAAAATATTTCTGCCTTTTCCTCTTTTAGTTGTTTATCAAATTCGTTCAACATTTGTACTTATCAAAAAATATCAAATTCTAAAAAGATATTTTTTTTTTTTTTTTTTAAATTTACAATATTATAGGTACTTAAGAGGAGGAAAATTTAAAATATCGTTGTTTAAGCCCTGTCAGAATCAAATCTAGATGATATTAAAGCCTATTAAACTTTACATAGTTATAATGAGTTTAATTAAAATAGTTACAGGCGTTTTTGGAAAAATCATAAATAGGTACAAACTGTAGGGTATAAAGCAGCCCTACTGTTGTGCCAGGTTTGATAAAATATCTGCTGTAACATCTCGGGCGTATAGTTGTATCACATATGAAATTTTAGTTTGGTACTTTTCATTTCTGCGCTAGACCACAGAGACAAACACACATAATATCCGCGTTTAAGCCCTGTCAGACTTATTTTAATCAGAATAAAATCTACATGATATTAAATTTAACATTTTTTTCTGATAAAATCGTTAAAAACTTACAAAGTAATTTATATAGCAGAAAAACGTTTGCTGGGTCAGCTGGTATTTTATATTGTTTAATCTAAAACATATGTTTTTAAAGAAACTGAATATAATTCTTTAAATTTGTTTTAACCATAACTTTATTTAATAATTCTTAAATTGTTTTCAACATAAAATGTAAGTGAAAGTCGTGTGTTGCCCGCACCAGATTTTTTACTCTTAAATACTGAACTAAATATGAAATATATAGTCAGGGAAAGTATAGCGAGCGTCAATATTTTTAAAATTATTACTTTGTACATTATATATATATATATATATATATATATATATATATATATATATATATATATATATATAAATTAATAATATTAAAGGTCAGTATTGTACGGAGATAGGGCTGGGATACTGACCAGCAGTGGTGCACGACGATGGGAGGCCTGACACCCTGCTCACCCTGTTTCATCAACTCATGGTGAGATCTCTGCGGTCGGGGCAGCCTTCTAGGACTGGCGGGTCGGCGGCTGTGTTAGGGCGGTCGATATATCGAGCAGCTGTCGGCTCGGGTCGCTCTCTGTTCTCTGGGTGGTTAGCCGATCGGGGAGAGGTATATCTGGGTGTTGTTAGGGTATTGTGGGAGATCAGCGTGTAGTCTACTGGAGGAGAATGGATTGCGAACAGGCGTGTAAACGTACGAGGTAGTTAGACAGAGCCATTCGTGGGAGAAGTGTTCTAGTAACCCCTCACATAACGTACCAGAAGGACAGGGTGACTCTGTCGATTAATGGCTTGAGCAGGATAGGGGGTGCTTTTTGGGGCCTCAGATATCCTGCAACCATGACCATTTACAGAGGAGTGGTCTTGGGTATTCTGAGCTATGCCTCTCTCACGTGGAGTTGTAACCTTACCAAAGAGAAGAGGAGATGACTAGCCCCTATTCAGCGCCTGGCTCTGCTAAGGGTCACGAAGGCTTACAGAACGATGTCGCACGAGGCAGTGCAGGTACCTCATCCTCAAGGAAGTCTTATTAAGAATCTAAGAGGCAGGGGCTCGATGCGCTTCCGGAGGGACTGCCGAATCTATGGAAGAAGCTACTTCGGGAGGACCTTATAGAAGAGTAGAATGGACGGTGGGTGGCGAGCCAGAAGGGTTCCACACTGAGAAAGTTCTTCCTCATCGTCCAATCAAGATTAGAGTCCAAGTGGGTCCTCCCGGACTACTGGGTCTCACAAGTATTAAAGCACATGGAGGGTTACGTAGGAAACTTCTTGATCATGGAAGGATATAGACCCACGGTGCCCTACCTGCGGAATCCCTGAAATAGCAGAACACGTAGTGTTGTCCTGCACTTCCATGGAGCGGCACCGCGCCAGGTTGTTAAATAATACTGTGACCTAAACGCTCGCCGAGATGGACCTTCCGCGCCTATATGAGGAGGAGAACTTATTTTGCTATAAGAAATTCGTCTATGCGTGGAAGGAGATAGTTGGCCTTTCCTATTTTACTTTAGGAAGAGCATAGCCGACCGGCGACCAATAGGAGACACAAGAAGACAAAGAAGAAGACCTCCACTGGACGGCATCCGGACGAATGCGGCAGAACTGCAATGCTGGAAGGCATCTGAACGGATGCAGAGGACCAGGCGCAACTCCAACAGTAAGGTGCGCACCCGTGCACCGGGCTGCACCACTGTACAAATTTCTTTCTTCTGTACGTGAGAATTTAGTTAATAAAGAGTTGTTATTGGGAGCCGTGGAATGCACACATCTAGCGCACTACCCTCTACTCCCTCACCCGTGTGCCAGAAATGGCTAGGCAGGGAGAACAAAAAAATATAATAATAAAAGGTCTACCTAGTAGTCAAAGGTAACCTAGTCTCAGGAAACTTGGTTTTCGTTTGGTTGGAAACGAACTTTTGGGGCTACTTAAAGAGGAGCTTTTATTAGTGCTGGTCTCCAACAAAAGGATAAGGAAGTAGTTTCTCATGAAGAGAAGTGGAACCTCTTGGCCACCCTTTGCGAGGTAATCCATTCAAGTACTTATTTAAGAAGGAAGGCTCGACATGTCTGCCAGAGAATATTCAGGTGAAACTTAACGAGGATCCAAAAAACGGGAATGCATTCTCCATAAAGATACAGTAAAATACGGTAGGTGCTACCTTGATGAAGTACTTCCCTACCGGAAGTGCGTTGATGAAGTACGTTCCTACCGGTCTGGATATTGTAATTTCTAACAGGGCATAGGGCTTTGGGATAGATATAAACCTCCTATACCATAGTGGGGTGTGTTGAAGTCTGCTCAGCTGTTAAATTGCGCCGCAATTGAAGCTCTGAGAGAAACCGGACCATATATCCTTTCAGAGAGCGATTTTCCTCAGCTAGTGAGCATAACTAACTACGACAATAGCGAAACAATAACCAAGTTTTTGTTTAAGAGTGGAAACAGATTGTGGAACCAGGCCATATTAATTTCAGGGGAAGAGCAGCTTATGGAAGGCTAAAAGGAATAGGGACTGCTCAGGAAAACGAACAGTTGAAATGGATGAAGTTTCACTAAAACAATGAGAAAAAAATATACTTTTAAATATGTTCATTGGGAACATTAACTTTCTGGAATGATCCGCGAGTTAATGTTGCCTGAACCCGTATTGCACTTTATTCAAGGAAGGATTTTAAATATACCCAAAATCGCGGACAATCTTTAAATACGATTCTGATCAGAAAATATTACACGCAATGAGTGAAAGATATAGGAGTTAGTACTTTGCCATGAATTTCGACTTCTTGATCAATGGTTATGCAAAATCTTCTTTCTCTTCCACCCATTTGCTTTTCATCATGAGGAGATGCTCCCAGCTCTCTGTCCCAGGCTAGATTTTTGATCACACCAAGACTCTTTCCTCAATGCCTCCCTTTTCGCTCCATGTTGGTGATATAGGAGGTTCTCGGGCGTCCTCTAGGTCTTCTTCCTAGAAGTCCAACTTCCATCGTTGTCATCAGGTTCCAGTAGTGGTCCTTTCGGCAGACATGCCCGTAACACTCCAATTGCCATTCTTCTAGGACTTCTAAAACAGAGCATACGTTAAGCTCTTCCCTGACCCTTTCATTCACTCCACGTGTCTTCCCCACAATGCTCTTGAGAAACTTCATTTTTTCTATTACCAGATCTGTAACGTGAAGTTAAATTAAGAGTGTGAAGTTAAGTGTATGTTACACCTATTCAAGTCCGTCTTTCTACTGGTGCTTCTCTATGGAACATAGAGCTGGATAATGAATGGAATACTACAAATTCGTATTACTGCCTCGGAAATGAAGTTATGCAAAGTCACTAGTTTTAAATATCTGGGGAGCCGAATCAATGAGGTTTTGGATGAGGAGGAAGAAATTAAAGTTATTTTTACTAATGAAGCTTTTGCTAAGAAGTAGATTAGTCAATCAGACAACAAAGCTTACTGTTTATAACACATTAATAAAACCTGTAGCGACCTATGGCATGGGTGTATAATTCAACAGAAGAAAGGAAAATTGACATACACTCACTCAAAAAAGTTTCCATATCAGACCATTTACAGAGGGCGTCCTAAATTTTGCCTATCCAAGTTTCATTAGGATAGAGATCTTTAACGAGTACCTGACATCGCACAGGATCGGGATCACCTTTTTACGTCCTCTCTGAAGAAAGGGATAACTGAGGACGTTCCCACCGGACGGCAAAGTCAAAGAATTACTTTCTTCAAAATATCCTAAGACCATCTGCAAGGTTTAAAACCACAACCTACAGGGCTGTCCAGTCCACCACAGGTGACCCATACCAGCTCAAGTTTATAACCCTATAAATATTCCCTTATTCATAAATCTTCACCTCTACAACTAATGAAGGTTCTTCAGTTCAGTAGAAGGCATAACCTAAGATTGTTCACTTCCATTACAAAATTCCTAGAGCCAACTTCCGGTTCGAGTCTCGTTTTTAATTGACCTTGGGCTTCAAAGCCTATTATGGCAGTTTTGCTAGCCCCCACACGACAGATGACCCCCGTTAGAATTATTAAATGTGGATGGAATTCCAGCTGTAAATCCACTCAGGGTTTCACACTGACGGTTGTTGTGCGTTCCATTTTGGTTGAATTGGTTGGATTACAGTGATCTTCAGTGACTATCTTAAAACATGGCGTTCAATAAAGATTAAGTTATTTATACTTTAGAGGATCCTCACTGTAAAGGCTTCCCATCTTAACCTGATAAAGCTATTTATAGAATATGCTCATCATCAACAGGCCAGGGAGAGAGAGATAAAAAAAAAGAAAATGGCGTAATAATTTATGATGGCGTGTTTTACTGCCGTAATGTACTTTGCCAATTAACTTTTTGAGGTCAACGGCATAACCAATGTGTAGATTTTAATAGCTTTTACAAATTCATATGCGTGTATCTGTCCGTATGTTTTATTCAAATCGTATTTGATGAAAAGGTTTGTTTGTTTATTTATTTAACGTCACTTTATGCTACTATGGCTAATCGGACGATGCTACAGTGGGAGTTCTAAATTTTGCCTATCCAGGTTTAATTAGGATAGGGATCTTTAACGAGTACCTGACATCGCACAGGCTCGGGACCACCTTTTAACGTTCCCTCCGAAGGACGGCGTAACTAAGGATTTTTTACTCCCGTTAAAAAATCCTAGGACCACCTGCGGGTTTGAACCCGTGACCTTTGGCATAGGAGGCTGTTACGCTAGCCACCCAGCTACAGGTGATCCCGATGAAAAGGTTATTGAGGGGTAAAAGATAACAACAATACAGTGTATGCTGCGCATTAAAAAAAATAAAATGAAATAAAATAAAAATAGTATAGTCCTATAATAATTATATAATATATTTGCAAAAGTGATTTTGACATTATCACTTTCACTTATCTATTTATGAAATATAGGTAGTTTTCATCGGAAATACAAGTTTAAGGGCCCCTGAATCCATTAACAAATTTGCGCGAAAAGGTGCAAGTCTAGAACAAAAATGAAATGTATGAAACTGAGATGTTACAGCAACTTTTTCACCAATTAGCTCACCGAAAGTGCTACTTCAGACCCATGCCTTTTGCACGATTTGCTAAAAAACGGACCTTATGATTTTGATTAAACGCGTTAAATTGATATATAATTTAACGGGTTTAATGTCATGTAGAACTTAAGAATAGGAATATAGATGTACAATATACCGTTGGAAAGGTAAAGTTTTTAGAAAAAATGTTTTTTTATTTTCGTAGTTGCATAAGGTTACGTAAAGTGACGAATAGGGGCTAACCTTAAGTGATTATTGTACATAATTTCGTATTATTTAATCTTAACATATAGTTCAAATAAACTATATATAATTCTTTAAATTCTGTTTTAGAGTTCTTAAATTGATTGTTTATTAATTTGTTTAACGTCAATTCATCGCACAGGTTCGGGACCACATTTTTACGTCGCCTCCGAAGTACGGCATAACTAAGGATTTTTTACTCCCATAAAAAAAATCCTAGGATTACCTGCGGGTTTGAACCCGTGACTTTGGGCATAGAAGGCTGTTATGCTAGCCATCCTGCAACAGGTGATCCCACGGACCTCATGATTTTAATTAACTCGTTAATTCGATATATAATTTATCGGGCGTTAATGTCATATAGAACAGAAGGATAGTATAGATAATATAGATGTATAATATACCGTTAGAAAGCTAATGATTTTAGAAAGAAAATGTTATCTTATTTTCAAAGTTGCATAAGGTTATGTAAAATGACGAATAGAGCCTAACCTTATGTGATTATTGTATATAATTTTGTATTGTTTAATCTTAAACATATGTTTCCAAGGAAACTATATATAATTCTTTAAAATTAGTTTTATAGTTCTTAAATTGATTTTTTGTTTGTTTATTTAACGTTACTTTATGCTACTGTGGCTAATCGGACGATGCTACAGTGGGAGTTCTAAATTTTGCCTATCCAGGTTTAATTAGGATAGGAATATTTAATGAGTACATGACATCGCACAGGCTCGGGACCACCTTTTTTACGTCGGCTCAGAAGAACTGCATAACTAAGGATTTTTTATTCCCATTAAAAAATCCTAGGGCCACCTGCGGGTTTGAACCCGTGACCTTGGGTATAGAAGGCTGTTATGCTAGCCACCCTGCTGAAAGTCGTGTGTGGCTCGCACTAGATTGTTCATATTTTCCAGTTGTTTCCTTCGTGTAAAAATCTAGTTCGGTCACAAGAAGCCAACAGACTTTTGATACATTTAAAAAAAAATAAACTCCGCTAGCCACTTTTGTCAAGTTTTAAAATTAATTATGTGAATTCCATGCAATCAAAACTGAGCGAAGTTAGTTATAAATTAGAATTGTATAGTACATTGTTTAATAGGATTATAAGAAGCCGCGATATTCCCATTAGGAGAACGAACTTTCCTTGTTTACTATTTATCGAAAAGGCAGGGCTATCTGGGTTAGTGGATACAGTATTAGGTCTCTAGGTCTCCTCCATCGTTTTCTTATTTATTTTCATGTTTCAATAAAGTTTATCTTAACCACGAGGAGCTGACCAGAAATCTATAAGCAAGAGGTTTGTTCCAATACAACTTCCGAATCATCAGAGAGTTGCGCATTGACAGAAGTATTGGGTTGTGTCACATGAAATGTCCGTTTTCAAGGTAAAGGATTTTTATTAAAAATACGATATGAAAACAAGATAATTTTATTCGAAGTATTTACATTCTTTTTCTACACATTTTTCCCAACGTGACACAAACTTTTTTATCCCCGAACTGAAAAACTCTGAGCTTTGAAGTGAAACAAAATCTGAAAACGCCCTTTTCACTTGATCATCATTTACAAAAAGTTTTCCTTTGACGAAGTTGTCTAAATTCCTGAATAGGTGGTAATCTGCTGGAGACAAGTCGGGAGAATATGGTGGGTGCTGAAGAACTTCGTAGCATTGGAAGCAATTTTTGCACGGTATGTTTTGAAACATGGGGTCTTGCTGCCGCTCCGTGAGATCATGAGGTACCCATGTATCGAGTTTTTTTACTTTCCCAATACACTTTAAATGTCTGAAAACGGTAGTTGAACTTGCATTTAGTTGTGCTGCGAGTCCTTTAACTGTTTGGGTATGGGTTTCCTTCTACTGTATGTTTGAGGACATCGTTGTCTATTACGGACGTAGATCTTCCTCGGGGCAAGATTTCCAAGTCGGTATCCCCAGCTGAAAACTTAGCAAACCAACGGCGAATGGTCCGTTCATTAACACTCCCCTCCCCAAACGCCTTGCAAATATTTCTAGCGGTCTCAGCTGCTGAATGACCGAGTTCAAACTCGTACAAAAATATTACTCGAAAATCGCGTGTTTCCATGTTCATATTTGGAGGTATACTAAAAAGTAGGTAATAGATTGGGAAGCTAATGTTTATAATACAAAGGTAGAGGATTAGTAACTGTTTACTTTACATATGTAAACATTCGGAAGAAAACAACAGAGACCTGCAAAATCCTTTATGTATTTCAGAAACTATAAAAACGGACATTTCTTGTGAAACTACCCAATATAAAGGATTCCCACAAACGTTGGATTTATTCAAGATCTCTGAGCAGCAAAAGTTAAGGTAGAAAAGTAATCAGCATCGGTCTGACTGGAGAAGTGGGAACAGACCCGATATAATTATATACAATTATTATCATGATGATGATCATGATGGGAGCGGCGTGGTCTAGTGGATAAAGCACTAGTCTGCTGTGCTCCGGGTCCTGGGTTCGAATCCCACCTGTGGCAGAATATTATTTATTCTGTTAATTCAGTCGGGGGCGACCCTAGGGTATGGAGACCCTCCTGAGGCAGACCCAGCCTCTATAAAGTGAAAGAAAGAAAAACCTGGCGGCTGACGTGATTAAGGCCTAATCACCTCATTGCACTGCCGTTGGCCTAGACCCTTCATAGGATGTAGTGGTACAGGTTTTTTTTTTTTTTTTTTTTTTTATTATCATGATGGAGTAATCGTTGCTCTTGTTTATTTATTTAAAGCCACAGTTATACTACTGTGGCTGATCGGGCCATAATATTCCAGAGAAAATATTTTTTTATCATTTCGCTCATAATATAATTCTTTCAAAAATTATATTTAACCATTTTGGATTACAGTTAACAATAATAATAATAATGAACCATTCTAATTGCCAAAGAAAAATAAATTAAATATCGGTCCCACATACATCGTAATTTATCAGCTGCTTTTATCCGAAACTACTAGACCGATTTTTTAAAAATCTGGAACTAATATAGAACAATAGAGAAGTAATGGAATGTATGGATTCCTATGTCTATCTTGAAACAGTTTTCAATAAATCTGGTAAAATTGATGGAGAAGTGTCTAATCGAATAAATAAGGCAAATAATATTTACTACCAGATATGCAATACCATTGTGGGAAAACGGGAGGTAGTGCTATGTATCGAGAATGCTGGAAGGAATAAAATAATTAAGAATCGTTTCAAATGGAGCAGTTTCCAGGCTACAAGCAAAAACGTTTCTTAGTAGGGTATACAAAAAATAGACCCCTCCACTCGTACAGCAGGAATAGCGGAGTACCTAGGGAGTCTTAGCCCGGAGAGGATAGGAAGCGGAAGTCCAGCCACGGACGGAGGAGGTCGGGTGGTCAAGCCAGGGAACAATTATGCAGATATGCCTAAAGGTACCTTTATGTAATATTATGTGGAAAATCGGAACCTCAGTATTCACGAAAATAACAATGTCTCAATGTGTATTTTTATGTGTAATAATGTGTACTTTTTTATTAATAAATATATATAATAAGTTAACTAGTTTATTACCCTTTATGCCACCAAAACATAGTGGGGATCACTTGTAGCTGGGTGGCTAGCGTAACAGCCTCCCATGCTAAAGGTCACGGGTTCAAACCCGCAGGTGGTCCTAGGATTTTTTAATGGGAGTAAAAAATCCTTAGTTACGCCGTCCTTCGGAGGGGACGTTAAAAGGTGGTCCCGAGCCTGTGCGATGTCAGGTACTCGTTAAAGATCCCTATCCTAATAAAACCTGGATAGGCAAAATTTAGGACTCCCAATGTAGCATCGTCCGATTAGCCATAGTAGCATAAAGTGACGTTACATAAATAAACAAACAACCAAAACATAGTAGTAGGTAAGGTTAGGTACTTGAGGGGATGAAAATTTCGGCCTTTAAGCCCTGTCAAACCATTTTAATCAGAATGAAACCTACATGACATTTAAGCCTATTAAATTTTACATCGATATAGCGAGTTTAATCAAAATCGTCGGATTTTGCATTTGCAAAATGCATGGTATAAAGTAGCTCTTCTGGTAAGCTCATTTTGATGAAAAAGGTTTTGTAATGTTTCGGGCGTATATTTGTCTTAAATATGAAATTTCGGTTTCATAAGACCGTTTCCGCCCGGGAGTTACCACACACAGACCTTTTTGCGGGACTTGGTTATTTGGAATCAGGGGACCCTAAAACGTGTAGTTCCGTTGAAAACTGGAATTCGAAAATTTTCACGATCGGAATACATTCCCTTACTATATATAGTAAGTGAAAGTAAAAATGAACTATGACAAGAAACAGGTTACATCTCCTCTTAGACTTGGAACCTGCCCTCCAGTCTATATAGACGAACATCCGATACCACAATCAAATAAAGTAACGTACCTAGGGCTTATGTTTGACGAGAGGTTGACATGGGACCCACAAGTCAAACTTTCGACTAAGACTTTTATATTCGATATTATATAGAAGTTCTATATTATCCACCAGACGGAAACTTAATGTGTACATTTATTTATTAAAACCAATATGGATTTGCTCTTGCCAAATATAGGAACCAGCTAAAAAGACACACATACAAAAATAAAAACTTTTCAATCGCAATTTTACTTTCACTTACTATATATAGTCGTGAAAATTTTCGAATTCCAGTTTTCAACGGAAATACACGTTTTAGGGTCCCCTGAGTCCAAATAACCAAGTCCCGCAAAAAGGTGTGTGTGGTAACTTCCGGGCGGAAACGAGATGTCCTATGAAACTGAAGTTTCATATTTAGACATAGACAAATGTACGCCCGAGACGTTACAAAACCTTTTTCATGAATATGAGCTTACCAGAAGAACTACTTTATACCATGCATTTTGCACCTTTTTTCGATTTTCTCGAAAACGGTTCCGACGATTTTGATTAAACTCGCTATATCGATGTAAAATTTAATAGGCTCTAATATCATGTAGGTTCTATTCGGATTAAAATAGTCTGACAGTGCTTAAATGCCGATATTTTAAATTTTCTTTCTCTAAAGTACCTTTAATTTTGTTGATTTAAAAAAATAAGCATACGATCTTGTTACCACTTATAAAAAACAGGTAAATATGTAAGTTGTGCGAATTTAAAAACCAACTAAACAAGAAAACTGAAAAAACAAATTTAGTGCAATTGTTTGTTTTTGAACATAAGAGCAGTAATATACATGTATGATATACCGTTGGAAAGCTAAATATTTTAGGAAAAATATTATATCATTCTAAAACTTTTAAAAGTTAATAGAGAGTGATAAAAATCCTATAAAACTAAGTGATTGTTTTAGATAATAATAGATTTTTTAATAAAACACATGTTTCTATATGAATTCAATTTAATCAATTCTTTAATAGTTTCACGCATTTTTATCTATAACTGTTTTTGAAAATTCTTTCATTGATATTAAAAATGGAGGTAAATGAAAGTCGTGTGTTGCCCGCACCAGATTTTTAAGACTGGCAACGAACTCACTCCCCTATGCTTCAACTAACTGACTTACGTATTCCAACAACAACAAACCACATTCGATCGACTTACAAACGATTTCACGACAAACTAAATTGACACGTAAACCAACTTGCGCAAAACATGGCTTCGACTGATATACCATCTATCACTCGGCGTAGGCTGAAAAGGAGTTGGATGAGGGACCTCTTGACCTGAAATTATAGTTCTGCTTAATGGCAGAAGGAGGCACCACTGGGTGCTGTCTCCCTTATGCCTGCTCACGCCACGTTTTCTTAGATTTTAGCAAATTAGCTTGGTGTAATTTTTTACAGGTGTGAAAAAAATATATATATGTATAGAACCCAAGATCCTTCATTGGAAATTTAGTTATTTTCTGGAATCTAAAACTACAGCGAGTTGAAGAAAATGCTAAATATGACAATGGCTTGGTCATCTGAAATCTACTGACCCAGTTTAAGCGCTCGCTGGTTCAATGTGTCTAACTGTTCTTACGCCAGCTTATGTAAGCTACCTTCATTATAACCCTTAAACAAAAAATATATTTCTCAATCATTATTCTTGAACGTTCTTGTACTTTTTCAAATTATGAATCTATATAGCCTAGGAGCCAACTACATTTGTTTTTTAAAAAATTTATATATTTTAGAGTTTACTCATTTTGTGTCGTCATGTATTGCAAAACAATAAATCGGGCAGCAAGTGATCGTAGAGCCAAAAATTTAACTGTAAACATATATAGTAGATTTGTGGTTTATTTTTAATGCTTGCTATTACTAATTATGTGATCTTAAATTCTAAAACCGTCGAGAAAAAAATGAATATTAATGAACCATTGAAAACGGGACTTTATTCCACATTCAGTGTTGTTTGTAATTATAAAACCTTGTTAGGATCGAAGGAAAATTTTCACCGAGGGTCACCTGTTAAACAGGGGACAGCATTGTAGTGTACTGGCTAGCATAACAGCCTTATACACCCAAGACTTCGTGTTCAAACCCGGCAGGTGGTCCTAAGATTTTTAAAAGGAGATAAGGTAGTCAAGACCTTATGCGATGTCAGGTACTCGTTGAAGATCTCTACCTAAATTGAGGATGTATAGACGCCTGTAGAAATTTTCATAGGTAAAAATAATCGAGAGTCAGTCCTTTTTAATATTTTAATCTTGCCTACATGGCTGGATAGATGGCGAAATAAATCAAAGAATAATAGCCGCCAGCAGATGTTTTAGTTCCCTCAAGAAAGGATTCATCGGTAAAAAAGAAGTGTCAAAAAACACTAAAACCATAGTATATAAAAATACTTTCTTACCGATTCTCTCATATTCAAGTGAATCTTGGACTCTAACCAAAAAGCACAAGAGTCAGCTACAAGCGATGGAGATGAGATACCTAAGAAGAATGGAGGGGAAGACCAGAAGAGACCGAGTGAGAAATGTAACAATACGGTCAAACCTGGGACTTCAGCCTGCTCTGGATATTATTGAAGAGCACCAACTGAGATGGTTTGGCCATGTTTCAAGAATGGTAGAAAATCAAGTAGCAAAGGCTGTATATGAGACAAGGGTGGAAGGTCTAAGACCAAGAGGAAGACCGAGGAAGACTTGGGAAGGCGCGATTCAGGAAGCCTTTGACAGAAGGGGTTTGGATTGGTTCAGGAGAAGAAGATTGGTTCAGGAGAGAGATCAATGGATTAGGCTCTATAAAAAGGATGCTCACACCGTTGGCGGTAGAAGAGTAGAAGATTAATAAATAAATCTTGCCTACGTTTCGGGCATCTGGATAGTCAAAATTTAGAACTCCCACTGTAGCATCGTCCGATTAGCCAGAGCAGCATATAGTGACGTTAAATGAATAAGCGAACATAAAAATTTTGTTGTAACATCTCAGGCATAAAATATAAAATTTCGGTTTTATTAAACGTATTGTTTTCGTGACAGACTTACCATACACAGAGACCTTATTGCGGGACTCGGACATTTAGACTCGGGAGATCCTAAACGTGTAATCCCGGTGAGAATTCGAATTCGAAAATTTTCACGATCAGAATAATTTACCTTACTATATATTTCACATTGGGTTGGAAAATAAGTTTGTAGCGTTTTCAACACTCCACATTAATCCTCTCTGTGTTTATAAAATCATGGTCACTTGATCAATAATGTTTGTATATTGTAAGATAATAATAATAATAATAATAGGCTTACCGAACCCGAGGGTTCGATGCCGATACCACCAAACTTCGCCTGCATAGACTCGACCAATGTTCACCGGTCAAGCCCAAGCCCCCGAGATCAGTTTTAATGCAATCCTCCCATCGACGCTTCGGCCAACCTTTCGGACGCCTACCAGTCGGTTCAGCAAATAGCAACTTTCTCGAAATTCGTTCCTCACTAAGCCCAACAACATTACGCGCCCATTTGAGTCTCCGCGATGCTATCAACTCAATTATATTCACAGGGTACAAACTCCGCAATTCCGCGTTGTGCAACCTTCTAAACTCCCCAGTGGCCTCATCTCTCTTCGGACCAAATATTTTACGCAGTACCTTATTCTCGAAAACCTTAAGCCGTTGTTCATCCTTCAAAGTAAGCGGCCACGTTTCGCATCCGTAAAGAACCGTTGGAAGAATAATAGTTTTATAAATTCTAACCTTTAAGTTTTTAGACAGAAGCCATGAGCTAAGTAATTTAGCAACTGAATAATAACACGCATTTCCCACCTTTAACCGGGACTTTATTTCTTCCTGGATTTCATTTTTTCTTGTTATCATTGAACCTAAATACTTGAATTTCTCTACGTGTTCAAAAGTATGACCTGAAATATTAATATCATCAAGATTGCCACCATTTCTGCAACTAATCATATATTTCGTCTTATCAGTATTTAATTCGAGACCTATTTGTTTACCAGTTTTTATTAACACACTTGTATTTAGTTGTATAGTTTCGGTGTCTTCACCTAGTAGTACCAAATCATCGCATACCCCAAAACCGGAATCTTGTCACCCATATTTAAGCCTTTCTCGGTACACATCACCTTTTCTATAACATATTCTAAGGCTATATTAAACAAAACAGGTGAAAGGAGTCACCCTGTTTCAAACCCGATCGCACCTCAAATCTCTCGGAGTAATTATGACCAATTCTAACTTTATGAAATGTTTCCGACAAACACATCTTTACTAGGTTTACTAACTTTCTAGGTATCCCCTGTTCAATCATGATGTTATATAGCTTCTGACGGTCTATGGAGTCATAAGCCTTTTTAAAATCTATATAAAGTTGATGGACTACACCGTTGTATTCCAGCTTCTTCTCCATAAGATAGGATTAGTTAAGGTACTTTTATGCATCAGTTTCAGCCGAAATTCCTTGCATTCAAGTGGTGTTTTGCTTGCTAAAAATGGAAGAGAAAAAAAAATCTTTTTTGTCATTTGATAATTTTTTATGTCCGAAAAGGAAAATCTGCAGCAAATACGGTTAACGAAATTCGCAGTGTGTTTGGCGATGACGTCTCAGGAGAAAGCTCCGTCCCTTGGTGGTTTGCTCGGCTCAGAACCGGGAATTTTGACTTGGAAGACGCAAAGCACTCACTCAGATCGTCCTTCAACTGTTATAAATAATCACTCCCGGTAAATATAACCCACTCTATCCGTCCATTCATAACAATAGACATAAACCTCAAGCTTACTTATTATCAAACGCACCGTTCCCTGTCATAAAAATATTTGCACTTTTGAGACTCTCTAGAAATTACAATATTAAATTAACATTTAACAATATATACTACCAACTGCACGCTATGTAACCTCAACGAAAGATAGGACTTATTCCACATTTTTATTCCATGTCCCATATACGCACCGTACCGAACCCATTACATCCCTAGGGCCTTAAATATGAACAGTACAAATTTTATCACCCTGTTTACTTTACCACCGATGATATTGATGAATTAAAAAATATTTATTATTACGCCAGGCAATGTTGCCAAATCAGATCATTTATAATAAATGAATAAACATGTTTGTTAACTGTATCATATTATTTATTGTGTTTCGCCATATTATGTAAAACATATATTTATATATTTATTATAATGTAAACTATTATATTATTCATATATTGTTGTTCACGCCATATGTTACGGCTTGATAAGGTTTTTATAGTTTTTCAATCGAAAAATGATGAGTTCATAATTTTATGATTTTATAATAAGATCATTTTTTTATTTAAATCTTTATTTTTTAATTTCCTTTTAAATAGTTATTTTAAATATAATTATAAGTTTTTAAACGAGAGCAGTAGAAGAGAAAGACAGAAGACGATCGTACTTCAATCGTTTTTTGACTGCCTCGTGGCCAGTCGAGTCTTAAGCTAGCGTCTGAGCGGTGAAGATGTGCCGTATATAGACCCAAGATTCCTCTCAACGTTTGAACGTTTGGAAACGAATTTCATTCCTTCAACTATTGATGATGACCAAATTCAACCAAAGTGATGAAAGATGGCAACATGTAATAGATGATGCATAATTGATTAAAAATATTTACAAGAATCTGAAGAAGAGTTTTATTGAAATCTCCAATAAAAAAACCGCACGAACTTATTTTACAACCCAATATAGGAAAGTAAAAATAAAAACCTTACCTCAAAAGAAAAACAAAAAAAAAGAAACTGTACCTCTACAACCCATGAATGAGTGTAGAGTTCAGTACATATAGAGATTCGTACTGTTCCTACGCCAACGGCCGTGCAATAAAGTGATTCGGCCGAAATCACGCATAGCCGTCAGGTTTTTTTCTCATTTTTGGATACCCAATTTAAAGAGGGTCTGCCATAGGATGGTCTCCATATCCTAGGGTCGCCTCACGGCCGAAATGACGGAATAAATAATATTCAGCCACTGCCGGGATTCGAACCCACGACTCGGAGCACAGCTGACTATCGCTCTACCCACTAGATCACGCCGCTCCTTTAAAGACCATACCTCATACTATATTTTAAAAAGGTTAAAGAGACAGCTCCATAAGATTAGCAATGGCCCGTGAACGAACCCAGTGACCTGTAGCTACCTCGGCAATGCTGATATGACGTAATGTAAAACCACAGAGGATCAAGCCGTTGATCATTCACTATAAGATAACCATTAATTATAACTCAGATCGTGGATCAATGTATTCATTATATGGTGGGAAATAATTACATCAGTAGTATGGTTACATAATATATATATATATATATATATATATATATATATATATATATATGTATGTATATGTAAACATTTTAAATGATGGAGTTAAGTTGACCGTAAAGAATATGAGTTGAGGAAGATGGTTTGGGGGTGCGGTCATCACAAAAATCACACACTAATAAGTAACACGTATTGTATTTATGTGTTGACGTTTGTAGGTCTACATTATGGGTCTTCATCAGGGCTAAGAGAAACAAGATAACAACCAATACAATTATGTTATGTTATTTTACATATTGTATTACTGTAACCATTTTTTATTATTTTTCTTATAGTTGTATTGAATTATTCATTTAGTATTATAGTGTTATTATTATTATTATAGTATTATGTAATAGCATTGTATTATTTAGTATTGTATTATTCAACAGATGCTATTTTGGCCTCAAAAAAGCACCTGAGAAGTGCCTACCTCCCCCGCAGCACAAAGTGCCTTTTGTATAAGACTCTCATTAGGCCCGTCTTAACTTATGGATCTGAGACATGAACCCTCACTGGTAAAGAGGAGAGAAAAATCCTCATATTTGAAAGAAATATCTTAAGAAAGATATTTGGGCCAGTAAGATCAGGGAAAGCTGGAGGCGGAGGACAAACTTGGAAATCTACCAGATCTATGGCGAAGCTGATGTGATGAGGATAATCAACTTAGGAAGGCTGCGATGGGCTGGCCACGTAGTACGGATGCCAGACGATGAAATTCCCAAAAAGCTGCTGGATGGGAGGCTTCACCGGACAAGGGGAAGAGGGACACCGTTGCCAGGGATGCCCTTCGCCTACCTGACACTCGCAACTGGCGAGCGGCTGCTCAAGACCGAACCACCTGGCGAAGACTTATTGAGGAGGCCAAGGACCACATCGGTCTGTAGCGCCACGGATGTATGTATGTATAATTTTATTGGTTGCTATGTTGTTCTCTTAGCCCTGATGAAGCCCCACAATGTAGTTCGAAACGTTGCCACACAAATACAATACGTGTTACTTATTAGTGTGTAATTTTTTTGATGAACGCACACTCAACCATCTTCTTCATGTAAATATTTTATTAGACTTCTTAAAAAATAAAAAATAATAAATAAAAATAAATAATCAGGCCGCTAGTAACTCCTGAAATTATTAAATATGAAGAAAATGTCCTTGACCAGCGCACAGCGCAGCGTCAGTCTGAAAAGTTTAGTAGTCGAGATACGCCGTTAGAAAGGAAGAAGGCTTTTGGGCGACCAATTGATTGTGACCATTAAGTCAAATCCGTCTAGAAGTACTCGCTAACATGCCATGGTATGGAGTGCGGTGTGTCGAAAGATACTGATAGCCGCCATCTGTTTTCGATGAAGGTGAAATAGAGGGGTATAGACTGGTCCCTCACGAATATAATGATAATAATAGGCTTACCGTACCCGAAGGTTCGATGCCGAAACCACCGAACTCCGCCTGCACAGACTCGTCGAATGTTCACCGTTCAAGCCCAAGCCTCCGAGATCAGCCTTGACGCAATCCTACTATCGACGCTTCGGCCTATCTTTCGGACGCATACCAGTCGGATCATCGAATACCAACTTTCTCGGAATCCTTTCCTTACCGGGCCAATGTTACTCGCCCATTTGAATCTCCACGATGCTTTTTGAGCCACTTAACGGACAAATTCCAAACCCACCCTTATCACCTGACAATGGATTTTACTTTTGACAATTTATATAATGATGTTTTTTAATTTAATATAATGTCATCTACCATTGTTTATTACATAAAGTTTAGTTTATGATTAAAATTAGTTAAAAACAATGAATGAAAAACTTCTCGCCTGTTCAAAATAATTACCTCAATGGCCCCTAGATAATGAAGTTTGAAGATAGAAAACATGATTAGGAATGAATCATTAATGAACGTTCGAGCAGCGCGTTATCTCAATCGATTAAATACACTGAGCCAATATGAAAAGAAATTAAAAACTGCAGGAATTTCGTTATTATTTGTACGGATTTGCTTATTGCAAAAAAAAAAAAAGCAGATAGCAAATACAATTGTAATGCCAAAAAAACTTCTATGAATAAATAAATAAATAAATTATTTGTACGGATAAATATAATGTATTAACTTTTTTTTGAATATAGTAAAATATAGATACTGAATACTTTAACTTTTACTTTAACTTACCTATATATGAAATATATAGTAAGGGAAAGTATTGCGATCGTGAAAATTTTAGAATTTCAGTTTTCAACGGAAATATACGTTTTAGAGTTCCCTGAGTCCAAATAACCATGTCTCGGAAAAAGGTCTGTGTGTCCTTGTGTGTCTGTGGTAACTCTCGGGCGAAAACGAAAAGTTCTATGAAACTGAAATTCCATATTTAAGACCAATAGAGGCCCGATACGTTAAAAAACCTTTTTCATCAAAATGGGCTAACCAGAAGAGCCACTTTATCCATGCATTTTGCACCTTTTTATGATTTTCTCAAAAACTTCCCTACGATTTTGATTAAACTCGTTATATCGATGTAAAATTTAATGGGCTTTAATATCATGTAAGTTTCATTCTGATTGAAATAGTATGACAGGCCATAAATGCCGCTATTTTAAATTTTATTCCTTTAAACTACCTTTAATTTTGTACATTCCTAAGAATGAACTATATCATCTTAATCGCATTGATGAAGGACGGCTAAATATACAGGTTGGATGTGCAGGTCCAGAAAAACAAGTGTGCCAAATGATGGAAAACAAAAGTTCCCAGAAATATAAGAAGTGAAACCCTAAATATGAGAAACCCTGTAGATGCACTTGCATTTAGTTGTGCTGAGAGTCCTTTAACTGTTTGGTAGAGGTTTCCTTCTACTGTATGTTTGAGGACATCGTTTCTATTAAGGACGGAGGTCTTCCAAGTCGGTATCGCCAGCTGAAATCTTAGCAAACCAACGGCGAATGGTCCGTTCATTAACACTCCCTTCCCCAAACGCCTTGCAAATATTTCTAGCGGCCTCAGCTGCTGAATGGCCGAGATTTAAGCTCGTACAAAAATATTACTCGAAAATCGCGTGTTTCCATGTTCATATTTGGAGGTATACTAAAAAGTGGGTAATTGATTGGGAAGCTAATATTTATAATACAAATGTAGAGGATTAGTAACTGTTTACTTTAAATATGTAAACATTCGGAAGAAAACAACAGAGACCTGCAAAATCCTTTATGTATTTCAGAAACTATAAAAACGAACATTTCATGTGAAACAACCCAATAGAAAAAAAATGGTGCGAAACAAACCTTCGTCGGCCAATCAAGGATGGAAAAAATTAAAAAAAAAAAGACAAAAAAGAAAATTTTTGCTTAATCTCTGCTTGTAAATGTCATATTTTGAAGCCGATACAAGATATCTAGAGGGACAAAAAAAATTATGTGATCCATAGTCAAAATCAAATTTTTGAGATTTTCCTCCTGACCGTTGAGAATAAGACTATCGATCATGTCAACTTTTTGTTCCACTTAAGATGTAGTATTACTTCGACAATATAACCAGACATTTATGAGACACCCTGTATACTACACTGAATTTTCTAAAACAAAAATAAATATACGAACCTAATGAGGTTTTCCACAATAGATATCATCGGTGTTCATCAAAATCGTGCAATGTCCAATGTCTCAACGTAACTCAATGTCTCTCGCGCATTAAAAAATCAATAACCCACACTTTTACTGTAGTTTCTCCTTTTCTTGTTTCTTGTTCTGTTCCTTGAGGAAGGAGGGGAGCCAGAAGCAGGCGTTGACGAGGCGGAGGAAAACCCAGACGGTGAAGGCTAGCATCAAGTAGGTGACTGCGGTGCTCAACATGCGGCTGATGTCCACCGAAACCTGTTGGTACTTCATGACCAGCGAGCTCTCAGAGGGGCGCTGGGATCTCCTGCAACAGAGGTGGTGTCATTTCAGAGTAGAAAAACTGGGAAAACATTATATCTTAGATGTTACTGAAAACGAAATCACGACCTTGAGCCATACAAGGATGCTATCCTAGGTAAATATAATCACAGATAGGTAAATATTATCCCTTGCCCTGTATGGTGATTAATTAACTTTCGAATCCTTCCCTTATCCAATCCGAAATACTCCTTACTTTATCACGAATGAACTATCCACAATGATCATCTACTTTTTCTTCCACCCAATTTGCCTTTCAGCGTGGAGGTTCTCCCAGTAATTGGTACAATCTATCTCTGTCCCTTGCAAGGTTTTTGATCTCATCCAGAGCCTTTCCTCAACGCCTCCCTATTCGCTCCATGTTGGTGATTTAAGAAGCTTATTTGGCGTACTCTAGGTCTTCTACCTAGAAGTCCTACTCCATGTTCTTTCTCTTTCCCCCATATGCCTTCAGCGTAGGATTGCTCCCAGTCATTGGTACCATAGTTCTCGTCCCTTGCAAGGTTTTTGATCTCATCCAGAGCCTTTCCTCTACGCCTCCCTATTCGTTTCATGTTGGTTATTTACGAGGTTCTTGGGCGTCCTCTAGGTCTTCTTCCTAGAGGTCTCACCTCCATCGTTTTTATCGGGTTCCGGTTGTGGTCGTTTTGGCAGACATGCCCGTACCACTCAATTCCCTTTTTTCCCGAATTTCAAGAATAGACCAACATTACAGCTCTTCCCTGTCCTTTCATTCCGGGGTCTGGCCGTGCCTTCCCCACAATACTCCTAAGAAACTTCATTTCCTAGGCAGTGATACCACTTTGAAGCTTTTCATTCATGATCCAACTCTCTGCTCTATAGAAAAGCACCAGTAGAAAGACTACTTGAATAGATGTAACTTCACTTTTCCCTGCTACTTCTCATTTTCCGATATCATTAATCATTAATATGTTCCATATATTGCTGGTTTGGCCCATGATTAGAACCAGGTACCATTCCATTCCATAACATACTCCGTTCCCACACTAACTGATAAGTTTCAAAATTCTAGACAATTGAATTGGATCTCTAAGGTGTTAGGTGAAAGAATCATTAACTAATCTCCACAGATGTACTGAGAAATGAGGTAAGAAAATGAAGAAACAAAACAATGTACACAGTTTTTAGCCTGTCTTCCAATATTCCGCATGAAATCATTCTTAAAATAGGGGAATACCTAATATCGAAAAATGAAACTCTAACCTACCTGGTCAAAAAACTAGACCCACGTCTAACGAGAAAGAGGCAGATTGAAGGATGTGATGAAAAAAGTATGAAAATGTTTGCCTCCTGAACAATGCTGAAAACAATCAAAGAGTAATGTAAGGTTATTCCTCACGACAAAAGAGACATAGTGCAATCCACAGAGCTAAAGATCTGCTGATGGAATTAGGATTAAGAAGCATGAAGACTGCGATTGTGGACTCCACAACGTTTTCACCTCCATGTAGGAACACATCACGTCCTAGTATTGTCATTATCAGGTAAGAAATAATCAACAAGGAAAGTATACTGACCCCTGAGATGAGAGCTGTCACCCTGGACAACATCAATAGAAATAACCCAAGTCACGACTTAGCTACTGAACCTATCAAAGATTGTGGCGCAACAGGTTATATTGAATTTCCAGATAAGAGTAGAGAACCGATCCCTACAGGCCACATTTTAACTAATTAACGGGCTTAGCAGGAACCTAGACAGGCTGCCGTGCACATAATCCTTGCACTACCAAATCAAAAGAACAAAAGAATATTGTTCTTGACGATGCCAGTCCTCGGTACCTCGAAAACAAATTGGGAAAATTTGCAATTAACTGAATCGCAGCTCGAGAAGCTGAACCACTCCTGCTCACTGTGGCATCGGAGATAATTAGAAAGCGGATAAATTGGGAAAGGAGCTCTCTGGACTGGAACCCTGCTACGACAGATAGATGCCCATCTTTCACTGGGCGAGGCGAAATCTGCAAACGAGGCCGCAATCAGACAAAGATGTAGCACCGGGCATCCTCAAAGCAACCCAAAAGACCACTACCACAAGCTAAACAGAAAGAAGCAGATCATGATATTGAGATTCAGACCTAATCACAACAGGCCTTGAAGGTTTAAATAGGTAACAGTCCTATATATACTTGTGGTGGGATGAGACCAAACTGATGAGGATATTCTTCAGAGATGTACATTTTTTGATGAGGTTAGGAGGAGGATTTGGCCTGAGTCATAATCAATGGAAGCCAAGCTTTACGGGACCCGGGACCCTGGAGGACCTGAGGAGGACTACCGATTTCCTTCTTTTACTGCAAAAGGATGTGACCATCTGACAGGAAGAACGAGGGAGGAGAAGTCAAAGTTTCAATCCTTGTTTCCTCTTGGATGCCCGATAATCCTTCGAGACCTCTGAAAAGAAGATGGCCATGAGACATAAGCATAGACATAAATTTCCTGGCCTAATAATGCTATAATGTGCAGTTGCATTATAGCACATCACACTACTTCTTTGGATCAATTTCTAAACAAGCTCTTAGAGAGGTTAAGAATATGGTGTGAAGAATTAATGAGTTAAAAAATGGTGATTGAGCTCGGTATCGGTCTAATCACATCCTTGTCCGGATTACCTGTAGCATAGTGGCTAGCATAGCAGCTGGGCCTAGAATTTTTTAATGGGAGTAAAAAATCCTTAGATATGCCGTCCTTCGACGGGGATATTAAAAGTGGTATCGAGCCTGTGCGATGTCAGGTACTTGTTAAAAATCCCTATTCTAATAGCACCTGGATAGGCAAAATTTAGGACTCCCACTTTAGCATCGTCCGATTAGCCACAGTAGCATAAAGAGATGATAAATAAATAAACAAACATCCTTGCCTAGGGGTCACATGTAGTGTAGTGGCTTGTATAAGATCTTCCTAGGCCCTAGATCGCGAGTTCAAACCTGACAGACGACCCTACCATTTTTTAATATGAGTATAAAATCCGTAGTTATGCCCACTGTAATATCGTCCGATTAGCCACAGTACCATAAAAATGGCATAAAATGAATGAACAAACAAACATCCTTGCTTAGCAACCTGTCTAGAAATAGAACATTCCATGCTATACAATACAGCCAAGACCAGTCATAAGTATTTTTTTCGATGCTTTTATTAATCCATTTTTCCTAAATAATTATATGTTTTTCTGGAGTTAATTGTCATTTAATTAGCTGATTATTAAAAATATTTGCTATAACATTAATTGTTATGAAATTACACTCACAATATTTCGTAATTAGAGCAGTATTCATTGATGCACAACGCTTATTTCAAAATTGCTTTAAATGATTTGGTGAATAATTTGAAGGCGTATTTTTATATGCTTTCACTGCTAAGAAACGTTCAAGCTATTTTCGTCCATTATGATAATGGAAGAATGTAAAGGAAAGTATTTGAACCTGTCGGAAGCTCTAAATTTGCTAAGAGAAATAACACCTTTTAGCCACTAACGAGTCAGCTACTGAAACAAATCGATTCCTCTAATAAATTATTTATCGATTTATATAACCCGTGTCACTCTTTTGTATCACCCGAATTCTGTTTACTTTGTCAATAAAAAGAAATTATACAAATTAGTAATCATTTCTATCACGAAGATTACTTTGCAATAATTATGACGTAAATATTGAAATATATTGAAGGCCTGGATAAATCAAGATGGCCTTGGGATTTGATAATAAGTTCTTTCCTACACCTCTTTGGAATCTGGCAGAACATGCCCACTTTTTACTTTCACTTACTATATATAGTAAGGGAAAGTATTGCGATCGTGAAAATTTTCGAATTCCAGTTTTCAACGGAAATACACGTTTTAGGGTCCCCTTAGTCTAAATAACCAAGTCCCGCAAAACATTCTGTGTGTGTGTGGTAACTCCCGGGCGGAAACGTTAAGTCCTATGGAAACTGAAATTCCATATTTAAGACAACTATACGCCCGAGACGTTACAAAATCTTTTTCATCAAAATGAGCTTACCAGAAGAGCCACTTTATACCATTCATTTTGTACCTTTTTTCGATTTTCTCGAAAACATTTCCGACGATTTTGATCAAACTCGCTATATCGATGTAAAATTTAATAGGCTTTAATATCATGTCGGTTTCATTTTAATTGAAATAGTTTGACAGGGCTTAAATGCCGATATTTTAAATTTTATTGAACTAAAGTACCTTTAATTTTGTATATTTTATAAAAATAACCATATTATCTAGTTAGCATTGATAAATAACAGCTAAATATGCAAGTTGAGCAAATTTGAAAAGCAAATAAAGGATAAAACTGAAAAAAATATTTTTTTAATGCAATTTTTCGTTTTTGAACATAAGAACAGTAATATACCGTTGGAAAGCTAAATATTTTAGAAAAAAATATTATCTAATACACAAGAGCTTGTAAAAGTTAATAGAGTGTGATAAAAAACCGATAAAAGTAAGTGATTGTTGTAGATAATAATATCATAGATTTTTTAATAAAACACATGTTTCTATATAAATTGAATTTAATTAATTCTTTAATGGTTTCACTAATTTTTATCAGT
Source organism: Piezodorus guildinii (assembly GCA_023052935.1). Taxonomy (NCBI): domain Eukaryota; kingdom Metazoa; phylum Arthropoda; class Insecta; order Hemiptera; family Pentatomidae; genus Piezodorus; species Piezodorus guildinii. Next base: position 144,460,890 of record CM041296.1, on the reverse strand, counting down.
TTACTGTTTTTGAATAGTCTTTAATCGATTCTAAAAACGAAGGTAAGTGAAAGTCGTGTGTTGCCCACACCAGATTTTTTTTTATTCAAACACCTGCGAGGATATAAATCAAGAAATAGGATATTGTTCCAACACAACTTCCGAACAAAATTTAAAATCTGGTAAACTATTGAATAAACTTAAAGTTTTAAATTACTTAAAATAGAAAGTATTTATTCGGTGCGCATTTAGCCTTGCAAGATTATTCCAATCAGAATGAAACCAATATTATATTAAAGCCCATTAAATTTTAGATCGATATAGCGAGTTTAATCAAAATCGTTTGAGCCGTTTTAAAGGAAATCGTAAAAAGATGCAAAATACATTGCATAAAGTGGCTTTTCTGGTAAGCTCATTTTAAAGAAAATGTTGCAGTAACATTTCGGGCGTACAGTTGTCTTAAATATGGAATTTCAGATTTATACGCCTTTTCGTTTTCGGACTTGACAATTAGAGGTCATTTGAACCCTAAAACGTGTATTTTGGTTGAAAACTAGAATTCGAAAATTTTCGCGATCAGAATCCTTTCTCTTTCTATATATTTCATATATATGTAAGTGAAAGTAAAACCATATGTAGCGTTGGAATCCCACACAATGATCGTCGTTGCTTCTTGACTCTGGCCTGGAAGCCCTGAAGAAGGCACTTATTGTAGGTCGAAACGTCGGACAATACAATACTAATAATAGGCTTAGCGAATCCGAAGGTTCGATGCCGATACCACCAAATTCCACCTACTCAGACTCGTCCAATGTTCACCCTTCAAGCCCAAGCCCCCGAGATCAGTCTTAACGCAATCCTCCCATCGATGCTTCGGTTTACCTTTCGGACGTCTACCAGTAGGATCAGCGAATACCAACTTTCTCGGAATCCGCTCCTCATCGAGCCCAACAACTTTACTCGCCCATTTGAGTCTCCGCGATGCTATCAACTCAATTATATTCACAGGATACAAGTTCCGCAATTTCGCGTTTGCAACCTTCTAAACTCCCCAGTTGCCTCATCTCTCTGAACCAATATTTTATGCGTACTATTTAGAAAACTTAATCCTCAAGTAACGGCACGTTTCACATCGTAAAGAACCCTCGAAGAATAATAGTTATAATTTACTTTAAGTTATTATAGGTGGAATAGTCTTCAGGTTTTTACACGACCTCCATACTACTATTTATGGTTTTCCTCAGTTTATGCTTGGACATGGCTCAGTAATGGTAGTTTATATATATGTTTTTTACTTTTATATTAAAGTCTAAAGTTCTGTAAAATTTGTTATGCTTTATCATCATCAGATACACGCTCATATTCCTTCTAAAACGCCTCAATATAACCTTTAAGTTTTTAGATAGAAGCCGCGAACTAAGTAACTTAGCAACTGAATAATAACACGCATTTCCCACCTTTAACCGGGACTTTATTTCTTCCTGGATTTCATTTTTCTTGTTATCATTGAACCTAAATTCTTGAATTTCTCTACGTGTTCAAAAGTATGCCCTGATACATCAATATCACCAAGATCGCCACCGTTTCTGCTACTAATCATATATTTCGTCTTATCGGTATTTAATTCGAGTCCTATTTCTTTACCGGTTTTTATTAACACACTTGTATTTAGTTGTATGGTTTCCGTGTCTTCACCTAGCAGTACCAGATCATCAGCATACCCCAAAACCGGAATCTTGTCACCCATATTTAAACCTTTCTCGGTACACATCACCTTTTATATGACATATTCTAAAACTATATTATATAAGAAAGGTGAAAGGGAGTCCTGTTTCAAACCCGATCGCACCTCAAATCTCTCGGAGTAATTATGACCGATTCTATCTTTAGGGTATGTTTCCGACAAACACATCTCTACTAGGTTTACTAACTTTCTAGATATTCCCTGTTCAATCAGGACAGTACAATAGTTTTCAATATTTACTAATCTATATTGACCGCCATCTGTGGGCAGTAGTGTATAAAATGGGATGGATGGAGCATTTGAACTGTAGATGTTCGGAAAAAAATTAGGATTATCTGCGGCATGTTGGTTAGTGTAACAGCTTCCAATGCTCAAGGTACTGGGTTCAAACCCGCAGGTGGTCCTAGGATTTTTTAATGGAGTAAAAAATCCTTAGTTACGCCGTCCTTCGGAGGGGACGTTAAAAGGTGGTCCCGAGCCTGTGCGATGTCAAGTACTCGTTAAAGATCCCTATCCTAATAAAACCTGGATAGACAAAATTTAGGACTCCCGCTGTAGCATCGTTCGATTAGCCACAGCAGCATAAAGGGACATTAAATAAATAAACAAAGATTTCGGAAATGTGTGATGGGGAAGGGAATGGATAACTTGGTAAAGGAATGATGCAAGGAAATACTTGCGACGATTGGAAGAATAAAGCCACCTCAACCCACCATAAAGTTCAGAGACAGAGGTGTAACTCGGGATCTGAGCAGTTGATCATTAAATTTAAAATTAAACAAATTGATGAAGCTGCGCAATTATGCCTAACCACCACCCCCATATTCTCCCATATATCTCCTACAGGCTATCACTTATTTCGGAGCTTAAAAAAAAAAAAAAAAAAAAAAAAAAAAAAAAACCTGTTCCTATATAACCCATGATGGAGCGTAGTAGAGTTCAGTACATATAGAGCCGTGCAATGAGGTGATTCGGCGAAGATCACGCTCAGCCGGAAGGTTTTTTTTCCCATTTTTGGGTACTCACTTTATAGAGGCTGGGTGTGCCCCAGGAGGGTCTCCATATCCCAGGATCGCCTCCCGGCTGAAATAACAGAATAAATAATATTCTGCTACAGCCGGGATTCGAACCAGGACCCGGAGCACAGTAGACTATCGCTCTACCCACTAGACCACACCGCTCCCCTTTCGGAGCTTAAAGTGAGAAAAATTATTTATGAATAATACAGATGTTAAAAATGCATTTTCTGATTTAAAAATCTGGTGCGGGCAACACACGACTTTCACTTACTTCCGTTTTTAAAATCGATTTAAGAATTTTCAAATACAGTAAGAGATAAAAATTAGTGAAACCATTAAAGAATTAATTAAATGGAATTTATATACAAACATTTATTTTATTAAAAATTTATTATATTATTATCTAAAATAATTAGTTAGTTTTATCGGCTTTTCTTCACTCTCTATTAACTTTTACAAGCTTGTGTATGAGATAATATTTTTTATAAAATCGTTAGCTTTCCAACGGTATATTAAACGGCTATATTACTGTTATTATGTTCGAAAACTAAAAATTGCATTTAGAAAATATTTTTTCAGCTTCTCCTTTAGTTGTTTTTCAAATTCGCTCAACTTATTTATTTACCAGTTTTTTTAGCAATATTAATGAGATGTTATGGTAAATTTTATAAAAACTACAAAATTATAGGTACTTTAAGGGAAGAAATTTTAAAATATCGGCATTTAAGCCCTGTCAGACTATTTCAATTAGAATGAAACCTACATGATATTAAAGCCCATTAAATTTTAGATCGGTATCGCGAGTTTAATCAAAATCTTTGGAGCCGTTTTCTCGAAAATCGAAAATGGTATAAAGTGGCTCTTCTGTTAAGCTGATTTTGATGAAAAAGGATTTGTAACATTTCGGGCGTCTAGTTGTCTAAAATATGAAATTCCAGGTTCATAGGACTTTTCGTTTATGCGTGGGAGTTACCACACACACACAGACCTTTTTGCGGGACTTGGTTATTTGGACTCGAGGGACCCTAAAACGTGTATTTTCGTTGAAATCTGGAATTCTAAAATTTTCACGATCGCAATACATTCCCTTACTATATATTTCACATATAGATAAGTGAAAGTTAAAAAAATAAGGATCGAAATTTTTAATTTCTGGATTTATTCTTTATTCAGAGAAATGACCGAAGTTCTGAATCTGGACTATATATTAAATTATAAGCAATCGAAACAGTTACAAGGCTAAACAAAAAGGATTATGTGAAAGAATTTCGCGGACGTTGCAACTTGGAGGAGGCGATCAATGGGAAAGAGTCTATTTCAGCACTTGGTAGTTTTGCATTTCCCTTCATTCTTAGCTCAGTCGGAATTTAGTTCTAGTAGTTCATCCTCGACACGATACATCTTCTCTTGACTGCACATATAAAGTGATGTCGCCATTCTTGGTTTCTGTAAACTGCTCCTAAACTTTGATACGATTTTCACAATCATTCTGAGTATTATTTCCTTAAGTATTATAAGTAAAATACAACACAATGAAGCTTTTTTTTATGGGAAAATTAAATTCCCAAAAATTAAAGTCATCAAAAATGTATTCCTGAAATATGAGTAGTAATATAGAGGTATAATATACTGTTGGAAAGTGGAAGATTTTAGAAAAGTTATATGCTATAAAAGAAGTCGTTCAAGTTAATACGAAGTTGTTATAAGCCCATAAACTTATGAAAATATGTTATTTACAATATTGTAATGAGGGAAGTTATGCTGATTCAGTGTTCCCACGTACAGTATCTTATATTATTTTATACAGTGCTAATTTAGAAAAAAAAAATCGTAGAGAAGTTGTTATGATAAATGTAAAGTTTTAATAAATCCATATACTAATGTTGTTATTAATTATTTCTACTCCTAGATTATTTAAATATATATATATATATATTATATATATATATATATATATATATATATATTATATATATTATATTATAAAATAGGCGTTTAATTGTAAACTAAATAGGATTCTCTTGAAAACTTTTTTATTTATATTGGGTTGTGTCACACGAAATGTCCGTTTTCAAGGTAAAGGATTTTTATTAGAAATACGATATGAAAACAAGATAATTTTATTCGAAGTGTTTACCTTCTTTTTCTACACATCTTTTCCAACGTGACACAAACTTTTTATCCCCGAACTGAAAAACTCTGAGCTTTGAAGTGAAACAAAATCTGAAACGCACTTTTCACTTGATCATCATTTTCAAAAAGTTTTCCTTTGACGAAGTTGTCTAAATTCCTGAACAGGTGGTAATCTGTTGGAGACAAGTCGGGAGAATATGGTGGGGGCGAAAGAACTTCGTAGCCCAGTTCTTTCAATTTTTGCACGGTATGTTTTGAAACATGGGGTCTAGCGTTGTCGTGTAAGAGTATAGGACCCTTCCGATTTACCAATCCAGGTTGTTTTTTTAATAATTTTGTGTCAATGCATTTGGTCAATTTCATTGCAGTACGTTGTAGAGGTAATGGTTTCACCTCTAGGTATAAGGAATAATGAATTATCCCAGCCATGAACCACCATACTGTGACTATCAATTTTTTGGGATTTAAACTTGGCAAACCAACGGCGAATGGTCCGTTCATTAACACTCCCTTCCCCAAACGCCTTGCAAATATTTCTAGCGGCCTCAGCTGCTGAATGGCCGGGTTTTAAACTCGTTCAAAAATATTACTAGAAAATAGCGTGTTTCCATGTTCATATTTGGAGGTATACTAAAAGTGGGTAATTGATTGGGAAGCTAATGTTTACAATACAAAGGTAGAGGATTAGTAACTGTTTACTTTAAATATGTAAACATTCGGAAGAAAACAACAGAGGCCTGCAAAATCCTTTATGTATTTCAGAAACTATAAAAACGGGCATTTCATGTGAAACAACCCAATATTTTATTGAATTTTATATGCATTAAATACAATAATTAAAAGTGTTGAATTATAATTATGGGCGTGAAAAGGCTTGAGAAGAAACTAACCTGCGGTAGAACTTCTATAATTATTTAAGTAAGTAGATCCCGAGGCCGTCTTCTTTTCAATCGCCTCGGAGGGTTATCGGGAACATGTGAGGTTAATAGGTTGCGGATAAGGGGGTTTATGTTGGTTAGGAGTTTGGAATTGAAAGAGGTATTTCGAATACGAGATAGGTCTGCAATAAAATGGTGTATTAAGGTCGTTATGGATGATTTTATTTGTGACGAAGTAAGGAGCATATAGGATTTTGCGAAGGATTTTGGATTGCAAAGGATTTGATGCGGGATCCTCAGCGAATTTTTTAAATGTAGGAAAATCCTTCGTTATGATGTCATTTTGAGGGAGAGTAAAATAGTTGTCAACAGCCTGTGCTAAGTCAAGTACTCGTTTAAAGATTCCCATTATGAAAAAATCAGGATCATGTGATAGGCACTGCTATGTATCGAGAATATTGGGAGGAAAAGAAATAATTTTGAATAGTATAAAATAGAACAGTTTCCGGACTACAAGATGGAAAGCTTCTTAGAAGGGCTATGGAAAAAATACACCCCTTCACTCCTACAGCAGGGATAGCCTCTATCTGAGGAGTATTAGCCCGGACGGAGGAAGTCAATGAAGGGTCAAGCCAGGGAAGAATTTTGCAGTTATGTCCGAAGGTACCTTTTTGATGTTATATTACGTGGTAAATCTGAACAAACCTCAGTACTCTCGATAATGAACAATACCTCATTGTGTAATAAAATGTACAATTATATTAATAAATGTAAATTATACGTTAATCACTTTATTCCCCTTTATGCCACTAGATCCTAATAATGAATTGATAAACACGATACCTTAGGAATAGAAATTTCAGTAATTTTATAAAATAAGTACCGAATATATATATATATATATAATATATATATATATATATATATATATATATATATATATATATATATATATATATATATATATATATTATACTGTATATATAATTAATACAGTTTCGGAGACACCGCTGCCTGAGAAAAGTAGCGGCCGATACATTGTACCACAGTAGCATAAAATGACATTAAGTGAATAAAAAAACCTTTTATAAGAAGGTATTTATTCAAATACTAATAAAAAAATCCAATATTGTTAATTATCTTCTGCGATGCATCTGTTATTTAAGCACATCATTTTCGAAATGTTAAAAATTGGCCAATTTTAAGGTGGTGATTGTGCAGTACCTGTTTGTAAAGACAAACTAATTATATCCCTTAATAATAATAATAATAGGCTTACCAAACCCGAAGGTTCGATGCCGATACCACCAAACATCGCCCGCACAGAATCGTCCAATGTTCGTCGTTCAAGCCCAAGCCCCCGAGATCAGTCTTAACGGAATCCTCCCATCGCCGCTTCGGCCTACCTTTCGGACGCCTACCAATCGGTTCAGCGAATACCAACTTTCTCGGAATCCGTTCCTCACTGAGCCCAACAACTTTACTCGTCCATTTGAGTCTCCGCGATGTTATTAACTCAATTATATTCACAAGATACAAGTTCCGCAATTCCGCGTTGTGCAACCTTCTAAACTCCCCAGTGCCCTCATCTCTCTTCGGACCAAATATTTTACGTAGTAACTTATTTTCGAAAACCTTGAGCCGTTGTACATCCCTCAAAGTAAACGGAAACGTTTCACATCCGTAAAGAACCGTTGGACGAATAATAGTTTTATAAATTCTAACCTTTAAGTTTTTAGATAGAAGCCGTGAGCTAAGTAACTTAGCAACTGAATAATAACACGCATTTCCCACCATTAACCGGGACTTTATTTCTTCCTGGATTTCATTTTTTCTTGTTATAATTGAACCTAAATAGTTGTATTTCTCTACGAGTTCAAAAGTACGCCCTGATATATCAAATCACCAAGATCGCCACCGTTTCTGCTACTAGTCATATATTTCGTCTTATCGGTATTTAGTTCGAGACCTATTTCTTTACCGGTTTTTATTAACTCACTTGCATTTATTAAGGTATACAACACACTTGTATTGTTTCAACACACTTGTAATTATATCCCTTAAATTTTTAAATTCGTCCGTGTAGAGCGTGCAATTATTAGTAAAAGTCAAGGTTTCACAAACATTTTAAGTTAAGGGTAAATTAAAATTATTTCCCGATGACATCTCGCAGAACTCAGGACATTGCCTGTGAAACCCTTAGGATGTGCGGACCCCAAGTTGGCAACCACAGTTCTAGGCTGTACTGAAGATCTGGGTATTGTGGTAATACCCTTCACAGGTGTTGGCTTCACAATAAACAGTTTCAACTATTACTTTCACTTACCTATAAATAAAATATATAGTAAGGGAAAGTATTGCGATCGTGAAAATTTTAGAATTCCATGTTTCAACGGAAATACACGTATTAGATTCCCCTGAGTCCAAATAACCAAGTCCCGCAAAAAGGTCTGTGTGTGTTTGTTGAAGTCTAGCGCTAGAAAGAAAAGTCGTACGAAACTGAAATTTCATATTTAAGATAACTATAGGCCCGAGACGTTACAAAAACTTTTTCATCAAAATCAGATTAATATAAGAGCCACTTTATATCATGCATTTTGCACCTTTTTACGATTTTCTCGAAATCAGCTCCATCGATTTTGATTAAACTCGCTATATCGATGTAAAATTTAATGGGCTTTAATATGATGTAGATTTCATTCTGATTGGAATAGTCTGACAGGGCTTAAATGATGATAGTTTAAATGTTCTGCAACTAAAGTACCTTTAATTTTTGTAAATTTAAATAAATTAAACCATATAATCTTGTTAGCATAGATAAAAAACGGGATAATAGATAAGCTGAATGAATTCAATATCTAACGAAAGGAGAAAAGAGCAAAAATATTTTTTCATGCAATATTTGTGTTCAGGAACATAAAAATAGATGTATAATATACCGTCGGAAAGCTGAAGATTTTAGAAAAAATATCATGTTATACACATAATTGTATAAGCTAACGGAGAGTAATGAAAAGCCGATAAAACTAACTGATTGGTATATGCAAATAATGAAAAATAGGTAACCAACTAGAACCAAATAGAAATTAATAAAGAATCTATTAAAAAAATGAATCCGGACTACATCATTAATAAAATGGAAAAAAATTCCGAGCAGAAATGATATCCGCAGCAAGTAATATCCAATTTCACACGTTTTATGCAAAACTTGATCCTGAAATAGCTATTTCCTACATCCACCACAACAAACTTAGTCTCTACAATAAATCTCTGATATTTAAAGCAAGAGGAGAACTGATGGGACTTAATTGTCAGCCATGGAGGAGGGATAGGATACCTACCTGTGCTATGTGCAACTTTAATGTGCCAGAGGATACCTACCACTTTTTGGTAATATGTCCTGTCTTAAAGGAGTTCAGGATGGAATATTTGGAAAAATATAAGCTAACTCTAGAAGAGGTATAGATAGATTAAATGGGCTAGATTGGGTTAAACTTGCAGCATACTTAAATAAATCATTCAAATACAGAATTTTTTTGGTCCAGCATTTCAATTATTAAATTTTTATAATCAACTAGCAGTGTCACGCAGCTTTGCTCGCGAATATTGCATTTCGTATTAATTTATGTGCGTTTATGGTGAGATTGGCTATAATAAATATCAACTATCAGCTACTCTTTGTTATTATTTAAAGCCCGATCTTGACTTCTTCCTGTCAAATTTACAATAGCAAACCAGTAGAAGTGGTTATACCCATAATCACTTAGTATGTAAAAATAATCGTCACAAACCATTTTTAAAAAATAAATAACAATTGAATATATTTTCATAGGAACCTACACTCGAAACAGATATGAAACGCAATATGCTTAAAAGGGTCCAGCCAGGTGCCCTTAAGATTTTTTAATGAGAGTAAAAAACAACCTTAGTTATGCCCTCCTTCGAAGGGGACGTAAAATGGTGATCCCAAGCCTTTGCGATTCCATGAACTCGTTAAAGATCTCTACCCTAACTAAACTTGGAGAGGAAAAAATCTGGTGCGGGCAACACACGACTTTCACTTACCTAAATTTTTAAAATCAATGAAAGAATTTTCAAATACAGTTAAAAAATACGCGAAATTATTAAGGAATTAATCAAATTAAATTTCTATAGAAACATGTGTTTTATTAAAAAATCAATTATATTATTATCTTAAATAATCAGTAAGCTTTATATTCTTTTCATCACTCTCAAATAACTTTTAAAAGCTTGTGTATGAGATGATAATTTTTCTAAAATCTTTAGCTTTCCAACGGTATATCATACATGTATATTACTGCTCTTATGTTTAAAAACAAAAAATTGCATTAAAAAAATATTTTTTCTGTTTTCTCCTTTAGTTTGGTATCGAATTTATTCAATTTATATATTTACCAGTTTTTCATCAGCGTTAACAAGATAATCTAGTTATTATTATTGAATCTACAAAATTAAAGGTACTTTAGGGGAAGAAAATTTAAAATATCGGCATTTAAGCCCTGTCAGACCATTTTTATCTAAATAAAACCTACATGATATTAAAGCCCATTAAATTTTACATCGATATAGCGAGTTTAATCAAAATCGTCGGAACCGTTTTTGAGAAAATCGAAAAAAGGTGCAAAATGCATGGTATAAAGTGCCTCTTCTGGTAGGCTCATTTTGATGAAAAAAGTTTTGTCACGTCTCGGGCGTATAGTTGTCTTAAATATGAAATTTCAGTTTCATAGGACTTACCGTTTCCGCCCGGGAGTTACCACAGACACACACACACACAGACCTTTTTGCGGGACTTGGTTATTTGGACTCAGGGGACCCTAAAACGTGTATTTCCGTTGAAAACTGGAATTCGAAAATTTTCACGATCGCAATACTTCCCCTTACTATATATAGTAAGTGAAAGTAAAAATTAGTCATCATACGATTAACCATAGTAGTATAAAAGTGACGTTAAACGAATAGATAACAACAGTAATATGCTTAAATATATTTGTTATAAAAATCTGATTAAGACAATTTTACGTTTAGGTTGTTCAACCCCTTTTTGGGCGAAGATTTTCAAATCCTGCCTTATTGCACATCTAGCCGGTAAGAGGAACCTCCAGGAAAATTTTAGCCTCACAACCATAGTAATTTTTTAGATACCAGAAAATTGAGTGGTACATTCTTTTATAAATATAGACATACAGCTAATAAAAGTCCTAAATATGCTTAAAATAATAGTTCTGATTATTATACTCGAATAAATCAAAAGAAATAGTAATTTTTTCAATTTATTTAAATTTATAAATGTATATGCTTCAAGGTAATAACGATTAAAGTTGAAAATGACTCTTGAAATAAAACATGATTGAAATAATAAATATTTCCGCGTTGTCTAACAATCTATACTCCCAAGTAGCCTCATCTCTCTTCGGACCAAATATTTTAGTACCTTATTTTCTAAAACCTTTAGCCGTGGTCCGTCCTTCAAAATAAACGGCCACGTTTCACCGTCGGAAGAATAACAGTTTTATAAATTCTAACCGTTAAGTTTTTAGACAGAAGCTAAGTAATTTCGCAACTGAATTATAACACGCATTTCCCGCGTTTCACCAGGACTTTATTTCCTCCTGGATTTTTTTTTCGTTATCATTGAACCTAAATACTTAAATTTCTCTACGTGTTCAAAAGTATACCCTGAAATATCAATATCACTATGATCGCCACCGTCTCTGCTACAAATCATATATTTTGTCTTTTCGGTATTTATTTCGAGTCCTATTTACCGGTTTTTATTAACGGACTTGTATTTAGTTGTTTAGTTTCCGTGTCTTCCTTTAGCAGTACCAAATCATCGGCGTATTCCAGAACCGGAATTTTATCACCCAAATTTAAACATTCTTAGTACATGTCACTTTTTCTTTGATATATTCTAAAGCGACTTCGTCTGCATCAATTTCTGTTATTATGATTGCTATTAAGAAGTTTTTAAAAGCATATATTTTAAAGTACTTCCGCGTAAATGACATTTTTAGTTTTATTTTCTTATGGCAGAAGAACATAATGATTTTCTCCGCAACCCGATCTCGACGTAAATCTATTCCTACGTGTTTAAATGGAAAAATATAAATTAACGAGAAATTTAATTATTTAAAAATAAAAGGTAAATCATTTGGAATCATTGGGAAGCGAGGTTTTTTTTTTCTCTCCCAAATTTCCCCCGTTTTTCCCCAGATTTTCGACTGATTCTTCGGTCCTATTGGTAGCAGCGTGATGCTATATAGCCTATAGCCTTCCTCGATAAATGGACTATCCAACACAAAAAGAATTTTTCAACTCGAACCAGTAGTTTCTGAGATTAGCGCGTTCAAACAAACAAACAAACTCTTCAGCTTTATAATATTAGTATAGATAAAAATAGATCATAACGCTACTAAAAACCTTTTTTTTTTCAATATATTTTTATTGAAATTTACAACTGTACAAAAAATACATCAAGTAAATATGCTGAAATGTGAAACTCATGAAATAACATGAAGAGAAACTGCCCATTGGCAGCACTCTTAAGTTGTGAGTCTAAACAAGAAGGTCTCGAGCCCATCAGCTTTTCAGACGCCTCGGAGGATTATCAGGAATGGACAAAGAAGCAAGGATTGAAACTAATAAATTGGAGTGGGAGTGGAGTTTTTCATTAAAGGTGTGATACTAAAAATCAAAATTATTATTATCAAAACTGAAAAAAAAAGGGGGCAACTTGACAGACGGCTTAGCGCCATTGTCTTGTGATTTCAAAAAATGTACATATATATGTTATTACTATTTTGTATATTATGTAAATAAAGCATTTATTCATTCATTCAAAACTAACTGATTGTTGTAGATAATAATATAATGAAACACATGTTTCTATTAAAATTCAATTAAAATAATTCCTTAACAATTAATTTTCATCTCTAAATGTTTTTAAAATTCTCAAATACATCATAACCAAAGGCGTACGGGAAAGTTGTGTGTTACGAGCACCAGATGTTCTTTGTAAACATCCATTAACTGGAACCTTATCATCCTTTACTATAATAATGGTAATATATATACATATATATATATATATATATATATATATATATATATATATATATATATATAATATGTGTTTTATCATATGGGTACATCTTTAGTATCTCAAAAAATACTTCATACCTCACTGATTTATAAATAAGTACATTTTATAAGACAAGGTAATAAGCCCTTTTCAATATTGTAGGGCTCAAAAGGGACTGATGAAAAATTCAGTGGCTCCTGGATAGGTAATAATATATCGATCTTATCCCTTAGTAACGATGTATTGTCCCTAATCGATTCTCTGCTCGTGGCTCTAGGTCTTCGCAGGGTTATTGTTTACCTTGGCCACACACGCTTCAATTCTCTTAAATATTTTAACTAATATGAGGTCTTACATATTTACTTTCACTTACCTATATTTGTTATATGTATAAAGTAAGGGGAAGTATTGCGATCGTGAAAATTTTCGAATTCCAGTTTTCAACGGAAATACACGTTTCAGGGTCATCTGAGTCCAAATGACCAAGTCCCGCAAAAAGGTCTGAGTGTGTGTGAAGTAACCCCCGGGGGAAAACGATAAGTCATATGAATCTGAAATTTCATATTTAAGACAACTATACGACCGAGATGTTACAGAATCTTTTTTATCAAAATCAGCTGACCGGAATATCAAAAAGAGCTCTAACGATTTCGATTAAACTCGCTATATCGATGTAAAATTTAATGGGCTTTAATATCATGTAGGTTTTATTCTGACTGAAATAGTCTGGCAGGAAATAAATGCCGATATTTCAAAATTTCTTTCTCTAACGTACATTTCATTTTGTAGTTTTTATGAAAGTGACCATATCATCTAATTAGCATTGCTAAAGATTACTAAGTTTTTTCAACTAAAGAACAGTAATATAGATGTATAATATGCCGTTAGAAAGCTAAAGAGTTAAAAAAAAAATGTTATCTTATACACACTATTCTTAAAGTTAACGGAGATTGATGAAAAGCCGATAAAACAAACTGATTGTCGTCGATAATAATATAATAGATTATTTAATAAAACACATGTTTCTATTTAAAATCTAATGTAAATAATTCTTTAACAATTTATTTTCGTATCTAAATTTTTTTGAAAAAATCTTAAATTGATATCTTAGATTTTTACGATTAAAACGGCTCTAAAGATTTTGATTAAAGCCGCTATATGGATGTAAAATTAAATGGCCTTTAATATGATGTAGGTTTCATTCTGATTGAAATAGTCTGACAGGGCTTAAATGCCGAATTTTGAAACTATATTCCTCTAAAGCAGTGGTTTTTAACTGGTCGTCTGCAAATCAACATTTGCGAAGCCTTGTTATGTAACAAGGATTACTCACAATACAAATTATTGTGGTCAGTTGCCTAATCCTTCTTCGGACCAAATATTTTACTCAGTACCTTATTTTCGAAAACCTTAAGCCATTGTTTCATAAATTCTAACCTTTAAGTTTTTAGACTGAAGCTACGAGCTAAGTAACTTAGCAACTGAATAATAACACGCATTCAACTGGGACTTTATTTCCTCCTGGATTTCATTTTTTCTTGGTAAACTAGTCCCCTTTCGGGTTTCCAGGTGGGGATTGCTTCAGGGGAATCATGGCACAAGATAAAAAATTAGAGATCTAACAATAGGGACGTGGAACGTCAGAAATTTTCTTTATATGGGAAAATTAAATTTTCCGTTATCTGTGCTTCACTTTTAAATAACAAATATATAGACGTTATAAAATAAACATATTTTCTTGCTAATTGCACTTTTCGCTTCGATAAACTGAAACTCCCAAAACGATAAACTCTAAATCGGTCAGACAGAGATTTTTGAAACATAAATGACACCTCATTTAAATTGCACCCGTGCGAAGCAGGAGCGGGTTCCTTAGTTATATTTTCTTCAACTTTTGAAATTTAAAATAGTTTAGTCGAAAATTTAAAAAAAAAATTCAAGAAGGGGAGTTAATTGTGAATGTGAATGTGAATTGCACATCAGAATTTTAATATATTTTTATCATATTATCTTATATTTTAATAATTTTACTGTTACTATCATTCAATAAATTCAATTGTATTTAATTCTAGAATAAAACAAACGGCTAATGGTTTATTATTTTCAATATGACAACTGTGTAAAAAAAAATACCCTTCCTCCTCAACATTTGAGGACCTACGTTTTAAAAAACGTAGAGCCTGAATAACGAATAAAAATCCACCTGCATGGCGTACGAATTAATAAACATCGAGATAAGTATAACTCGATAGAGCAATAAATTTCCAAAAACTAATCTGGTGCGCGCAACACAATTTTGTTAAAAAAAATTAAAGCATTTAAAAACACAGAGATGAAAACAAATCGTTAAAGAATTTTACATTGAGTGTACTATGTGTGCGAGAAACATTTTGGCTTTACGCCTATATTTACAACATAGAGATAGATATATGAGGAGGTATATAGTATATAGTACCATATTAAAGTTCTTATAATACTTTTAAAAATGATGTAATTATATTAAGAGAAACATGAGTTGTAATAAATAATCTATTACATTATTAGTTAATTTTATCGACAATCAGCTAGTTTTATCGGCTTTTCCTGACTTTTCATTACCTTTTACAAATTTAGGTATAATATAATATTTTTTCTAAAATCATTAGCTTTCAAACGGTATATTATTCATCTATATTACTGTTTTAATGTTCAAAAACTCAAAAAATGCATTAAAAAAATATTTTTGCTCTATTCTCATTTATTTGGTTATCAAATTCGTCCAACTTATATATTTATCCGTTTTTTATCAATGATAACAAAATTATATGGTTAATTTTTTGGAATCTGCAAAATTAAAGGTACTTTAGAGAAAGAAAATAAAAATAAAAAAATCGGTATTTTAGCTCTGAGACTATTCCAATCAGAATGAAACCTATATGATATTAAGGCCCATTAAATTTTACATCGATATAGCGAGTTTAATCAAAATCGTTAGAGCCGTTTTTGAGAAAATCGTAAAAGGTGCAATATGCACGATATAAAGTGGCTCTTCTGGTTAGCTTGTTTTGATGAAATAGTTTCAGTAACATCTCGGGCGTTTAGTTGTCTTGAATATGAAATTTCAGTTTCGTAGGACTTTTCGTTTTCGCGCTGGAGCTAACACACACACACAAACGTTTTTGCGGAGACTTGATTATTTGGACTCATAGGACCTAAAACGTGTATTTCCGGTGAAAACTGGAATTTGAAAATTTTCACGACCGCGATGCTTTCCCTTACTATATATTTCATATATAGTTACGTGAAAGTAATAAAAAACAAATCATTAAAATCGGTTTAGACATAGCATAGGTGTGGCATATTGAAATTAGCAGTGTTGAACCGATATTTTCCTTTGATTTGTTTATCGCTTTTCATATTAACTGCCTGTAAACAGCTACATAAACAGTTATATTCTCATATATTTTTATTTCGAATAGTAAATCCGTAAACACCGGAGCAAATTGTTACACAATGGTTTATTATTCTTAAATAAACATCCTAAGTGGTATTATCTAATCAATTTATTTTATTAATCACAATTACAATCATTAATAATCCCTTCTCAAGGATCAATAATCACAGCGATTAATCAAGTTTTCAGAGCTATTCCTACATATGTATGTGTTATGAACATAAAATCATTCATTCATTAAAAACTAATTTATGGGCTTATATATATATATATATATATATATATATATATATATATATATATATTATATATATATATATATATATATAAAGTTTTCTATGTTCTTAGGTTTCAGTCAATAAATAAACAATTTTATATTTGTAACGTTTCAAGAATTAATTTTTCTCATAATCATGCAATTTTAGACAAAATAGTGTCTTAAGTAGATATATGTCTAGACCACAAACAGTATTCTTTCAAAGTGTGTGGTCTACACATATGTCTACTTAAGACACTATTTTGTCTAAAATTGCATGATTATGAGAACAATGAATTCTTGAAACGTTGAAAATATAAAATTGTTTATTTAATGACTGAAACCTAAGAACATAAAAAAACTTAAATTACCAACAGTCGAGAACTGATCAAACAATAAATACATAAATATTTATAAGATGAAGGCCCACATTGTAGGCCGAAACGTCGGCACATAATTAAAATAACGCTTATTTTTAATTGTGTGTTTTTAATTTATGACCACACCCCCAACCATCTTCCTCACATAAATATTTTTGTTTTATTCTTTAGTTAGATTCTAGGTATCTAATCACCTAAAATTTTTAGTCTGTGTTATTTTATTTTTTTCTTGGTCAATAATGAAGTTTAATTATGAATATAATATGAACTAAAAGCATTTATACTGGACTTCCTAATTATTTGTTTCTTTTCTTTTAAATAATTCAAATGAAAACTTCTTACTCAAGAACACATTAATTTTTTTCTCTAGCTTAAAAAATAAGTGTGTTGTGGAGGAATAATATCTCTTATAACTTTTGACTTGAGCATATATATATATATATATATATATATATAAACAATTCTCGTTGTTATGATCACTTAAAAACAACACTATATTTTTTCTCTATCTTCAATTATAACTAATCATGGGTATATTGCATCTCTTTTTTTTTTTTTTTACAATAATTAATCGCGGTGTACTGATTCTAAAATTCTATTCATCTTTTTTTTGTTTTCAATCTTAAAAAAATACAGTGTTCTGGGACACAGGACGGTCACAAGCGGTGTATTGGTTAGCATAACAGCCTTGTATCCCCAAGATCGCGGGTTCAAACCTGGCAGATGGACCAATGATTTGCAATGGAAGTAACAATTGTTTAGTGTTGCCGTCCTTCGGAGGGGACGTAAAATAGTGTTCCCCAGTATGTGCCATATCAGATAGTCGTTAAAGATCCCTATCCTATTTTTTTTTTTTTTTAATTAAACATTTTATTGATATTTACAACTGTTATTATAATAAATACAATAAGTAAATGAGCTAATTTACACTCATGGGCATGAAAATGTCTTATGAAGAAACTACCCTGTGGTAGCACTTCAATGTCAAATTAATTTAGTAGATCTCGAGGCCATCGTCTTTTCAATCGCCTCGGAGAGTTGTCAGGAACAGAAGGGAATGATAAGTTGCGTACAAGAGGATTCGTGTAAGTCGGGAGTTTGTAATCTAAATAGGAATATCGGTTTCGGGATAGTTCTGCGATAAATGGGATATTTAGGTCATTATGGATGATTTTATTCGTAACGAAATAAGGATTTTGGATTGTAAGGATTGAATGCGAGAGGGATTAGATGGTTTAGTAGAACCCCAAAACTCGATTCCATATGTCCAGATGGGTCTGATGATAATAAGATAAATAAGCTTTTTGTAATAAATTGGAAGATTTGAACGTTTGTCGAGCAAGTGTTGTAGTAATCGGTATCTACGGGCAGTTTCTTGTCTTTTCAATCTCGTATGAGTATTCCATGTAAGACGTTTGTCGAGATGGAGTCCTAAGTATCGGATTTGTTAGACAGGTATGAGTGGGGTATTTTTAAAGGATACAGTGGGGCAGGAAGTCATCGGTTTGCGAAGAAGGGTGAAGGTAATTTGGTTGATTTATTTTAATCCTCCAGTTCTGACACCATTCCTCAATCCTATCCTAATTAAACCTGGATAAGCAAAATTTAGGACTCCCACTGTAACATCGTCTGATTAGCCATAGTAGCATAAAGTGGCGTTAAATAGATAAACAAACAAACTGAGTTACGGGTGTATACATATATATATGTGTGTGTGTGTGTGTGTGTGGGTAAAATTTAATATGCATAACTTCTTTAAAGACGGATTTTTTCTATTTGGGTTCTACGTTTCTTGAATGTAAAGCTTAAAATTTTGAAGGATACAGGGGTTATTTATTTATTTATTTTTCTTGGAGATATACAAATGTTTATTATTGATAATAATCCACAAAAATATCATAGAATAAATAAACAAATTGGAAACTATATTCATATCTACAGTATAGGATATAAAGTTATATTAATTATATTTACTGATTTATAATAACTAAGTATGAAAACATAGCCCACCTTGACCGAAGCAGACGAGCCTATTGTGAGCCGACAGGACTATCCATCACTTCTATTGTCGTGTAGACGCGGTCCCTTGCGACAGTGAAATAGGAATCATAGGAGCGAAATGACTGTCAGAATATAAATCAATGGGCCACATGCGCCCTAAACGGCTCCTATCTTCATAATCCGAGGGCCCAGCGGAATTACCCTATCCCTCTCATCTAAATATAATCGATATATCGAATTATACTCGATTCCTTCAATACCATTCGTCCGCTATCCTCTCCTCGCTGACCAATAGCGACAAGGCATAGTCCAGAGTGTTGTCTCATTGGTCGGATGGGAGCTTTAAGGTGTGACAACGTTTGTATTTCTTATCAACGTTGTTTAATCCATGTACAATAACTCTCTGATTGCTAAGATAAATTTGTGTAGAAATTCCTATACGAAATTTATTAATATAGATAGATATGTTTCATCATTACATTTAGCGATTATGTATATGTATATATATATTTTTTTTCCTGTATCTCTACAAACCATGAAGGGTCTTGGGCTCAGTAAATAAAGAGATCCGTATTGTTTTCAGGTGCAGTAAGGTGATTAGCCAAGTTTTCTCTTCCCTTTTGGTTACCCACTTTTTTAGAGGATAGGCGTGTCACAGAAGGGTCTTCATACACTAGGGTCGCTCTATGGCTGAAGTAACAGAATAAATAATATTCCGTCACTGCCGGGATTCGAACTCAGGACCCAGAGAACAATAAGCTAATGCTGTACCCGCTAGACAAAACCGCTCCCTTTTTAATATAGTACATTTTAATATTTAATTTAATTTTAGTCAGTTTGCTGCTGTTCCTCAACGCAGTAACCTAGGACCTATTCTTTTCACAGTTTATACAGCTGATATCCCATTCCATCATAACAATTTTCTTTCTACCTATGCTGATGACACTTGCGTGTTATCAGTCAATACTGATCCAACTATTGCCTCTCAAACTCTCCAATCCCACATCAGAGATCTCGAGGTACGGTGTCAGAACTGGAGAATAAAAATAAATGTCATAGAATGCAACTAAATTACCTTTGCCCTCCGTCGTAACACTATGAAATCCTGTCCTACTGTCTGCTTCAATAATACTCCTCTTGTCCCGGTTGAACAGATCCGATATCTAGGACTGCACCTCGACAAACGTCTTACTTGGAACCCTCATACAAGACTGAAACGAAAAAGAATAGGCCGATGTGGACTTATGGAGTAGAGCTTTGGAGCTCTACTAAACCATCGAATTCTTTCCGTATCCAATCCTTACAATCCAAAATCTTCAACGTTCCTTACTTTGTCACGAATAACCTCATCCATATAGACCTTAACGTTTCTTATGTTGCTAATTCGGCACGATCCAGATATCATTCCTTTCATGACAAACTTCATTCCTATCCTAATCCTCTAGTTTCAATCCTTTTTTCCTATTTAATTCCTGACAATCCTCCGAGGCGTCTAAAAAGGAGACCTTCCAGTTTAGAACATTTTTAGAGTGCTTCCATTGTGAATCTTCTCTACATGTGTTTCATGCCTTAATATATTTCCCTCAAATTTACTCGTTGTATTCTATTATACAAATGTAAATTCCAATAAAATAAAAACAAAATTATCTCTAACCAATCTTCTTGAACACTGAAAACCGAAGGATTTATTGGAGTCACTTGAGGTATAGGGGCTAGCATAACAGCTTTCTATGCACCTATAAACCTCGCAGATGTGTCATGACCCAAGGACTTTTTAATGGGACTCAAAAATCCTTGGTTATGCCGTCCCCTTGAGGGAATGTAAAAAGGTTACGAGCCTGTGCGATGTCAGGTACTCGTTAAAGATCTCTGTCCTAATTAAACCTGGATAGGTAAAATTTAGGACTCCCACTGTGGCACCGTCCGATTAGCCACAGTAGCATAAAGTGACAAATAAATTGTAGCGGATACTTCACGCGCTTGCTCAAAGATAGCGCTAGCGGCGGCTACTTGGGTCACCGGCTGAATATAAAAATACGCAATATTCAATAATATTGTATATTTTAACTTGGTTATACGATTGTAAATATCATTGTTCCTGTAATAAATAAACCTTACGAGGTATCTTGACATAGGGCCAAGACACTAGTCTGGTAGAGAAAATCTCTTTATTCACAATATACATTGTTTTATCAGTATCGCAATAAGTAGCTCAGCTCTTCAGATCACCAACTTGCCTCGACCAGGTGGTATCTCTCTATGTAAGAATATTCTGCCTTTGAAACATAATGTGGTCTATATTTATTAAACATCCTCCAAATACCTTCTCTCCTTCATCCTTCCTCATAGGATCGGGTGCATGGCTTCAACCCATGTGCACCTATAAGGATTTCTATCCGCTACTGTTGTGCTTATACTACACGGGGAATTCACTTCCTTACCCTCTGCTAATTGGTTGGTGCGGGTTCGCCTCCTACCAGACAGGGTAACCTCATACCTGGTGTTGCGGCACGTGCTCCTACCACGGCGAGCACTACCTCCCATTAAACTCTCTTCCTTGCAAGAACGCGCAATTCTCGAGGCCTTCTGTTACCCTTTCTCGCCAATTATAATTACCATGCCTAGAAAGAATAAACAAAACCAGGGATTGAGATCTTGTTCCTAATTTAGAGAGCCTATAGGCTGCGCTAAGTACCTCTGCTGTTTTTACTTCTATGTTGAATGGTGTCAAGTTCAGCAGAATTTCAATTGAAGCTTTTTCAGTTTCAATTTCAGTCGGAGAAGTTCTCAAAGCTCCAAACCGATTTCCATTGAATTCTAAGTATTGATAACCTAGTCTAAGACATTCGCTAAGAAATATGGACCGAATTTTAATAAATGTAAACATATTCGTATACATGCAGAAAACATATGAATGCTTTGTTCATTGCACGAAACGATGCTCGCTGTTTCCCTAGGCCTATAATGTAAACAAAAGCCACCCGCTAAACACGCTAGTTCTAAAAATACAAAGCTGAGGGAAGAAATCGAAGGTGGTGTGTCAGTAATGGCGTGGCACGCGAAGGATAGCTACCCTTCACTGTCAACTTGATAGCAGTCAACCAAAGGGCTATCAAAGCAAATTATATAATCGATTTATCGAGTTTTTTCTTCTCTTTTATAAAGCTAAATTTTATTTTTCCTCTTTTTACTTTCACTTGCCTATTTCTGAAATATACAGCAAGGGAAGTATTGCGATTGTGAAAATTCTCGGATTCGAGTTTTCACCAGAAGTACACTTTTAGGGTCCTCTGAGTCCAAAAGACCAAGTCCCGCAAAAAGGTCTGTGGGTGTCCAAGTCCATACGTAGTAAGTCTAACACGGAAGCGAAAAGTTGTGAGAAACTGAAATTTCATATTTAAGGCAAATATACGTCTGACATGTTACAGAAACTTTTTTTATCAAAATCTGCCAACAAAAAGAGCCACTTTATACCAGGCATTTTGGACCTTTTTACGATATTCTCAAAAACGGCTCCGACGATTTTCTTTAAACTCTCTACATCAATGTAAAATTGGATGGGCTTTAATTTATTGTAGGTTGCATTCTGATTGAAATAGTCAGACAGGGCCTAAACGCCGATATTTTAAAATGTCTTCCTCTAAAGTACATTTAATTTTGTAGTGTTTATGAAATTGACCATGTCATCTGATTAGCATTGCTAAAAAACAGCTGAATATATAAGCAAAACGAATTTGATAATAAAATAAAAGAGAAGAGAGGCCCAAAAGTCCTAATTTCAAAACGCTAATAATTTGTTCTCTAACTTCAAAAATAACTATCAGCCACATTTTGAAACCAAATGCCTGATATCAACGTACTGTTTTTTGGTTTCAGTTATTGGAAGAAGATGCACAATTGATCTTTTATTTTCCCTTAATACTAGCCTCGGTTGTGATGGAATATTATTATTTATTCTGTTATTCCAGCCGGGGGACGATCCTGGGGTATGGAGACCCTCCTGGGGCAGACCCAGCCTCTATAAAGTGGGTACCCAAAAATGGGGAAAAAACCTGGCGGCTAAGCGTGATCTCGGCCGAATCACCTCATTGCAAGGCCGTGAGCCAAGAAAGAGTACGAATCTCTATATGTACTGAGCCCAAGACTCTTCATGGGTTGTAGTAGCACAGGTTTTTAATTATTTTTTTTAATACTAGCCTATTGCCTTAGTGAATCTGACCAAACTTTAAGGATTGATCAGTTCACTGAAAATGATAAAATAGAATAATCAGGAATCAGTCATTTTTCGAAATTTTTTAATTTTGCCAACGTTTCGGCTCAAGCTTGTGAGCCATCATCAGGGCATTACGGAGCTGGAGTTTATGCTTGGACATGACTCCCTAATGCCCTGATGATGGCTCACAAGCTTGAGCCGAAACGTTGGCAAAATTAAAAATTTTCAAAAAATGACTGATTCCTGAATATTATATGATCAGCAATTCCATTTACCTCTCTGCAGAATCTACACAGATCAATGCTGCTACTAACGCCATATTGTGGAGGTGCTTGTTGAGCTAACATTGTCCTATCAAATATATAACATTTATTCTTTTTTTTAATTTTGTCTTTACATCTACAACTTATGAAGGGATATTTGGCTCAGTACATATAGAGAATTCATACCGTTTATAGGAGTAACAGTGCTCTGCAAGGAGGTCATTAGGCCTAGATAACACTCAGCTGCCAGGTTTTTCCCCAATTTGGGTACCCACTTTATAAAGGCTAGGTGTGTCGGTGTCCACCAGCTGACAAACAACAGAAAAATAATTCTGCTCAGCCGGGATTCAACCTACCAGCAACAGTAATTTTCTATTTGTAATATTTGTACTGATGTACAAACTGTTCTTAAAAAATAAAAATTACAATCCTAAGGTAAATGTGTTTGTTAAATATATAAAACTGTTTGAAATTACACTGTATAGACACTACCCATTGGCATGACACATCCACAAAACATCAAAAACTAATTCTCCTCAGGGGCCAATTTCCTTTCAGACGCCTCGGAGGATTGTCGGAATTGAAGAAGAAGCAAGGATTGAAACTAGTGGGTTAGAGTGAGAATGGAGTTTGTCATGAAAGGATTGATACCTGGTCCGGGCCAAATCAGTAACTTAGGAACATTAAGGTTTTTATGATAAGTTTATCGTGACAAAGTAATGGAGCGCTTGAGGATTTTACAAAGGATTTGGATTGAAGGATTGGATGCGGGAAAAATTTGATGGTTTAGTAGAGCTCCAAAGCTCTACTCCGTAAGTCCAGATTGGTCTTATAATAGTCATGTAGATGAGCCTTTTGTAGTTCAGAGGAAGTTTGATCGTTTGTCTAGTAA
Source organism: Piezodorus guildinii (assembly GCA_023052935.1). Lineage (NCBI taxonomy): Eukaryota > Metazoa > Arthropoda > Insecta > Hemiptera > Pentatomidae > Piezodorus > Piezodorus guildinii. Next base: position 144,436,594 of record CM041296.1, on the reverse strand, counting down.
ATGTTGAAGTCAGCCTAAAGCGGCGAGACATCTAACATTAAATTTGAATTAACACATTGAATTGAATATCACACAACTTGAAGAATATTTAACTAGGAACAGTGCAAAAGGAATGCACTATCATTGAAATATACTTATAATAGATTGGAAGAGAGGATGTAGGGATTTTAAGGTTAAAAAATATATATAAAATATTACAATTTAACAACCAATAAATATTTAATTCTTATATACAAAAGATATATTTATGACAAAAACAAAATAAGTTGTTCGTAACTAATTAATTTTATATAAATAAGGGGAATGTATAATACTGTAATCACAAACTGCTAATAACTAAATAAATGGTAACATTCCTTATTGTCTGCAATGGTAAAACATTTTGAGTCGTTTCCGATTTAATTATTTTTTAAATTAATGTGTAATGAGAACTGATCGAATTATTCACTTAATTGAAGTTCTAATATGACCCAACCGACAGTCTTTTTTACATCAAGGCTGCCAGTTACTTTTTTTCATCAAATTATTACTTTAAAAATAATCATCATTCTTATTGTTTTTTAAATAAATTAAACCATTAGATACTTACAAACTCTAAAAGAAGTTTATTCCCTGTGTGTATAATGGATAAATCGGTGAAATTCTGGAATTCGAGTTTTCAGCGGAAGTACACTTTTTAGGGTTCTCTGAGTCCAAATGACCAAGTCCCGCAAAAAGGTAGGTCTGTGTGTAGATAAGTCTAGTGCAAAAACAAAAAGTCGTGCGAAACTGAAATTTCATATTTAATACATTCATAAGCCTGAGATGTTACAGCAAATTTTTAATTAAAATCAGCTAACCAGAATTTTACACCTTTTTACGATTTTCTCAAAAACAGCTCGAACAATTTTTATTAAACTCAATCTAAAATTTAATGGCATTGGTACCATAATATGGTTTCATTCTGATTAAAAGGTATGACAGGGCTTAAGCCATATTATCTTCAAACTTTTATCGATAAAAAAAAATAACTGTATCATCTTGATAGCATTGATATATAACAGTTAAATACATAATTTAACGAATTTGATTATAATAATGGAGAAAAGAGGAAAAATATTTTTTAAATGTTATTTGTTGTTTTTTTTTTAAACAAAAGAACAGCATAGTTGAATAATATATGTTGGAAAGCTAAAGATTTCAGAAAATATATTATCTTTATAGAAAGGTGTTAAAGTAAATGTAATGTGACAAATAGGGCATAAAATTGTATAGTTAATTTAAATCATGTGTTTCCAACGAAACTAAATAAACTTTTTATTTAAATTAGCTCTAATATTTTTAAATTTAAGTTTATTAAATAATTTTTAAATTGATTGTAACAGCCAAGGTAAGTGAAAGTCGTGTGTTGCCCACACCAGATTTTTCTTCATTGTCTTTGTATTAAATTAAAATAAGTATTTCATTAAAACGTATCCTTGATTACCTGATCATATGATAATTGAAGAGATTACTTTTACTAAAGAAATTAATCAACGATACAGACTTCTTTCGAGATTAATAGACAAACATTCAAAATCATCATTGACAAACAAATTAACTATTAATAAAGTACTGATAAAAACTATTTGGACATATGGGATCAAGTTATGGGGAACAGCAAAACTCAAAATTATCCAATCATTACAATCAAAATTACTTAGGAATATTGTAAATGCCCTTTTTATGTATCTAACGAGACACTGCATACTGACCTGGACATTCCATTCATCATTGCAACCGATCGCTACAATAAATTTCATGACAGACTGACCCTAAATTCAATCCCAGTTGACTCAAAACCTATCCACGCCACAAACCTCTATAATCTGCCCAGAAGACCATGGAGGCGCTGGCTAAGAGACCTGTTTTTTAAAAATCTATTTTATAGTATCTTAAGTAGTTTTACACTTCAATATCACTTGTTAGCATATCTGCTTATTGCATAAGCAGATAGAAAATCTCATTTTACCGTCAAAACTAGTAATAAATAAATAAGTAACTTTTACAGTAATCATTTAGTGGTACAAAGTAACTGACAGCCTTAATGTAAAAAATAACTCAAACAATTTCTCCTAATATTCAATCTGCGGTCAACTATTCATCCATAATTTCTATTTTAATTTTCATGACAATATTTATTCATTTATTATCTCAATAAAAACTTTTTCATTGAACCTTGTAACTTATTAGCTCTGATGAAGACCTATATGATGAAATCAGTTTCACAATAAATAGTTAATGATGAAGAAGTTAGTATGAAGGTGCGGTCATCGAGAAATAACGCACTAATAAGACAAAATTATTTGATTGTGTGTCGATGTTTCGCCTATATTAGGCCATCATCAGTGTTCACTCTGCGAGATTATCTCAAAAAGTGATGATGGGTAACATTTACAAACTATCACATCACTTTTTGCGATAATCTCTCATAAGTCAAACCTGATGAAGGCCCATAATAAAGAAAATTTATTTTATAATCATTTATACAACTCGAGGAAGCTTTAAATACTTTTATATATTTAAATAAGCAATCTCTACTTCCATCAAACCTTAATAGAAACAGAAAGATACTTGAACTATATACAGTCGCGATAATAGGAATTGTATCACACAATAAAAAAAGTTCCAAAAATTAAAAATAACCGCACATAAAAAAAAAAACAACTGATTATACAAAAAATAATATTGTAAATTGAACATTACAGAGAAGCACATAAAAATCAATGAAAAATATAGAGGTGGAAGAAGTTAGTTCATAGTGCAGTCAAAATAACACACAATTTGGAAATAATAAATGCCCTTGAGAAAGCCTATAATGAGTGATGCAATTTATATTACCATGACTGTTATAAAAAAATTTTACGTTGACCTAATTCATTTTTGTTAAATTAATTTTAGTCTTAAAAATGAGGAAAAGATTCCGAAACGTCAGATGAAAAAAAGTGATGTAAAAAAGTTTAAAAAAGGAAAAAAACAAAACAACAAAGGTGATAGAAGTAAAAAATGGTGATTTAAATATATAAGAAATTTTATCTTATTACTGAGTTTTTCTCGATAACCGAAACCCTTCAACTTAAATAATACAACATAAGTAATGTACCATTTTCAGTTAGGAAACAATAAATAAATGACTTTTATTTAAAAATATGTACAAGTAGATAGTATGTACTAAACAATATTTATGTAATGTATATTGCTTCAAGACATAACCTGAGGTAGTTTTAAATAGAATAAGAGAAGTACAAAATGTTTTCTAAATATTCTTCTTTTTTTTTTTTAATTTAATCTGATTGGCAACTTTATTAATTGATTTCTTGTTTTAATAATAAAAATAATATTTATTAAAATGGATGGCACAAGAATAAACCACAGAATGATCTAAGATAATTGTGTTTAAAAAACAACAAAAAATCATGTAATTCTAATAAATATTGAACAATAGAAATACAATAATATTTAAGGCAGTTTATAAATATTAATCTATCATGAAATACTGAACTATCCTGAATGTTTTCTGATTGTTATAACTTTAATGCAAGAGTCTTTCAATAAAATAATAATAATAATAATACCGTTTGTTCGAATTAATATCATCAGATCAAATAGTAAGTAAATAGGTTTCATTAATTAAGTAACCAGCGAAGAATAAATATTAAGTTGGTATGCTATTAATACAGTCTTTGATGTTGCTCCAAGTCTGCAGACCCTGGAAAAAAAAAAAGTTATTAAAATTATTTATTATTTACATAACTTTATTATTGTTGTACATGTATTGGAAATGGACCCTAAAAATATTAACATAGCATTTACTGAATTATTAAATTTTAAAAATGCTACAAATTATTACACAAGGGTTTATTATTTCCAAATAACTATATTAGGCAATTAACTAATATGAAAATCATAGTGGAGATAATTATTTGACCGTTGAGAATTACAAAAGGAATTAGTCCGGGTGGCAGTCAGTGAATAACAATTGAGTAGTTTCAACCAAAAAGACTCATCGCTGAATCTATCCACATCCACCTCCAATCTAATCCTGTCAATCACAAAACTGATAAGCAATGCATCTCCTCCACCTATAGCCATATATTAAACTCTATTAAGTAACACAGATTCCCATGTCCATTCCACAATAAACACTTTTGTTTATTTATTGATTTGTTTATATCTGTTTTATGTATACATTTATTTAATATAGAGGTTTATTTTATTTGTTTTATTTAATCTTATTTTAAATGTATCTCTTTTGTATCTTTTTAGCCATGATGATGACCCACAATGGGGGTTGAAACGCTTGCAGAAAATAAATGGTGGAAACTACTAAATTGTTTCATTCACTGATCGCCACCCGGACTGATTTCTTTTAGTAATATGAAAATTAATAAATAATTCAAATGAAAATGACCTATCAACACTGCTAATTTTTAAAACACTATATCTCTGAACTGATTTCAATGATTCTTATTTCATTTTGTACTCTATCAAAAAGCATTGTTTGGTATTTATTTATTAATCTATACAATTTTTTTCGATATATTCAAAAATAACTGATTTATTGAATTAAATAATTTTTAATCGGCTGCCATTGCCATTTAATAACAAACAAAAATGAAAAGAAAGAAAAAAAGTCTTAACGATAAGCCAATTTAAAATAAACTAATCATTCTATAACACTTAGTCCGGTCAAATTATGCCAAAAAATAAGAGTAAAGCTACATAAATTCCCACCAAGCTTAAAATCAGTAAGATTGTTTGAAATATGATTAAAAATAAAATTTGAAAGTTCCCCATCTTTCCCCTGTATGGAAACAATTTTATTCAAGGTCAAAGGTAAAAAAAAAATGAGTTTTTCGCGATTTTCAGCAAAACGATAAGTTTTATCATAAAAATACTTCAAACAAAATTGTACATCATAAAATTATCTACAAATAATGTATCAATACTTTTTTTCCTAAGAGCCGCTGTTTTTGAGATATAATGATTCAAACAGTTGTAATATATGTTAAAATATGTTTCTATCGGTCATTGTAACTTACAGTTATAATATGAAATATACATAAGTTATAACTATAAGAATATCAGGTAAAATGAAACCCAGTCCCTTAATTTATACGAGAAATACCCAAGCTTCAGAACAAGTCGTCAAACATTAGCTACATCTTCATGAATTGATATTTTATTTGATGAGAATATGACAGGAACTGTCATAATAATAGGCTTACCAAACCCGAAGGTTCGATGCCGATACCACCAAACTTCGCCTGTACAGACTCGTCCAATATTCGCCGGTCAAGCTCAAGCCCCGGACATCAGTCTTAATGCCATCCTCCCATCGATGCTTTAGCCTACCTTTCGGACGCCTACCAGTCGGTTCAGCAAAAACCAACTTTCTCGTAATCCGTTCCTCACCGAGCCCAACAACTTTGAGTTTCCGCAATGCTATCAACACAATTATATTCACAGGGTTCAAACTCCGCAATTCCGCGTTGTGCAACCTTCTAAACTCCCCAGTGGGCTCATATCGGACCAAATATTTTATGCAGTACCTTATTTTCGAAAACCTTAACCTGTTGTTCATCCTTCAAAGTAAGGGGCCACGTTTCACATCTGTAAAGAACCGTTGGAAGAATAATTATTATTATTATTAATAGGCTTACCGAACCCGAAGGTTTGATGCCGATACCACCAAACTTCGCCTGCACTGACTCGTCCAATGTTCACCGGTCAAGCCCAAGCCCCCGAGATCAGCCCTAATGCAAGCCTCCCATCGACGCTTCGGCCTACCTCTCGGACGCCCACCAGTCGGTTCAGCGAATACCAACTTTCTCAGAATCCGTTCCTCACTAAGCACAACAACTTTACGCGCCCATTTGAGTCTCCGCGATGCTATCAATGGAAGAATAATAGTTTTATAAATTATAACCTTTAAGTTTTTAGACAGAAGCCGCGAGCTATGTAATTTAGCAACTGAATAATAACACACATTTCCCACCTTTAACCGGGACTTTATTTCTTACTGGATTTCATTTTTTCTTGTTATCATTGAACCTAAATACTTGAATTCAATAATTAATACTTTATAAATAATACTTTTATATAATTTACAATTTTATATTTATTTAAAATTTATATGATTACAATTTATATAATTTATAATTTTTTTATAATTTAATTTATATAATAATACTTTTATAATACTTATAAATAATACTTTATAAATAATAATAATAAATACTTGAATAATTCAAGTATTTAGGTATGACAGTTCCAACAAGTCTAAAAAAATTTCTTACAAATACAACAAGTCTCGGTTCATTTCAATTTTGAAAGAAAAATTTACTGCTGAAAATCTATTGGTAAAACAAGCTAATAATGATGCTGATGTATTGATAATTGAAACAGCAATAGAGCCATCCAATGTGACAAATATAACTAACTATTGTTCTTGGTCAAGATGTAGGCTTACTCGTATTACTCACTGCTCGAATGGATGCAGTACCTTTTGGAAAACGTCACAATTATGGTTAATGATTATTTAAAAATCTATTTACCTTGCGTGCCATTTTGATTTGCAATTTGATATAATCTTCTAATGTCTCACTGAGGTCGGCAACTTTCCTTTTTTGAAAACTTTCAATGTCTGTGAGAGCTTTAATTTTGAAATCTCTGAAAATGAAAAAAAACAAAACTTATTTAATAAAAAAGCAATACTTAAATGTTTATTTTGTAATTAAATAATCATTAATAAATTACTTGAGAACTTCCTCGTTTTGAAAAATACTCTCCTGCCCTTCATGGATCTTTTGATCGACTGATGAAAGCCTCATATTTTTCGTTTCTTCGGAATCGATCGACCCCAGAAGACGAGAGACAAGACTTGATTTACCTTGAAAGACAAACAAAATATTTATTTGATTGAAAATTGTTCTCATTTCTATGATTCCTTGAAAAGGCTAACAAAGCCCTGAAATTTAAAGACAAAATAAGTCTTCAAAAAGATTGAAAATTAATAAGTTTAGAAGAAGTAAAAGACAGTCATTTATTTATTTTTTTCAGTTTCTTTTGACAACTTATCTAACTAGGATATGATTCAAAATGGAAGAGAATAACCATTTTTGACTCGATTCCCTTTTTAAAAGGATACAAATTGAAATATTTCACTGGTAACTAGGATTGCCACACTAAAAAGGACACTTTTTAATATCCCAACTCACTTCCTGATGCAAAAATCGGTTTGAAATAGCATAAGTCTATATTCAAGCGGAAGGGTGGGTTACCCCTGAAAAGGACTAATTTTACTATTTTGAAGGATATTCCTGATTTTAATATTTAAGTACTTTTTAATTTTTTTTTTAATTTTTAAGTTCAGGTCGCCATTATCGTTAAAAGGATTCTTAACAATTGACATATGTTGCCAATAGAAGATTCATTAAAAAAAATTAACAGTCATTTATTGCCAAGACAAGAGATCTATTAACATTAAAATGAATAGGGATATTTGTAATTTATTCTTTATTTGTTAATTAAAATTAAAATAGCCAATACAAATCTAGAAGAAGACCAGTTCTCACTTATGCCTCTGAATTGCTGCTGAGTTTGCAGGAAGCCCTGCTCCTGAGGTTCAAGAGGAAAATATTAAGGAGAATTTATGGTCCACCACGCACCAATGGAGGGGAAGGACTATGAATGCTGAATTAACAAGACTATACAAGAATTCATACGCCATCATCAACGTAGGGGTCATCCAAGTAGGCCGGCTTTGTTGGGTAGAATGGACGAAATTTCTCGGGTGGTCCTAGATGAAAATATTTATGGGATAAGGAGAGTGGGAAGGCCTCAGCTAGGATGGATTGATGGAGTGGCAGTGGATGCCAGGTCCATCTTAAAGATCCGCAATTGGAGAGCGGTGTCAATCAACAGAGGTGGCTGGCGGACAAAGCTGCCGGAGGTCCTGACTCTTGTGGTTGTTCATCAAGAGTTGTTGTTCATGGAGACGAATATATTTAGTATTAAGATCAAACAAAATAGAATATACAACTTCTTCTTCTTTTGTATCACCCTATATTGCCTTTCAGCGTAGAGGAGCATTTAGCCAGGATTGCCTATGTTCCCGGTTGCACACAAGATTTCTGTCTTGGCGATTATTTATATTTCGTTTTTTGCATAAATGGTCGATGCATTCCAGGTACGACATTCTCGGTCGGCCACAGGGTCTTTAACAATGGGGATAGGTTTGATCATGGTTTTCAATGGATCTCTATGTCCCTCCATCCTGACGACAAGTCCAACCACTTAAGCTGCCGAGTTTCACTTCACTATCAGGCACAAATGTTTTATGTATAATTTTTAATTATTCTATAACTTACAAAAATAATACAACAATTTGCAGGCTAACTAAGATTATTTTCCATATTCAGACAGCAGCTCCTTCCCCTCTCAGGTCCCAACTACCAACTGACCCTTTCTACCTGTCCTATTACCTGCTAAGTACCTGCCAGGGACCTTTTTCCTTAGCAGGTAAAAAAAAATGAGTATATCACAATATAGAAGTAGGGGAAGGTACACGGCCTTAAATATGTGCAGTTTCACACTTCTGCTTACTCCTCACTTCCCTATCACTGTATTGCAGATCTGTTAGTGTATAGCATTGGCCTTCTTATCCTGTTCACTATTTCTATATTTACTTTCCCAGAGAATATACTAACTAATAAATATTAATGCAGTTAATAAAAATGCTAGGAAAAGTAAAGGCTCAAAAATTAGAAACATCTCTATTCATTTTTGCACAGTTTACTATAAATTTATGGGGAAATAGTCCAATAAAATTTAACTCAACTCAATGGAGAAGAGGATCATTTCTAAACTAAATAAAACAAAGCTGGCAAAATTTAAAATAGACTACCTTGTAAAATTTTTTCCTTCTCTGATCGCTTTGATTTCAACGACTCACGATTCTGCTCCAGATCCAACTGCAACACATCCCTTTTTCCACAAAGATCTTCAAGTGAAGAAGCAAAGTGTAAATACCTAAAAAAAAAAAAAATATATATATATATATATATAAAACCTAAAACAACATTGAAAAAAAAGAAGAAAAACTCAATAAAAAATTAATAAAATCTAATTGTGCAATCAATTTGAAGTTTGGCTAATCCAGATATATATAGTTTAAATCAGGACTTCAGTGATTAAATTTATCATGCAAAAAATAAAAAAAAATTAACTTTGAAGAAAACTTTGAATACCAATAAGAAAATACGTAATAAGCATATGTATACATTTTTTTATTTTAATTTATTATTACTATGGTAAGCGGCATGGTCTAGTGGGTAGAGCGCTAGTCTACTGTGCTCCGGGTCCTGGGTTCGAATCCCGGCTGTGGCGGAATATTATTTATTCTGTTAATTCAGTCGGGGGGCGACCCTAGGGCATGGAGTCCTGGGGCAGACCCAGCCTCTATAAAGTATTAAACCAAATTAATCAGGGGAAAAACCTGGCGGCTGAGCGCAATTAACGCCTAATCACCTCATTGCACTGCCGTTGGCCCTGAAACAGTACGAATCTCTATATGTATTGAGCCCAAGACCCTCTATGGGTTGTAGTGGTACAGGTTCTTCATACTTGATTGGTGGTATGTCAATGGAAAAAAATAAATAAAGATCTAAAAAGGAAAATATGCATCTTTATTCTTGTCCTTATTATTATTATAATAAAAACTTCAGTTAATTTAAAAAAAAAAATTTTTTTTATTTAACATGTTCATGCCGGCGCCTGTTTTCATTGCCTTCTCTGTGAGGCAGTGCTCGAATTTATGCCTCATTTCATCGATTATTGCCTGTTGAGACCTGCATATGAGTTGTACGTTTGCTAACAGTCTAGCGATTGCCAATTTAAGTAATTAGTGCAGTTTTTTTCATCCTAACCTCAGATTTCTGCCATTAAGTATAACTGGAAAGGCCGTTAAAGTGTTTTTTTAACTTTAGCCTTTATAAATAATAGAAAGAGTAGAAATAATGAATACCGTTGGCAAGCACTGCTTGATAAAACAGACTAGACTTATTAAATATATTTATTGAAATTTAAAACCGTTCTAATAAATAGATCAAGTAAATAAAGAGGAAAATATTAAACAATGGCAGGATAAACATAAAGAGAACCTAGCCATTGGCAGCACTACAAAAGATATTCTAAATCAGAGGGTGTCACCATCTTTTTTCTCATACACTGCAGAGAATTATCAGAAATCAAATATAGTACGCAAGGACTAAAATTGGTGGGTTTGAGTGAGAATGAAGTTTCTCATGGAAGGAATAGTACCTGGTTCTGACCAATGTTGAGGTCATTAAGGATGAGTTTAGTTGTGACAAAGTAAGGAGGATTAAGATTTTTACAAAGGATTATGGATTGTAATGATTTGATAGTTTAGTAGAGTCTCACAACTAAAAATGTTAAAAGAATTAATAAACATGAGTTGGAATGAACTTACTCCTTTAATTGGTCTATGATATGCTCTTCTTCTTCCAAAAACGTTTCACTCCCTGAAGCGATAGAATCGAAAAAGTGGCCGATACGCTGAAATATAAAATTTAGAAAAGGTTAAGCCATACAAAAAAATAATACATATATACTATAATATGCTTATTTAAAAAAAAATATTCTTTTAAGAAAAAAATAATTTATACACTTATTTACTTCATTATTACTCAATTTACTCTGAGGGTATGGTATGGGTTCTTGACAATCAGGCACACAATCTTTTATATAACTTTTTTAATCATAATAATAATTTACAATATAACACAAACAATATGCAGGCTAACCAAGATCCATCATATTCATACAGCAGCTCCTCACTCTCCGAGTTCCCAGTGAAAAACTGACTATGACCAGGTATCTTTCTTCTACCTGGGCTTTTACCTGGGGTCCCTTGCATCCAAAATGGAGGTTATATTTACAAACAAACATTCAAATTTTTATTCTATTTTGTATCTAATTGTTAGCCTGCCTAACATAATATTTAAATAATCAATAAATAAATAATTGTATACTTTATAAAAAAATAGGTATATTACAATACATTATATAAATTTAGCAGATTATAAAAAAAAAAAAAGTATCGGTCTACCTGCCAAATGTTCAAAAATAAAATATACTATAACCAAAATGGATCCTAGCATAGTTATGGATATGGCTTTAAAGTGTTTAATTATGCTATCTTTGCTGGCTGAACTTGATTGTTTAGAATATTTATATTGGTAGCATTGGGTTGTAAAATAAGTTTGTTGAGTTTTTTTACTGACAATTTCAATAACATTTTCAGATTTGTATAAATATTTTTAATCAGTTCTATATGACCTATTACATCTTGCCATCTTTCAGGTAATTTTTTTATTCCGTCCTCCCAGAACAGTTAAAGGATGACCCGAGCGCTTTGTGTCTTCCAAGTCAAAATTTCATGGTTTTGATTCGACCAAACAACTTACACATGGTACTTTCTTCTAAGGAATCATCGCTATACACACCTTGTTAACCCTATGTGCAGGGAATTTTTTTTTCTTTTTTTTTTTCGGAAATAAAAAATTATTAAATGACAAAAATGAATTTTTTTCTCTTTCATTTTGAGCTTGCAAAATAGCACTTAAAGATAAGAAATCTCAGTTGATACTGATACATAAAAGCACCTTAATTAATCCTTTTTTATGTTTATGTTTGTTTATTTTATTTAATGTCACTTTATGCAACTATGCTACAGTGGGAGTCCTAAATTTTGCCTATCCAGGTTTTATTACGATAGGGATCTTTAACAAGTACCTGACATCGCACAGGCTCGGGACCACCTTTTAATGTCCCCTCCGAAGGATGGCATAACTAAGGATTTTTTATGCTCATTAAAAAATCCTAGGACCACCTGTGGGTTTGAACCTGTGACCTTTGGCATAGAAGGCTGTTATGCTAGCCACCCAGCTACAAGTGATGCCCTAATCCTTTTTTTGAATATGTAAACATTATTGGCCAAGTAAATAGATTAATAAGTTTATATTTTTCTGAAAAATATTATATCTGTTTTGTTTGTAAATAAAATGTATCTCTTATGTCTACAAACACCTTTTTTTTTTTTTTTTTGCTGATTGTACTTAAAACTTCTACATATATTACAAAAGTAATACATTGAATACTAATAGAACACATGAGCATCATATTTCATGTTCGATAGTTCAGTAATTAATACATTAATGAAATTATAAATTGCTTACTAGACATTAGTAGTTGTTTTTTTATTTAATGACTCTTGTATACTACTGTGGCTAATCGGATGATGCTACAGCGAGTCATAAATTTTGCCTATTCAGGTTTCATCATCATAAGGATTTATAAGGAGTAAGTGACGTCGCACAGGCTCGGGACCACCATTTTCTATCCCCTTCAAAGGACGGCATAACAGAGGATTTTTCACTATCTATAAAAATCTTTGGGCCCCCTACCAGGTTTGAGCCTTCGACATTGGGCATGGAATGCTGTTATGCTAGCTACAACACCACAGGTGACCCTGATAGTATTGGTAATACAACTAATACATTCTTTAACACTTTTTAAAAGTCCTTTTGGCCATTAAATGTAACACTGATTAAGATTGACAATTTTACCTTTTATTTATAAATCCTTTTTTTGCCCACTGTATATAGTTAATTATTTATCATATTATAAGAATGACTTACCTGAAGCGAGTCTCCCATTTCCTTCTCGATGGCGCTCCATTCGCTGAAAACCTTCCCGTAGCCGCTGCTCAGCTTGTGGATGTTGTAGATCCTCAGGGCGGCTCGGGACCTGATGCGGAGCAGGTTGGAGAGGCTACCCTAGGAAACAGTATGCAAATCTATCAAATAAGCAAATAAAAACAAAACAAATCAATTACGATAGAATAGAAAAAAAACAACCTAATACTAGATCCTTTAAAAGTAACAAAAAAACATGATAAGTATACGACCAAAAGACAAAAATAAATTATTATTTAAGCTGTGTTATTCTCCACTGCTTTATAAATAAATTTGAACAGCTGATAACCCACTTGATTAAGTAAGGCGGTGAGCTTGGCTCCAACCACTAAGTATATTTACTTCCTGACGATTTATTAGGCCAAGGCACAATTGAGATTTATAGAATAAGCCAGTTTAAGTTGATTTTACAATAAAATTTATTTTTTTATAATAAACTTATTGAAATTCACAACTGTATTAAAATAAATACATCTATTAAATGTAAGAGGAATATCTAACAATCCCATGTTTGTTATGACACTGCTCAATTGATCACCCTAAAGATAGCCAAAAATTCAAGCTGAAATGTTGGCACAACAAATAAGTTTGAAGAAGGTGAGGGGCTGGTCTAGTGGGTACAGCACTATCCTACTGTTTTCCAGGTTCCAGGTTTGAACCCCAGCTGAGGCAGAATTTATTTATTCTGTTATTTCATCAGGAAGGGGACGATATTGGGGTATGGGGACCCTTCTGGGGAAGACCCAGCCTCTTTAAAGTGGGTACCCAAAAATGGGGAAAAACCTGGTGGCTGAGCGTGATCTCGGCCTTATCACCTCCTTGAAGAGCACTGTTACTCCTATAACCAGTAGGAATCTCTATATGTACTGAGCCCAAGACCCTTCATGGTTTGTAGTGCTACAGCTGTTCAGCTATAATGAAGAAAAGAGGAAACAATCAAAATAATAATGATTTATCGCCATTTCTTCCTTTTGATCGCATGTTAGATTATCATCTGTGGTAGCGAAAGTTGCAAGTTTATTTTATATTAGTAACCTTCTGTTTATGAAATCTATTTGTTTTGGTTTATAATATAAATCAATAGCCGTTATAATTATTTTTAAATAAGTATTGATAAAAAGAAACAACCAAAATACAACAGGCAACTGTCACACAAACAAAATAGCCTATAACAAAATATCACTGTGTATAGCAAAGAATCAAGATACTGAGCCTATTAAGTTACTTTCTACTGCGTATCATCACGGAGAGGCAACAAATGACTGAAATAACATGATTTAAGAAAGTTATTAATCCAAAGTCTAGATTGGAAAGGATTCAATTTAACCTTATTTACTTAATCATATGATTTAGTTGTTGTTTATTCGTTTAACGTCACTTTATGCTACTATGGCTAATCGGACGATGCTTCTGTGGGAGTCCTAAATTTTGCCTATCCAGGTTTTATTAGGATAGGGATCTTTAACGAGTACCTGACATCGCACAGACTCAGAACCACCTTTTAACGTCCCCTTCGAAGGATGGCATAACTCTTTTACTCCTTTTTAAAGAATCCTAGGGCCACCCGCAGGTTTGAACCTGCAACCTTTGGCATAGAAAGCTGCTAGCAACTACGCTATGGGTGACCCCCATATGATTTAGTGTCACAGTTTATTACATAACATTCAATATGTAATAATAAACAAATATATTGAATTGACTTTATACTTACTTGCACAGAACGACTGTATTTTCTAATCTGTTCAAATTCGGGATCGATATTTTTGACACGAACTCCAGCACTTAGACATTTGAATTTATCTTCTGCTAATTGGACATAACCTGAAAAATTAATTATATATAAAGTTTTCTTTATAAAACAGCATCAAGAAGTCAACTCTTAAAATAAATTGCTATAGTGAACGGGACAGGCTCAGTGAGTTTTCTTGAGCTCAGAGGAATTTATTTATAATCAGTTTAATAACCTCAATTTAACAATATACATGATACATAAGCAATCGATAGTCACATATGCTTAGAGATATAAGGCCAACAATCTTTACTTACACAATTATACAATGTTTTGTTACCATTGCACCGTTGGAAGAATAACAATTTAAAAAATTCTAAGATTTAAGTTTATTTGACAAAAGTTAGAAGCTAAGTAACTTTGCTACTGAAAAAAACCCACAAAAAAATATGCATTTTCTGTCTTTGACTGCAACTTAATTTCCTTCTAAAACATAATTTTTTTTCTTTTTCTGTCTAGTCGAAATAATGAGAAAGTAATTATGATATACTTGGCCAGTGGTTCCCAACAGGTGGTCCGCACCACCCTAGGGGTCCCAAAACGATGTTCGGGGGTCTGTGATGGGTCTTTGGGAAATAATTTTAAATAAACGTAACGTAAAATATTTTTGAAGCCTTGGCTTTGAATAATAATACACACACAACTTCAACATTCTAAGTGATATAACTGCTAGCGATCATTGACAGGTGACAGTTACTGCACAATCATAACTTTAAAATTGGACATTTTTTAACATTTCGAATCTAAAGAGCTCAAAGGACAGATGTGTCTTCCCATAAGATAATGAACCAGATTTGATTTCTTTATAAGTATTTAAATGAATACCTAGCTTAGAAAACTACCATTTTATATAGACATTGTTAACTTATGTCTAACCGAAATAACTTAAGTCTAACTATCTATATTAGGGTGGGCGGGTTACGCCCGAAAAGGACTAATTTTACTATTCCAAAGGATATGCCCGATTTTCATATTTTAAGGACTGTTTTAATTTGAGTATTTTTATTCTAAGTTAAAGTCGCCATTCTCGTTGAAAGGATTCTTAGCAATTGAGATTTATTGTAACCAGGATACGGTTCAAAATGGAAGAGAACCTAGAACTTAACATATATAACTGATTTCATAAAATTCTTGTGAACAACCTTAGCCTTGTTGCACAATGTCTGTCAACGAAACCGACTACCGAAGTTCGAGAAAATATTGAAAGATTGCGGAAAGTGGGATTAGTAATGTGATAGATGGGTTTTACCCTGGTATTTTTCTATATAATAAGACAATTTCTAATTATATATTATATAGGACAACGCTACAGTGGGAGTCCAAAATTTAGTCTATCCAGGTTTAATTAGGATAGTGATATTTAAGGAGTGCCTGACATCCCGCAGGTGTGGGCCAGTTATCTAAGTCCCCTCTGAAGGAGGACATAACTTTTAGGAAAAATCCAAGGGCCATATACCGGGTTCAGCATTCATTTCAGTTGTAAAATGTTTCACGGATTAAAATAAGCTCCAAGAGCATAGTTCTTTTTTCTTCAACTTCCATTTTCCCTACTAGCGATTTCTTGCATACTGAGTTTCAGTTATGTAGCCCACTAAATATCTAAATACATATTTAACATTTAAGATTCAGATTTATAGCATTTAGAGGGTCCTTGCCATTGAAATGATTGGAAGAAGGGGTTCATGCATTTGTTGTTTGTTGGGAACCTCTGTACTAGGCAAACTTTCTTTGAATAAAGTATTTTGTTCATTTTGCCTTAATTATAGCGTACTATTGAAACTACACATAAACCTCATTTAAACCCAATATTTTAAAACATAATAATATTAAATATTTAACAAACCTATATCTTTAATACTGTTTCTCCAACCATCCTCTTCCTGCAGAAACATTAGGAACATGGAATCCTTACTGATGATGGGGTGAGACGCGATTCGGTGTAAAAATGTCTATAAAATAGAATATTTACACTATAATAAATGAACTACATTAGTTCCATGAGTAATATATAAATTTAAATTAAAATGGATGAGTAGAATTAAAAACAAGAGTAAAATTCCTTTACAGGAAAATTAACATTTAAAATTTGGCACAAATGGGTATTTACTGTAGTATTTTACATCATATTTAGGACTTGATACTAATTTTATTTTTATTCTGTATATATAATACAGTTGTTGGAGACTAGATAGGCTAGACATTAGGAAATATATATTTTTTCTTGTTTGGTAGGCGTGAGGCTCTTGGCTGCACTGTATGATTTTTCACACCACTTATTTTTATTATTTCTTGATGACTAATAATATTTACTGACACTATTATGGGAAAGATGGAGGTAGGTAAGGACATAAAACTCCATATTTTTAAAGCAATATTTCTTCCAACATTATTATTAGGCAGTGACTGCTAGTTTATTCAAGACAAACACTTAAGCAGGATTAAAGCTGCTTAAATGTGATTCATGCAAAGAATATTGGGCAAAGCTAGGAGAGCAAGATAAGAAATGAAAGAATAATAGAATAACTTCAGATCTCCTCAGTGAAATCATTAATAGAACACCGAAAACTCCAATGGTATGGGTATATACATAGAATGGGAGAAGACAGAGTGGCAAGGAAATGTACGGAGCCGAGGCCAAACGGTAGAAGACCACGAGTCAGACCTATGAAGGGGTTATCTAGAGCATATCCAAGCGCTAGCAATGGAAAGAGGGAAAACACTGGCTTAGGCGAAGCTGCTTGATAGGGACCAAGGTGTGTGGACCAAGTGGCTAGAGTCTCCTCCGTGCTGAAAGGTACAGGGAGGAAGAGAAAGAAGAAGAGAAGATTTTCGACAATGCCTAATTGTGTGAGAGGCCACCAGTTGCCTGATGGGTCTCACATACCTGGAGGAGGTTGTAAGTGAAACCTCATATAATTTATGCTTGAAAAAGTCCTCTCAGAACTGGGATTTGAACTCACAACCTTTGGAATGGGAACGCTCACACAGCCATGATGGGCTCCTGTATTCATCAGGAAATGATTTTAAGGAAAAATATTTGGGAAGGTTTAGATTGTAGCAAGAATTACTCAGGCATTGGTGTATTAATGTGTCTCTATTAAATTATGTGTGGTAACTGATAGTTGATTTCTTCACATGTAGTTAGATAGGTCTGTAAGTCAAATGATAGTCATGTAAATCAGTATTTTGTAATTAAGTGGAATGTCACAGTGTTTGTCTAGCAAGTGTTGAAGTAGCGGAAAACAGCGAGCATTAACATTCTTCTTAAACTAACAACTTAATATTACATTAAAGTACCTCCAATGCAGCCCTTCTCCTATCGATGAAGTCGGGATCGAACGTGTCATTTGAGTTCCCGAGAACAGGGAATGAATGTTTCTTTTCAGGTAACGGGGGTATAACAGCCCAAGGGTAGGTAGAGCACAGGTAATGGCGTAATTGTTCGAATTCTGAATATCTTCTCCATATTTGACCCAATCCATGTTCGATGATTTCCCAGCTGTTGTCAGTTATTCTAAAAAAACAAAACATGGAAACTGAATGATAGTGTATATACTTTTATAATTGTCGATTCTGTTCAAAATAAGTTATTTCTTTTAAAGTGATCAGTAAATTGGAAAACACAAATCACCTCTAGAAAATAATTCAATATATAAATTCATTAATAAATTAAATAATTTTGCGTAATTATCTTTAATAATTACCCATGACATCCTATATTATAAACTCTTATTATTCCGTAAATAAATTCATAGCAAATACTACCAAAATGGTAATAATGCTATGATATTAATTTAACTCATTTTACTAAGTTGAACTTAATTCTTTCGATCTAAATTTTTTTTTTTTTCATAACATGATCTTTCATTTGTCTCATCAAAGGTCATAAATAAGGGATTATAATGGATAACAAATTTGAACTGATAATTCTCACGACAACTAGTGCTGTATATAACTTTTTCTAGCAGAATTAATGTTTAATTTTTGTTGTTAATTATGATTTATAATTTTCTTTACTTGTGTAAATTCTTTAAAATGAAAATTGTTAATATGCTTAAGCACTGTTTTGTGTTATAAAATCTCTCAGTAAATTTATGTTCAGTAAATTAATGAGCAATATTACTTTCATTTACCTATATATAGTAAGGCAAATTATTGCGATCGTGACAATTTTAGAATTCCAGTTTTTAACGGAAATACACATTTTAGAATCTCCTGAGTCCAAATAACCAAGCCCCGAAAAAAGGTCTGTGTGTGTGTGTGGTAAGTCTAGCACAAAAATGTAAAGCTGCACAAAACTGAAATTTCATATGCTCGAGATGTTACAGCAACTTTTTTATCAAAATCAGCAAACCAGAAGAGCCACTTTATACTATGTATTTTGCACCTTTTTCTTTGATTTTTACTTTCACTTACATATATATGAAATTTTTTTTTAATGCAATCGTGAAAATTTTTGAATACCAGTTTTCAACAGAAATGCATGTTTTAAGGTCCCCTAAGTCCAAATGACCAAGTCCTGCAAAAACGTCTGTGTGTATGTGGTAACTCCCTTGCATTAACGAAAAGTCCTATGAAACCGAAATTTCATATTTAAGACAAATATACGCCCGAGATGTTACAGAACCTTTTTCATCAAAAACAGCTGACCAGAAGAGCCACTTTATACCATGAATTTCCCGATTTTCTCAAAATGGCTCTAACGATTTTGATTAAACTTGCTATATGAATGTAAAATTTGATGGGCTTTAATATCATGTAGGTAACATTTTGATTGAAATAGTTTGACAGGGCTTAAATGGCGATATTTCAAAATTTCTTCCTTTAAAGTACCTATAATTTTGTAGATTTTATAAAATTGACCATATCATCTGATTAGCATTGCTGAAAAACAGGCAAATATATAAGTTGAATGAATTTGACATCCAACTAAAGGAGATAACTGAAAAAATATTTTTTTAATGCAATTTTATGTTTTTGAACATAAGAGCAGTAATATATATGTATGATATACCGTTGGAATGCCAAAGATTTTAGAAAAAATATCATCATACATACAACTTGTAAAAGATGAGAAGCCAAAAAAACTGATTATTTTAGATAATAATAAATTAGATTTTTTAATAAAAAACATGTTTCTATAGAAATTCAATTTAATTAATTCTTTATTAGTTTCACTGGTTATTATCTCTAACTGTGTTTATAAATTCTTTAATCGATTTTAAAAACGGCTCTTAGTGAAAGTCATGTGTTGCCCGCACCAGAATTTTTTTTCATCTCTAAGTGTATTTAAAAATTCTGAAATTAATTTTAACAACGGAGGTAAGTGAAAGTGGTGTGTTTTTTTGTATATTTTTTTTAGCATAACAACACTATTTTTGCCCAGCTTACTTAAAATTTCTAGATATATTTCTATGTTAAATGTTAGAATGTTACACTCCAATGCCAATAGAACATGATAGAATTATAATTCTAGTTTCACTGTTCTTTTATTTTATTTAAATGACAAAACCAAAAATAAGTGAGTCACTAATACAAATCGTAGGATGTTTGATGTAAATGATCAAAAAAATAAAATCAACTGAAAGTGGTTAAACTTCAGTAAAAAGAATTTAATGAATGTCACAAGTCTTAATAATGTAAGCAATAGGGCAATGACCGGTAGTTGAGGAATTAGATAAACGTTAATCAAACTGTAATGGAGGTGAAATCTTATCTAAATTGAGGCTGCAATTTCATAAGAGGAGCTATTCATAAATCTTATTTAAACAATAAAAAACTCTTACTGATGCAGTAAACTGTTTTAATTGTCAATTAACTCTAAAAGCAGTGCAAATTGTCTAAAAATAGTTTATGATAATGGAATGTAAATAAAACACAGTTAAATATAAGTGAATCGTAACTATAGTGACAAGAAAAAGATGATTATTTTTTTGTTTCCTACTAGGAACTTTCACTACAACAGAAATGAAAACTTTTGAAGACTTGTGGGAACCTGGAATTTAAAAATAATTGAGAAGTTGATTTATTTAGTACTATATCTGTTCTAAGATATTTTAAAGACAAAAACAAAAAAAAAATAATACTTCATTAATAAATCAATTTATTTGATTCTTTTTGCACCAAAATCAATAATTATTGTTTAACGGAATAGATAAAATTATTTTTGCCCTAGGTAAAGAAATGTTTTGTTATGATATAGAACAAAGTGAAATGAGTAGTTGTACCTTTTGAAAATAAAGGACTTGGGTGTTCTTTACATAAAACTGTATCACAGGATTTCATAAAAAATATGTTAAAATATTTATTTTACAAAATATGCCCTTTAGTAATGTCTGGAAATCAATTTCTCGATTGCCCTACTTTAGTTTTTACATCAAAATCACAGTTAAATACTTTTTAAATGAGATCAAATGTGCACTGAAGTATTATGTATCGTTTTAGATACATATTGAAACAATGAACCTTTTTAAAAATGAAAAATTAATGCTAGAACATAAGTAAAGGTATGAAAAAGTACCTTGTTTCGACGAGATATACTGTGTAACAATCCCTGATATTTAATGCTGGTGTTGTCCTCTTTTCAGACTCAGAAACACTTATATCCATATGATGCAAAAGGCAATCCTGCAAAATTACAAAATTTGATGATTTTTTCCTTCGAATCTTTCCTGAATACATTATAATTGTTGTATTAATACTGAAATCACCAAGGTAACGCAAAAATTCGATATTATCTAATCTAGAATGATAAGAAAAAATTGATAATATTCTAAAAAGATAATAAATAACTCACAGTCAAGTCTACATCATATTCCTTATCTTCTATCTTACGATCTGACGACTCAGCCATTAATCTGGTTCATCAAAGGTATTATTAGAAAAAAATAAAGTACTATTTTCACCTAAAACCAAAACCATCGAAACTCATCGATCTAAGAAATTATTTATTTACTAATACCAGCTATAATTCAAGACTCGAGGAGGGTTATGTCGGGTTATAATCGTTATCAGAATAAACAACATGTATCGATCAACTACGAAAGAAAAAATGTTTCCAAAATGTCTTAAATATATGTTAAATATACATTATTGTTCTTCCCGTAATGTGTTTGGAACAATGTGAGACTTCTCAAAACACTATACGACTTGTTTTAAAAAAGAGAGAGATGGAATCAATAAAAGGACACGTCTTGTTCGTAGTAACTCCTGTGTTTTTGTTTGTTTGTTTATTCTGGGCGAATGCTCGTAAACCTAAATATACAATCCTATATAATTGTAAAACGTCTCTGATTTTCAGTATTCAGGACAATCATGGCTTCGAGGGCCAGTGTAGTTTTAGTGGCTCTGTTGGCTCTTTGTCCATATTTTGGTAAAGTTTATTTATTTATTTTTATTTTTAATCCAGATTAACAGTTTAATACTTTTATTAGGAAAATTTGTATAGATTTTAATATTGAAAATGAAGGCAATCATCAACTTCGTTTATTTTATTATTCAAATTTTTTTTTTTAAAAACACGATTGACGTTTTGGAGTTCAATGGTTATTAGTACAGTGAAATTTGGTAAAAAAACAGGCAAAACCCAAACATACAAAGAAAAAAGCTGAACCCTTTCAGAGATTGTTCTGTACCCTCCCCTTAATTACTGGTAAAAAGTCCCAGAGTTTTCTGCGTCGGGTTTTGTAGGAGAGAAGGAGAAATCAGAAAGAAAAAATTAAAGTACTTTAAAATATTTATAAAAATGAAAATATAAATATTTTTGCTAAAATTAATGGTACTATAGAAGGGTTTTCCCACTAAATTTCTTCAAACTCTGCGAAATATGAGTGTTCATGAGAAAATGCCAGACTTAATTTGATTTTTTAAAATTTGTTATCGTATATATGATCAATCACAATTAACATACGAGTAGATTCTCTAAAAAAACTTAATTTTAAAGCCTAAATAATTAATAATAATTAACCATTGCCGCTTTACCCCAGTGAGTTAAGCTTAAACATTTTAAATAATTTCCAATACCATAGATGGATTGTGTTTTTTATTTGTTTAATCATATGGCTTATACCAATAAGTACAAAATCTACCCATTGTAAGATCATTATTTCCTTTTTTAAGATGTAAATATACACATTTTTCCCATTCTCATAAAGTAATTCAATTTTTACAGCTCGCACTATCCGCGTCCTAGTAAAGTAAACATCGTACCATTCAAGGATAAGACACCCAGAAGTTCAGTTTACTGTAAAATAAACTTAAAATGTTCACATTTTTTAATTCAACGATCAATATCTAAACGATAAATCAACTACGGGTAATCATGGCAAATGTCTTTTAAAATTGCTATTGGCGGAGCCTTAACAATAATCTTTATGTTTTGTAGTTTCCAAGATAACGCTTTCGAAAGTACTCAGTTTTTGGTTCCAAAAAAGTTGAATCACCAATTCCTTAATTCATTTTGCTAAATATCATAACAATTGTTATCCTACGAAGATTATGAAGATAAATCGAATTATGACTGATCTTAACTCCAATTTGAGTGGTAATGTATGTATGTATAGTCGACTGTAGAAACTATTATAGGTGGAATAATCAGGAGTCAGTCTTTTTCTAAATATTTTAATTTTGTCGAAGTTTCGGCTCAAGCTTGTGAGCCATCATCAGGACATTACTGAGCCATGTCCAAGCATAAACTGGATTAATGGAGTATAAACTGGAGCTCCAAGCATAAACTCCAGCTCACAAGCTTGAGCCGAAACGTCGGCAAAATTAAAATATTTAGAAAAAGGCTAACTCCTGATTATTCCACCTATAATAGAAATCCCTAAGTTTAAGTAAAATATTTTTTCTTTCTAAAAATTGGAAATCAACATTTTGCTAAAAGATATTGTTCTTTTATACGAAATACGTAATACGAAAATTATGAAGATAAAGTACAATATGCCATTTTAACTAGCTTTCATTTGAGTGGTAATATATATTTTTGGGTTAAATAGTTTCCAAGATAAAAATTTACAAGTTAAACCTTTTCTTTTTTAAAAAAGCTCGGAAAACGATATTTTGTTATTTCATTGTGTAAAATATCTTAAAAAGTGTACTTCCTAAGAAAATTATGAAGATAAAGTAAATCCTAATTAATTAGCTTTGATTTAAGTGGTATGTATTTGTACGCTAAAGAGCTGTCGAGATAAAGGTCTTTAAGCAAAAACTTTTTTTTCTCTTAAAAATAAGAAATCAATATTTAGTTAGATTATTTTGCCAAATATATACCGTATATTGTTCCTTCAGTATCTCCGTAACCATTCATTTTAGCAAAAATATATATATATGAAAATTTTTTGAAGATATTTTAAAGTACTTTAATTTTGTATAGGATAATGTTTCCGATAAAGACAATAATTTTTGAAGTATTCACAAAAAAATATTTTTTTTCTGATACTCCCCCTTTCCCTACAAAACCTGACGCAGAAAACTCTATAACTTTTTACTACTTAATAAGGGAAGGGTTCTGAACAATTTAGACGTTGATTTCCAATAGGTACTAAAGGACATTTTTTTTCTAAATTGATATTTTGACATATTTGTATACTAATGGTTTAGTTTTACCTAATTCCGTCACCAGATTTTATCTAAAAATCCTTTTAAAACGTTTTAGAAAATTGCATTTCATTCCAAAAGGTGCTAAAAACATTTCCTTCCAAAAGGTACTATATCCTCTGTAAACAGATATAACCTTTCCTTTCATTTCCTTCCAAAAGGTACTATATTTCCTACTATACGGCAGAAGCACCTAATTCCGTAATATATCACCATTAATTTACTTTTTTTTTCATATAATGCATTCTTATTGATTCATTTAGTACGTATTGAATCACTGCTACTATTTTGATCAATAGTTTTAACCTAATAATCAGTTTTATTTGACCATTATTATTATATTTGACCATTATTATTATTTTCTGTATATATAGTATGAATGAGGTCTCTTATCAATATTATTATTGTTCATTTTGTAACAAATTGTAATATATCTCAATAAAAAAAAAAAAAAAAATAAAAAAAATAAAAAATAAAAATAATCAGTTTTAGGCTGTTTAAAAAAACTTAATAGCCTCACTTCGTTTCTCGTAGGTTCCCAATTAAATTAAGTTATTTCATAGTATTTCTTCTTGCAGCCACATAAATTTGATATAAAAATCTTAAGAAACTCACATTTTAATAGAATAATGGTATTTTATCCATAAAATGGTCGGTACTAGAATTCTCAGATCTTGCTAAATAAGTGTGTCTGATCTAACTTAGTAGTCGATTTCTTTATGTAAAATAAAAGCTCAAAAATTATTATTTTTCAGTATCTATGGTTATACATTGTTTACACGTTGTTAATGATATAGATACATTTTCTATTTTATAAGTATTTTTTATTTTATAGGTAAAATACCGAAATAAAAGTTAGTCATTTATCAGTCTTTACAGTTAAATATTGTTAAATCGTAGCTAATAATATAAATACATTTGTTAAATTCACAGACAAATTTTATAATTACATACTTTCTTATTATAGTGCCAAAAATAAAGAAAAAGTCCTTTGAATATTCGCTGTCTTTATGAAGAATAGAAAATAAAATCTAGTTAACCAACAAGGAAAGATATTTCTCAGGGTAATAATATGGAAATATACATAACTTAGTAATTAACATTTATAAAAATTAACGTAACATAAAGACATTAGTTGTGAGTAGTGGTGTATGCGGAAGGTTACGATGACTGTTATCTCGCGTTATATCTTCCAAAAAGAAATCTGGAACTTGTCATAAATTAAGACGTTGATTTCCAAAAGGTACTATATCCACTTTAAACAATTTTACTGGAAACGCAAAAATCTATCATTTATTTATTACTGGATCAATATACTTGATTATTTTTTTTATTAAAATCTAAAGTTGATTTTTTACTTTGTTCACAACTCATTTTTTCCAAATGGTTGTACTTTTCCCATGACTTTGGAACAATATAATATGGATATAGTACTTTTTGGAATGAAACTTGGATATAGTACTTTTTGGAACTCAACGTCTTAATTTATGAAAAGTTCCAGATTTGTTTTTTAGTTCGGGTTGAAACCTAATTTTATTTTACTATATCTTCATATTTGATATTAGAAGGAAATCATAACCATATGAGGTCTAAAATTGCATAATTTTTTTTTGTTCTTTACGAAATTCATTTATAAAGTCAATTAATAACCAGAAGTTAAGGGCGCGCTAAAGGATGACAGTTTCGAATGAAGGATGGGGTAGTTGGGGCGGCGGCCATACATCATCTACCAAAAATATAGAAAACTATTTATCCTGAAACCAAGGTCTGTAGGTCCACATTGCGGGTCTTCGTCGGGGCTAAATAGTAACAGTAAGGGTTTCTATAGAGTTAATAAATAAATAAATATTGTTACGAAAAAAAAAATAGTAAAATTAAAAACAGTAGTAAGCAGAACTCCACGTTTAGTGGCACACTGGAGTTAGAGGAAGAGGAAGAAAAAATCTGGTGCGGGCAACACACGACTTTCACTTACCTACATTTTTAAAATCAACGAAACAATTTTCAAATACAGTTAGAGATAAAAATACGTGAAACTATTAAAGAATTAATTAAATTGAATTTATATAGAAACATGTGTTTTATTAAAAAATCTATTATATTATTATCTAAAATAATCAGTTTTATATGCTTTTCATCACTCTCCATTAACTTTTAAAAGTTTGTGCATTAGATAATATTTATTCTAAAATATTTAGCTTTCCAACGGTATATTACACGTGTATATTACTGTAGCTATGTTAAAAGTAAAAAAAAATTGCATTAAAAAAATATTTTTGCAGTTTTCTTCTTTAGTTAGATATCGAATTTGTTCAACTTATATATTTATGTGTTTTTCATTGGTTGTAACAAGATAATATATTTATTTTTATAAAATCTACGAAATTATAGGGAAAAAAATGTAAAATATCGGCATTTAAGCCCTCTCAGACCATTTTAATCAGAATGAAAACTACATGATATTAAAGCCCATCAAAATTTACATCATATAGCGAGTTTAATCAAAATCATCGGCATCGTTTTTGAGAAAATCATAAAAAGGTGCAATATGCATGGTTTAAAGTGGCTCTTCTGATTAGCCGATTTTAATGAAGACGTTTTTGTAACATCTCGGGCGTATATTTGTCTTAAATATGAAATTTCAGTTTCATAGGACTTTTCGTTTCCGCCCGGAATTTACCCCACACACAGACCTTTTTGTGGGACTTGGTTATTTGGACTCAGGGGAACCAAAAACGTGTAAACGTTGAAAACTGGAATTCGAGAATTTTCACGATCGCAATACTTTCCCTTACTATATATAGTAAGTGAAAGTAAAAAATTAGTCAATGATAAAAAGTAATTAGAACCAATAAAGCAATGAGTTAGTACAGGATTATGAATAATAGTATAAAATGAGGTGCGCGCGACACACGACTTCACTTACCTCCGTTGTTAAAATTAATTTAATATTTTTCAAATACATTTAGAGATGAAAACAGATTAACAAATGAATTACATAAAGTTTCGATGGAAATATGTGTTTTAGTAAATTATTAATTAAATTTTATTAATAATAATCAGTTAGTTATATCGCCTTTCCATCGCACTCCATTAACTTTTACAATTCCGTGTATTAGATTACATTTTTACTAAAATCTTTGGATAAACAGCGGTTTATATTATACATCTATATTACTACTCTTGGGTTCAGAAACACAAAAATTGTATAACAAATATCTGTGCACATTTCCCCTTTAGTTGTTTATCAAATTATCTCAACTTGCATATTTAACTGCTGTTTATTAATGTTAACAAGACGATGTGCCTCATTTTTTGGAATCCACAAAATTGAATGTACTTTAGAGGTTGGAAATTTAAAATATCAACATTTAAGCCCTGACAGACTATTTTAATCAATGAATGAATAAAGGTACATTGAATAGTAATCAATTACAATAAAACTTATAACAAAATAATGAAAAGACAATTTATGAATAATATAATAATTTCCAACATAATAAATATATTATTTTACATAATACGGCGAAACACGATAAATAACATAATAAAGTTAACAAATAAGTTTATTCATTTATTATAAATGATTTAATTTGGCAACATTGCCTGGCATAATAATAAATGTTTTTTAATTCCTCAATATCTTCGGTGGTAAACAGGACGATAAAATTTGTACTGTTCATATTTAAGGCCCTAGGGATGTAATGGGTTCGGAACGGTGCGTAGATGGGGCATCGGATAAAAATGTGGAATAAGTCCTCTCTTTCGTTTAGATTACATAGAGTGCAGTTTTCCTTGGGTTTAAAATGGCAGTATATATTGTTAAATGTTAATTTGATATTGTAGTTTCCAGAAAGTCTTAGTTGTGCAAATATTTTTATAACAGGGAACGGTGCGTTTAATAATAAGTAAGCTTGAGGCTTATGTCTATTGTTATGAATGGATGGATAGAGTGGGTTGTATTTACCGGGGGTGATTAACTTCTGTTTATCTATTGTCTCCATATGATTTGTAAACAGTATCATTGTTTTGTGCATTTCTAACTGAAAAAACAATCTGGTGCGGGCAACACAGAACTTTCACTTACCTCCATTTTTAAAATCAATGAAAGGATTTTCTAATACAGTTAGAGATTAAAATACGTGAAACCATTAAAAAAATAATTAAATTGAATTTCTATAGCAACAAGTGTTTTATTTAAAAAATCTGTTATTATTATTATCTAAAATAATCAGTTTTGTCGGCTTTTCATCACTCTTTATTAACTTTTACAAGTTTGTGTATTAGATAATATTTATTCTAAATCTTTAGCTTTCCAACGGTATATTATACGTGTATATTACTGTTGCTATGTTCAAAATAAAAAAATTGCATTAGAAACATATTTTTTTAGTTTTCTCCTTTAGTTAGATATCGAATTCATTCAACTTAAATATTTATGTGTTTTTCATCAGTGGTAACAAGATAATATATTTGTTTTTATAAAATCTACAAAATTAAAGGTACTTTACAGGAAAAAAAATGTATAATATCGGCATTTAAGCCCTGTCAGACCATTTTAATCAGAATGAAAACTACATGATATTAAAGCCCATTAAATTTTACATCGATATAGCGAGTTTAAACAAAATCGTCGGAACTGTTTTCGAGAAAATCGAAAAAAGGTGCAAAATACAAGGTATAAAGTGGCTCTTCTGGTAAGCTCATTTTGATGAAAAAGGTTTTGTAACGTCTCGGGCGCATATTTGTTTTAAATATGAAATTTACTCGCCGCTTTAGGCTACTCCAACACTTACTAGACAAACGAACAAACCTTCCTCTGAACTACAAAAGGCTCATCTACATGACTATTATAAGACCAATCTGGATTTACGGAGTAGAGCTTTGGGGCTCTACTAAACCATCAAATTCTTCCCGCATCCAATCCTTACAATCCGAAATCCTTCGTAAAATCCTCAACGCTCCTTACTTTGTCACGAATTAACTTATCCATAAAGTCCTTAAGGTTCCCTATGTTACTGATTTGGCCCGAACCAGGTACCAAACCTTTCATGACAAACTCCATTCGCACTCTAACCCACTTTCAATCCTTTCTTCCTCATCAATTCCGGATAATCCTCCGAGGTGTCTGAAAAGGAAATGGCCCCGGGACCTTCTAGTTTAGAATATTTTTAGAGGGCTTCCAATGTATATCATGTCATTGTATTATATAACACATCACATTTACTTGATGTATTTTTGTTAATACAGTTGTAAATACTAATAAAATGATTTAAACAAAATAATGAAATTTCAGTTTCATAGGTCTTACCGTTTCCGCCCGAGAGTAACCACTGGAATTCGAAAATTTTCACGATCGCAATACTTTCCCTTACTATATATAATAAGTGAAAGTAATAGATGGGACTCTAATATAGACTGTTTGTTTAATCGACTTAATAAACAATATAATTGGTGAGACCAGTTGTTTTTTTGTTCTTTATTTGTGGGATTATTCGTTTTCTTTAGTGTATTGAAGTATATTTTCGGGAGTCGGTTATCACTGAGTTTTAAAATGTTATGCACCCAAGAGAGAGAAAGCTTTAATATTGAGATTAGAATATTTTAATCAGAATGAAACCCACATCATATTAAAGTTCATTAAATTTCACATCCATATAGTGAGTTAAATAGCCCCGTTAGGGCTGTTTTTGAGAAAATCGTAAAAAGGTGCAAAATACATGTATAAATATATGTAGACAAAGAACTAGAATATAGAGTATTCTATTAGAGATATATACAATGAACAAAAGATAATTAGATTAGATTAGCTATAATAAGCTATAATTTTATTTTTTTTAAAATATTTTATTATTTTTGTATATGTTAAAGGTAAAGCAGCTGAGATAATGATGAACAGACAAGATTGCGGTGAACGCTGCGGCCTGCTGGACGCAAACCAATATTCTCAAGTCGCTCAAGGTGAAGAGTTTTTTTTTGTTTAGAGCCTTATAAATTTCACATACATATAGTTATTTGGAAATAATAAACCATTTTGTAATATATTCTCTATTTATTTTCTCGATATATTTCGGTGTCATACATAGTTATTGAGGGTGGATTTCATTTAGGTGTGTTTGTAGGCGTAGTGTTTTGTTACTGTGTGAATGTGGTTTGCGTGCGTGGGGTATAATTAACCATTTGTATGAGCTTGAGTCAGTTCGTGTCTATAACTTAGGAAATGCAGTTCCGGAATATATTGTGGGTCTAAATATAAAAGCGGTGATGTTTAAGGGGAGTTAAGGTTTTTTTAACACATCCGTATTTATAGGCGAGTTTTAAAAGTATTCGGAATTCGCGAATCATTCTGTAATTTCCTCGCTTTTGACTTTTTTGTTTTCTGTTTTTAATCAGTTGTTTAATTAATTAAGTCTGTAGGAGGGAGATCGACCCTCCTGGGGCAGACCCAGCCTCTATAATGTGGGTACCAGGATTGGGTGAAAAACCTGGCGGCTGAGCGTTGTCAAGGCCTAATGACCTCCTTGCAGAGCACTGTTACTCCTATAAACAAATCGAACCTCTATATGTACTCAGTCCAAGATCCTTCATAAGTTGTATAGCTACAGGTTTTTTTTTTCTACTAGTTGAGGAGGTATACAAAAGCTAAAACCAAAAATCATTTTATTTTTAACGACATGAACATTCATTTACGAAAATATAAAAATAGAAGAGTCAAAAGTGTTCGGAATAACGCGGTTTTCTTCTTACGTTAATGGAGTTCTTACATTAATGGAGTGATCATACATAAAAATCCGGTTTTTATGTATAATTTTACATTTTTTTTTTTTTTTTGGAACCCGCAAAACTGTAGGAACAGTTATTGTACATGTAGAAGTACAGAAACAAGCCAAAATTTGGTCATTTGTGGTATTTTTTCTTATTAGATCAATAAGAAATCTTTCATTTTTAATATTTTTTGGACAACCACTTTTTTGCTTTTATGTTTTATTATTATATCCTCCACACTATACTCGGCCATCCCCATTAGCTCATCATTATTATTATATATTTTTTTTTTTTTTAGACGTTTCAACCATTTATCTCAGAATGATTCGAAACCTTAGGTTCAATGATAACAAGAAAAAATGAAATCCAAGAAGAAATAAAGTCCCGGATAAAGGTGGGAAATGCGTGTTATTATTCGGTTGCTAAATTGCTTAGCTCGCGGCTTCTGTCTAAAAACTTAAAGGTTAGAATTTATAAAACTATTATTCTTCCAACGGTTCTTTACGGATGCGAAACATGGCCGCTTACTTTGAAGGATGAACAACGGCTTAAGGTTTTCGAGAATAAGGTACTGCGTAAAATATTTGGTCCGAAGAGAGATGAGGCCACTGGGGAGTTTAGAAGGTTGCGCAACGCGGAATTGCGGAGTTTGTACTCTGTGAATATAATTGAGTTGATAGCATCGCGGAGACTCAAATGGGCGCGTAAAGTTGTTGGGCTTAGTGAGGAACGGATTCCGAGAAAGTTGGTATTCGCTGAACCGACTGGTAGGCGTCCGAAAGGTAGGCCGAAGCGTCGATGGGAGGATTGCATTAAGGCTGATCTCGGGGGCTTGGGCTTGACCGGTGAACATTGGACGAGTCTGTGCAGGCGAAGTTTGGTGGTATCGGCATCGAACCTTCGGGTTCGGTAAGCCTATTATTATTATTATTATGATTCGAAACCGCCGATCAATCGTTGCGTTTATACTTACGCCTTATTTTAAAAACCTTTCTTTCAATGTTTGGGTATCAGTTACATGAGGAAGAATAATTGTTTAGAACCTAAAATTATATCTCAGATTAGTGAGAATATGAATATATGAAAACACTATACAATAGGATATCACAATTCCCAAATACTCTTCACACGGATCTTGGAATTTTACATTATTAATAGATTAAAAAAACAAAAAAGCAATAATAGTATATTTTAAAGATTTATTAGTTAAAAAGAATTATTTAAATGAATTTTTGTTTGAAATACTTATTCAATGAAAATAAATACGAATTCCGAATACTTTTGACACTCACTGTAGTTTTCCCATTCTAGAAACTGACAGTATTTTTTACACGCTGCCACTAAATTTAATCATGATGACGATTGAGATGTCGATTTCCAAAAGGTACTATATCCACTTTAGAAATTTTTATAGGAAACGTAAAAATCTGTCATTTATTTATTGTCGAACCAATTTACGTGATTATTTTTTTATTAAAATCGAAAGTTGATTTTTAAGTGTGTTGCCAACTCATTTTTCTAAATTATTGCACTTTTCCGATGATTTTAAACAATATAATATGGATATAGTACTTTTTGGAACGAAACATAGATATAGTACTTTTTGGAAATAATTAAAAGGGATATAGTACTTTTTGGAAGAATATAACGCCGGTACGTTGGTAACAGTCACTATAACCTTCCTAATACATTACCGATAACTACCGTCTTTATATCGTTAATTACTAAGTTTTGTATATTTCCTTATTCTCTCTCTGAGAAATATCTTTCTTTGTTGTTTAATTACATTGATTATCTATTCTTCATAAATAGAGTGAATATTCGAAGGACAATTTATCTATTTATGAAACTATAAAAAGAAAGTATGTAATTATGAAGTTTGTTTTGAGCTAGTATTTACTATTTGTGTGACTTTAGAAAATGTATCTATATCATTAACAACGTGCAAACAATGTATAACCATAGATACTGAAAAATAATAATTTTTGAGCTTTTATTTTACATAAAAAAATCGACTACTAAGTTAGATCAGGCACGGATTTTCTTCACATATTTAGTGAGTTCGTGGAATGCTAATTCCAACTATTTGCTGCATCAAATACCATTATTCTATTAAAATTTGAGTTTCTGAAACATTTTAAACCAAATTTATGTTGCTGCAAGAAGAAATACTATGAAAAAAACTTAATTTAAGTGACAACCTAAAAGAACCAAAGCGACGCAACTAAGTTGTTTCAAACGTCCTAAAAACTGATTATTAGGTTAAAACCAGTGATCAAAATAATAACGGTGATTCAAGACGTGCTAAATGAACCAATAAAAATGCATAAAATGATGAAAACAATAAATTAATGGTGATATATTACTGGGTTAGGTGCTCCTGCCGTACAGTAGGAAATATAGTACCTTCTGGAACGAAACATGGATATAGTACCTTTTGAATGAAATAAAATAAGGATTTAGTACCTTTTATAATGAAATGAAATTTTTAAATACTTTTTTAAAGGATTTTTATGTTTCTTAGATAAAATTTGATGACGGATTTAGATAAAACTATACCATTAGAATACAAATATGTGAAAATATCAACTTTGCAAAAAAATGACCTTTAGTAGTACCTTTTGGAAATCAACGTCTCAATTGTCAAATGATGGATTTTTTTTTTCCCTGTCTAAATCTTTAATATTTATTTTTTAATCAAGAGATGTCGAGGCTTTGTGGAAACCATATCCTTTTATAAGTTATGGTAATTATTTTTTACCACAAAACTGAGCTAGGATAAGTTATACGGAAACATAAAGTAGAAAAGCTGAGCTAATATGGAATCGATAATGAGGCTACTTAGTAAGTTGTGTCGACCAGGGAGGTAGGAGGGGAACCTAGTCCAAAGAGGTAGGAATCTTATAAGAGGGTTAGTATCAACTTTATACATTAACCGCTTCAACTTTATTAACTATTTACTACTTAACGTTGCCGACTGCTTCTTCATCACCTTAATGGGATGGAATTTTCAAATAATAACGGTAAATGTTAGGTCCTAGCGACACATTTCATATGACAAATTATATTTTTTAATCTAACAGATGTGGAAACTGCCGTCAAATATTTAATCCGAGCACCAACGAATCTAGAGTGAATATCAAACATGTTACATTTTTAGGGATGAAAAAACGTTACAGAATGTCGAAATAACGTGATGGTATCAACATTTCTTTGTGTTTTACCTGTGTTGTAGTGGCTAGCATCATTTCTGTGCCCAAGGTCGCACGTTCAAACACGGAAAATGTCCCTATGATTTTTTTTTAATGGGAGAAAAAAATCCTTCGTTATGCCATCCTTCAAAGGAAACGTAAAATGGTGGTCAGGTACTCGTTAAAAATACCCATTCTAATTAAACCTGGATAGGCAAAATTTAGGGTTTCTACTTTAACATTCTACGATAGCCACAGGAGTCTAGAATGACGTTAAATGAATAAAAATAAACTAAAATTTAAAACAGTGAGCTTCGATGCTCTACTTAACCGTTTCGTAAAATCCTCAACGCTCCTTACTTTGTCGCGAACGGATCACTTGTAGCTGGGTGGTTAACATAACAGCCTCTTATGCAAAACGTCAGGGATTCAAACCCGCAGGTGGTCCTAGGATGTTTTTTACTTGCGGATTTTACTTTTCGGAAATTTTTTTTTTATTCACACCTTTCAATGAATGTTGACAATTAGCGGGTTTGGGGAAGGTTACGATAGTTTGACGTGATAGGCATAACAGCCTTCTATGCCGAAGGTCCTGGGTTCAAACCCGCAGGTGGTCCTAGGATTTTTTAATGGGAGTAAAAAATCCTTAGTTATGCCGTCCTTTGGAGGGGGCGGTAAAAGGTGGTCCCGATCTTGTGCGATGTCAGGTACTCGTTAAAGATCCCTATCCTAATAAAACCTGGATAGGCAAAATTTAGAACTCCCACTGTAGCATCGTCCGATTAGCCATAGCAGCATAAAGTGACGTTAAATAAAATAAAGTTTGTAATGAATAAACTCATCCATAAAGAACTAAATGTTCCATTTGTTGCTGATCTGGTCCTAATCAGATATCACTCCTTCCATGAAAAACTCCACTCCCACTCTAACCCACTACATTAAATCCTTGCTTCCTCTTCGATTCCTGACAATCCTCCGAGGCGTCTGAAAAGAAGATGTGCCCGAAACCTTCTAGTTTAGAATAGTTAGAGGAGTGCTACCATTGGGTAGTTCTTCTACAAGTATTTTTCTTTTATCATATTTACTTGTTGTATTATGAAGTACAGTTGTAAATTTCAATAAACTATGATAAAAAAAAAAAAAAAAAAAAAAAACTAACCCTAGAAGGTATTTATTCAAATGCTCATAAAGAAATCAAATATTGTACCCTACCTTTTGCGATACATCATACATCTTCTGTTTCTCTTGACTCATAAATTTCGACATGTTACAATATGATCAATTTGAAGTTTTTGATATTAAATAGCAGCTCTAAACACAAGCAATTATTTCACCTTGAATGTTAAATTTGTCCGTTATGTGCGTGTTATTTTTATTAAAAGCCAAGCCTTCACAAATATTTGACGTTTAGGTAATTTAAAAATTATTATTATAGACTTCTCGCATACTTCCTGAATATGGCCTGCGGACCACTTGACGGACTTTTGATTTTAAGTAAACAGATTAATTAGAGAAAATAAAAAATAAAAATCTGGTGCGGGCAACACACGACTTTCACCTACCTCCATTTTTAAAATCAATGAAAGAATTTTCAAAGTTAGAGATAAAAATACGTGAAACTATTAAAGAATTAATTAAATGGAATTTCTATAGAAACATGTGTTTTATTAAAAAATCTATTAAATTATTATATAAAATAATCAGTTAGTTTTATCGGCTTTTCATCACACTCTATTAACTTTTAAAAGCTTTTGTATGAGATAACATTTTTTCTAAAATCTTTAGCTTTACAACGGTATATCATACATGTATATTACTGTTCTTATGTTCAAAAACAAAAAATTGCATTAAAAAAAATATTTTTTCTGTTTTCTCCTTTAGTTGGCTATCGAATTCATTCAATTTATATATTTACCTGTTTTTCATCAGCGTTAACAAGATAATATAGTTATTTTTATAGAATCGACTAAATTAAAGTTAAAGGTACTTTAGATAAAGAAAATTTAAAATATCGGCATTTAAGCCCTGTCAGACCATTTTAATCAGAATGAAACCTACATGATATAAAAGGGCATTAAACTTTACATCCATATAGCGAGTTTAATCAAAATCGTCGGGCTTTACGTCCTCTCCGATTTATTTAAATAATCACAGGGCTATCTGCCATATTTCTACTATCTTCATAACATTATTTTTACGTAATGGAAGTAAATTTTTACTTTCACTTACTATATATAGTAAGGGAAAGTATTGCGATCGTGAAAATTTTCGAATTCCAGTTTTCAACGGAAATACACATTTTAGAGTCCCCTGAGTCCAAATAACCAAGACGTTACAAAATCTTTTTCATCAAAATCAGCTTACCAGAAGAGCCAATTTATACCATGCATTTTGCACCTTTTTTTGATTTTCTCGAAAACGGTTCCGACGATTTTGTTTAAACTCGCTATATCGATGTAAAATTTAATGGGCTTTAATATCATTTAGGTTTTATTCTGATTAAAATGGTCTGACAGGGCTTAAATGCCGATATTTTAATTTTCTTCCTCTAAACGAACTTTAATTTGGTCGATTCTATAAAAATAACTATATTATCTTGTTACCACTGATGAAAAACAGATAAATATATAAATTGAATGAATTCGATACCCAACTAAAGGAGAATATATTTTTTATGCAATGTTTTGTTTTTGAACATAAGAACAGTAATATGCATGTATGATATACCGTTGGAAAGCTTGAGATTTTAGAAAAATTATTATCTCATACACAAGCTTTTAAAAGTTAGTAAAGAGTGATGAAAAGCCGATAATACTAAGTGATTATTTTAGATAATAATGCAATATAATAGAGGTTTTAATAAAACACATGTTTATATAGAAATTCCATTTAATTAATTCTTGAATGGTTTCACTCATTTTTATCTCTAACTGTATTGGAAAATTTCTTAATTGATTCTAAAAACAGAGGTAAGTGAAAGTCGTGTGTTGCCGGCACCAGATGTTTTAGTATGAATTGGGACTAAATAAATAATTAGCATCTTTCGAAAATAATTGCATTTCTAAATAAAGTTTTAAAGGAATCGAATTTTCTTAAGAGAAAATCCGATGGCGTATTTCGGTAAAATTAAATTATTAGAAGAAAAATATGTCGAAATACCAATTTCGTAAAAATATTCCTTCAGTATTTTTTCGTAAATCAACGTATTAATTATTGTGGTTAAGGTTTTATATATAATTTTCAAAGTGTTGTAGTTACTTGGCTGCGTGACCCGTAGCCATACCAGACCTGAGGTCCTTAGCAAAATTTAAAAAGATATTCTCGAGGAAGATAAGAATGGAGAGAATGGTTGAAGCAAACTCTTGGAGGTCTGAGAATGGTCTTCAGTCACGAATATCACTCGCAAGAGGTCATAATGAGCTCTCAGCGAGGAAACTTTACAACAGTTCTCTTCAAACTCGATCCAATTAGTTTCTCTCAGTCCACTTTAGTTATCTTAGAAAACTTGGTATGTACAACCTTCATCTACAAGTAGATGTGAAGATGAATTCATGGCATATAACTGGCTTATTAAAATAAAATGCATTGTTAACTCTTCAATAAATATTTATTTTAGACTAGCTGTTGCTCGCGACTTCGTCTGCGTCAATTTCTGTTATTATGATCGCTATTAAGACGGTTTTAAAATGATATATTAGATTGTTCTGCTATGTTTTTGACCGGCTGCTTTTCTAAGGCAGCGGTAGCTTCAAAAACTAGCTTACTTACTATATTTAGTCAATATATAAACTATATTTAATGATACCATGGATCTCCTTTCCAAAGGTATCGTGTTTACCAATCCAATAGGTGGCATGCAGGGTAAGATTAAAGTAAACAAGATTCAATTAATACATTACTATAATTATTAATTTACACATATAAGTTATATTAACACATTGCCTAGAACTCTGATTGAGAATACTGAGGGACATTTTACTACCTTTGCCATACAATATTACAAATAACAATATACCTTTGAAACACTTAACCGGCTGGCGAAGGTGAAATCAGTCTTAGGTCCCCTTTCTTGGCATCATCCTCCAGCTGCTCTCAGAACCCCGACGGCTACCTCCTCTTCTTGTAGATGGAACCCGACTCACTCTTCCTGAGGATAACACGTGACTAACTCTTCGGTTCTTCTCTCTAATTCTCGTCACCTCGGGTGGGCCGAGATGGGAAATGCCCCGGTTGGCGGTATAGCCTTTGTGCTATTATTCTTATCTTTACACCCATCTTAATATTCTTGTTGGCCGCCGCTGGGGGAAAACTACCAGAGGTTTCTGGTACCGCTGGGGGGCCCATACCGATGGGAAATCTAGGGGGCTAGCTAAACACCTTTTGATGTTTTGCCGACAAAGGTTCGTTATCATTAATTGTTTAATATTAAAATTATTTAATTATGAACTCCCCTCAGTATCCTCAATACATTACAGTTCGGAAAGTTGGTAGAGAAATTTGGACAAAAATTAAAATTGATGAACAACTTAAAATATATTTATTTAATCTACAAAATAGTTACTACCGTTAGCGATTACACTTTTCCTGGCTTGAAAGGTCCATTATCCCTTTTTTCTAAAAATTATTTTGTCTCACTCCTGAAGAACATTAAAAGGTACGTTTTGATGTCATCTTCTGAAGAGTAGGATTTATCTTATAGAAATTTTTCGAGAGAACGGAAAAGATGAAAATCCGAAGGAGCATTGTCAGGAGAGTACGGCGGGTGAGGCAAAACCTGCCATCTGAAGCTTCATAACTTTTGCCGAGTCCTCAAAGACACATGGGGCCTAGCGTTGTCTTGGTGGAATAGCACTCCTTTCCGATTTGCCAACTCTGGCTGTTTCTCTTCGATTGCTGCCGTCAATCGATCTTACTACGTACAGTAAAAGTCCGTATTGATAGTTTGGTTTTGTGGAAGGAGCTCAAAATGTACGGGTCTCTTCCAATCCCACCAAATGCTGAGCATCAATTTTCTTCGATGCAAGCCGGTCTTCGGTGTTGCGAGCGGCGTCGTTCCAGGCAACCCCCAAGAGTTTTTTCGGCTGATGTTGATGTAGAGAATCCATTTTTTGTCACCAGTAACAATTCGTTTCAAAAATCGATCCTCCACACTGTTTTTTCAGCAGCAAATCACAACATGAAATCCTTTAAATAAGATTCTTTTTACTGAGCTTATGGGGAACCCAAACGTCGTAACGACAAACGTTCCCGGCCTTCTTTAGATGATCATAAACGGTCAATTTGCAGGCTAGTTAATTCCATGAGGATTAAATGCATATAAATAAACATTAGCTTAGTGATTCGTTTTTAGTAGAAAAAATAGAAGGTAAATTTTATTTTAAGAATCTCTACGAACTTTTCGGACAAACCAATATTTTAAAGTACTCTGCGTAAATTGTATTTTTGGTTTTATTTTCTTGTGGCAGAAGAACATACTGATTTTCTCCGCAACCCGATCTTGACGTAAATCGATTCCTACGTTTTTAAGTGTTTGCCCCTGTGATTTATTAATTGCTACGGCAAAATATAACAACGGAAAATAGAATTATTTTAAAATTAAATCTTAATAATTAGGAATCGTTGGAATGCGAGTTTAAATTTCCTCCGTTTTTTCCCAGATTTTCCACTGATTCTTCGGTCCTATTGGTTGCAGCGTGATGCTATATAGCCAATAGTCTTCCTCGATAAATAAACTATACAACACAAAACGACTTTTTTAGTAGAAACTATAATTATCTATCAAATAGCACTACTATGAAAAGTATACCAAAAGAGTCACCCTGTGTAACTTAGTGAGAAGTTCTGAGGTAATGTACGCACATGGTAATGCGCATGCGCGCCCTCCTCTTTACTGCCGTTAGTGTTTTTTAGAACCATTAATTCGTATTTTAAAACAAACAAACCTTCAATAAATTTA
Organism: Piezodorus guildinii; assembly: GCA_023052935.1. NCBI lineage: Eukaryota > Metazoa > Arthropoda > Insecta > Hemiptera > Pentatomidae > Piezodorus > Piezodorus guildinii. Next base: position 144,396,499 of record CM041296.1, on the reverse strand, counting down.
TATAATCACCAACAGTATTCGACATTTGGATTCTACGCATCTTGAAACGTTAAGCTATCAAATTTTGAGGGGGGAGGGTAATTTTTTTTTTTTTTTTGTGGGGCGGATTACAAATGTTTATTATTGAAAATATATGATTAAATATTGTTGAAAAAAGAACGATCCGATTACAGGCAGAGAATCAGAGGAACATTTTTAAATGTTTTCAATTCTCCCTGTAGAGGGCTCTTCCCTGTCCTTTTTCGTTTTCAACTTCCTCTTCTTTCTTTTTTTTTTTTTGATCTTTTTATATTTGATAAAATAAATTTAGCTCTTTGCCTCGAGTTGTTACTACTCATGGTGGTTAACCTTTTTTACAGAGAATGGATGCGTAACGATCAAAAAGTAACAGCCTTAAATACAATGTAGAATAAAATAAATATCCGATGTCACATCCAGACATGATAGATTTTCCGGAATATAACGCAATATTTTAAGTTTTTCTTTATTACACCTCTATATAACAAACTGTTCAAAGTTACTAGGTTACTCGTTTGTTCGAATATCAACACTCTTCCAAACCATAATGTGTGTTACTGCTCCAAACCATAATCCTCTTCCAAACCATCATGTATATTTACCTTTGAAGCATTTCGCTACGCCCGAAAAGGACTAATTTACTCTTTCAAAGGATATGCCCGATTTTCATATTTTAAGAACTGTTTTAATTTTTGTTTTGTTTTTCATTTTAAGTTACTCGTCGCCATTCTCGTTGAAAGGATTCTTAACAATTGACATTTATTGTAACCAGGATACGGTTCAAAATGGAAGAGAACCACCATTTTTGACTCGATTCTCCTTTTAAAAGGATACCAATCGAAATAAATCAATGGTAACTAGGATTACCACACTAAAAAGGACACTTTTTAATATAGAAACTATCTTCCCGATGCAAGAAGCTGTCCGAAATAACTTAAGTCTAACTGTCTATATTAGGTTGGGTGAGGTGGGTTACGCCCGAAAAGGACTAATTTACTCTTTCAAAGGATATGCCCGTTTTTCATATTTTAAGGACTGTTTTAATTTTTGTTTTGTTTTTCATTTTAAGTTAAAGTCGCCATTCTCGTTGAAAGGATTCTTAACAATTGACATTTATTGTAACCAGGATACGGTTCAAAATGGAAGAGAACCACCATTTTTGACTCAAGAAGGTTCAACTTCCATTTTTTATGAGATCTTTGGTCCGATTAGCCACATTTGGACGGGCATCGTCATGCAGCAAAACGATACCCTTACTCAACTTGTCACGTCTTTTTAAGACGATAACGAAGTCAAAACATTTGTGATGCAATGGTTAACAAGTCAGGCGGCAGAATTTTTTGACGTGGGTATTCAGAAACTGGTGCCGCGTTATGAAAAGTGCCTCAAAATTCATGGAAATTATGTAGAAAAGTAGATTAAGGTACAGGCTTTCATGTAAAAATAAAATTATTGCGATATCTTTGTACGTCTTTTTTCAATTTCAAAACGGTACTTACTTAAAAAACATGCCTCGTAAATGCATGATATTCTTACAATTTTTCCGAGTTTAAACTCGGCTAAAAAGAGACTCAGACGACTAGAAACATCAGTCAGTCTGGGTCTATTTTCATGATTGGTAACATTACATTATTAGATATAATTAACCATAATATGTTGTGAAAAAGAAATTTTAATATTCTTAACTCAGCTCATTTAAAGGCTGATATATTTTTACTAATGAAAGTCTGAAAAAAAATACTTAAATAGATCTTTATGTATTTTATTAAATTTTCCTTAATTTTTTTTTGCGCAGGTGCAAGCAGCACACCTAATAAATGTTCGGAATCCGAGGCAGGCCTTTTAGAGGGATCTCCTCCTGAAGACGATGAAGGTATCCATATTATATATTTATTACAATTTATTTAATAATAGAAGTAAAGATAACATATTATAAGTATAGTAATACTGTATTATATATAAAATACAATACAAATAAATAAGAATAAAAATGTTGGTTATAAGAAACTAATTAAACTGAAAACATGAATAATTATAGGAAGGAATTAGTCCTGGTGGCGGTGAGTAAATGAAACAATTGAGTAGTTTCAACCTTTTATATTTGTAGGTCCACTTTTAGGGTCATCATCAGGCCGTAATATAGGCCAATGGAAACTGAGTTAAATCACTTAATGATAAAATAGTAAATCTCTCATTACTATAATATTATTAAACCAACTTATTGGATAGTTTTCGCTTTAAAATCTAGAATTATCTTTTTACTATAATAATAAAATTATTTTAAAGCTATGGTATAAAATGTTTTAGTATAATCAGGAACGAAACTAAGTGTGTAATTAGGATCTTTAGAAAATAATAGCATTTCTAAATCGCGTTCTAACAGTACTTGAGAGTTTAATAGATTAAAATATTTATTTATTGAAATTTACAACCGTAATTTATATTACAACAAGTAAATATGCTAAAAGAAAAATCACATGAGACAGACTTGTAGAGGAACAACCCAACGGTAGCACTCCTGTAACTATTTTAAACTAAAAGGTCTCGAGGCCATCTTCTTTTCAGGCGCCTCGAAGGATTATCAGAATCGAAGAGGAAGCAAGGATTGAAACTAGTGGGTTAGGGTGGAAATGGAGTTTGTCATAGAGGATTGATATCTGGTTCGGGCCAAATCAGCAACATATGGAACATTTAGGTCTTTATGGATGATTTTATTTTTGACAAAGTAAGGAGCGTTGAGGATTTTACGAAGGATTTTGCATTGTAAGGATTGGATACGGGAAGGATTCGATGGATTGTAGAGCCCCAAAGCTCAACTCCGTTTGTCCATATAGGTTTATGATGGTCATATAAATAAGCCTTTTGTAATTAAGTGGAAGGTTAGAGCGTCTGTCTAGTAAATGTTGAAGTAATCGAAAGCGGCGAGCAGTTTCGTGGCGTTTCAGTCTTGTATGAGATAAAATAAAATATAAAAAAGATATAGATAAAACTAAATGATGAGAGTAAAAATATGTCGAAATATCAATTTATTAAAAAATGTATTACAGATGGAATTATCAGGAATCAGTCATTTTTTGAATATTTTTTAATTTTGCCAACGTTTCGGCTCAAGCTTGTGAGCCATCGTCAGGGCTACAAACATCAGAACAAAAGAGATACATATTAATGTGATAATGAAAATTTTTTGAATATAGTGACAATGATAACATTTGAAATAAAACAGAAAATATACCAACATACTTAAATATTATAGATACAAATAATGATAATATGATGATGATAAGCATAAAAACAAAACTTTAGACTTTAATATAGAAGTAAAAACTTATATATAAACGTACCATTCCTGAGCCATGTCCAAGCATAAACTGAGGAAAACCGAAAACAGGTAGTATGTGGAAGGGTTCGTGTAAAAACCCTGAAGGTTTTCCCCTCTAAATATAAAAAACTACAGCTTATCTTTGTTTTTAAAAAGTTTTATAAAATTATACAATGGAAAAACAAAAAAATATACTCGTATCTACAATAAGGCTCAACATTTTTATCAGAAAATCATAAACCCTAGAAACACTTAAAAAATGTCCTTTAGTGGGTACCTTTTAGAAATCAACGTCTCAAATATTCTGCCATATCATAGATAAAAATAATCGGGACTCAGTCGTTTAAAAATAATTTTGCTGACGTTTCGGCTAAAATATAGGAGCTATCATCAGGGCTTATTATAAACAAAAATAATTTCAACAGCCGACCAACCATCCTCAATGTATTATTTAAAAAGGCCAGTTACTCTCTCAGGCTATCATACATACGAACACTATCCCGTCACCACTGTTTCAACTGTTCAACTAGAAAACTGGTTGAACTCTACACAAAAAAATTAACGATGCGTAAAATTTCCGTGGAAACGAAATTGTGCGGGCATTGTGTATCACTGGCGCCGGCGGAAATTGTTCCGTCGATCCGATTACACACACGTGTTTTTTTCGAGCAGAAAATTTTCCGTTCCGTCGCGATATCACATCAGTTCAACTGTCTTATTCAGTTTGTTTGTGCTCAATGCAGTGGCGGAACTATTGTACATAGAGGGCAAGGAGAAAAAAATAACATATAGTGGATTCTTTATCGTATTATAAGATATGAAGACACTGACACTAGGTGAAGACACGTATACCATACAAATAAATACAAGTGTGTTAATAAAAACCGGTAAAGAAATAGGACTCGAATTAAATACCGATTAGACGAAATATATGATCAGTAGCAGAAACGGTGGCGATCTTGGTGATATTGATGTATCAGGGCATACTTTTGAACCCGTAGAGATATTCAAATATTTAGGTTCAATGATAACAATAAAAAATGAAATCCAGGAAGAAATAAAGTCCCGGTTAAAGGTGGGAAATGCGTGTTATTATTCAGTTGCTAAGTTACTTAGCTCGCGGCTTCTATCTAAAAACTTAAAGGTTAGAATTTATAAAACTATTATTCTTCCGACGGTTCTTTACGGAAGTGAAACGTGGCCGCTTACTTTGAAGGATGAACAACGGTCTAAGGTTTTCGAAAATAAGGTACTGCGTAAAATATTTGGTTCGAAGAGAGATGAGGCCACTGGGGAGTTAAGAAGGTTGCACAACGCTGAATTGCGGAACTTGTACCCTGTGAATATAATTGAGTTGATAGCACCGCGGAGACTCAAACGGGCGAGTTAAGTTGTCAGGATCGGTGAGGATCGGATTCCGAGAAAGTTGGTATTCGTTGATCTGACTGGCAGGCGTCCGAAATGTAGGCCGAAGCGTCGATGGGAGGATTGCGATAAGGAGTCTGTGCAGGCGGAGTTTGGTGGTATCGTCATCGAACCTTCGGGTTTGGTAAGCTTGTTATTATTATTATTATATATTTTTCTTTTTCCAGATTCCGAAAACGCATCGAAAACTAATGAGTTGGAACCAGCCATGTTGATATTAGCTCCGACAGGTGAAAATAAACTTTTTTATTTTTTAGAATAATAAATATTATCTTTATATTTTTATTTATTTTTCTTATTATTTTTGTTAGATAATAAACAGCGACCTGAACCAGAGAGAGGGACGTATGGCGAAGGTAAGAATCTTTAAAACAAATTTTCATTGTTTATAATATACAAATAAAAGTTCTAATATTATACACAGCAATCATTGAACTTTAGATGTTAATCGACACTCTGTGATTGTTTTTAAGCACCCATTAAGAACAAGTTATAACAGTCACTTACCTTATTCGTTTTCTACACTCTCTAATATCTGAAACGAATTATTATTTATTTTACTAGTTTTTTACAACTTAGTAGTAATTCTCTCCGTTCCTAAATTTTCTTGCTACTTCTTTTGGTGAAGCCTCCTCTTCGAAGACCCCTTCTTCCACATCCTGTCCTTCGGATGGGACGTTAAAAGGTGGTCCCGAGCCTGTGCGATGTCCGGTACTCGTTAAAGATCCTTATCCTAATTGAACCTGGATAGGCAAAATTTAGGACTCTCACTGTAGCATCGTCCGATTACCCACAGTAGTATAAAGCGACTTTAAATAAATAAACAAATGAAAAAATCCGCATGTTTACCACGTGAATAAAGGCAAAATTATTGCTTGTTGCAAAAAATCTGGTGCGGGCAACACACATCTTTCACTTACCTCCGTTTTTAGAATATATTAAAGAATTTTCAAATACAGTAAGAGATAAAAATAAGTAAAACCATTAAAGAATTAGTTAACTGGAATTTCTATAGAAACATGTGTTTTATTAAAAAATCGGTTATATTAATATCTAAAATAATCACTTAGTTTTATCGGCTTTTCATCACTCTCTATTAACTTTTAAAAGCTTGTGTATGAGATAATATTTTTTCTAAAATCATTAGCTTTCAAACGGTATATTATACATGTAAATTACTGTTCTTAATATAAAATACAAAACAATGCATTAAAAATATATTTTTTCAGTTTTTTCCTTTAGTTGGGTATCGAATTCATTCAATATATATATATTTACCTGTTTTTCATCAGTGGTAACAAGATAATATAGCTATTTTTATAATATCTACAAAACTAAAAGTACTTTAGAAGTAGATAATTTAAAATATCGGCATTTAAGCCCTATCAGACTATTTCAATTAGAATGAAACCTACATGATATTAAAGCCCGTCTAATTTTACATCGATATAGCGAGTTTAATCAAAATCGTTAGAGCAGTTTTCGAGACAATTGTAAAAAGATGCAAAATGCATGTATAAAGTGGCTCTTCTAGCTAGCTGATTTTGATGAAAAAGGTTTCGTAACGTCTCGGGCGTCATATTAGGGTGAGAACCCTAAATTTTGCCTATCCAGCTATAATTGTCACACAGTCTTGATACCACCTTTTTATGTCCCCTCCAGAGGACGGAATACCCGAGGATTTTTTGCTCCTCTAAAAAATGCTAGGGCCTTCTACTTGAACCCTCGATCATGGGCATAATGACTTATTATGTATATTTATAATATAATTAATCTTTCATTTATATTATTATTTATTCTCTAAAATTCTTTCGTTTTAGGTCTTAAAGAACTAGGAGTGCAAACAGGAACAGAGCCAAGAATGTTATTGGTACAAAGGGTTAAGAAAGGTAAAATATGTTAACTATATATAGCTATTAAGGCTTATGATTCAATAGAAGCTATATAACATCATGATTGAACAGTGAATACCTAGAAAGTTAGTAAACCTAGTAGAGATGTGTTTGTCGGAAACATTCCATAAAGTGAGAATCGGTCATAATTACTCCGAGAGATTTGAGGTGCGATCGGGTTTGAAACAGGGTGACTCTCTTTCACCTGTTTTGTTTAATATACCTTTAGAATATGTCATAGAAAAGGTGATGTGTACCGAGAAAGGCTTAAATATGGGTGACAAGATTCCGGTTTTGGGGTATGCCGATGATTTGGTACTGCTAGGTGAAGACACGGAAACTATACAACTATATACAAGTGTGTTAATAAAAACCGGTAAACAAATAGGTCTCGAATTAAATACCGATAAGACGAAATATATGATTAGTTGCAGAAATGGTGGTGATCTTGATGATATTAATATTTCAGGTCATACTTTTGAACACGTAGAGAAATTCAAGTATTTAGGTCAATGATAACAAGAAAAAATGAAATCTAGGAAGAAATAAAGTCCCGGTTAAAGGTGGGAAATGCGTGTTATTATTCGGTTGCTAAATTACTTAGCTCGCGGCTTCTGTCTAAAAACTTAAAGGTTAGAATTTATAAAACTATTATTCTTCCAACGGTTCTTTACGGATGCGAAACGTGGCCGCTTACTTTGAAGGATGAACAACGGCTTAAGGTTTTCGAGAATAAGGTACTGCGTAAAATATTTGGTCCGAAGAGAGATGAGGCCACTGGGGAGTTTAGAAGGTTGCACAACGCGGAATTGCGGATTTTGTACCCTGTGAATATAATTGACTTGATAGCATCGCGGAGACTCAAATGGGCGCGTAAAGTTGTTGGGCTTAGTGAGGAACGGATTCCGAGAAAGTTGGTATTCGCTGAACCGACTGGTAGGCGTCCGAAAGGTAGGCCGAAGCGTCGATGGGAAGATTGCATTAAGGCTGATCTTGGGGGCTTGGGCTTGACCGGTGAACATTGGACGAGTCTGTGCAGGCGAAGTTTGGTGGTATCGGCATCGAACCTTCGGGTTCGGTAAGCCTATTATTATTATTATATATAGCTATTATTATTTCGGAATTTCACACTTGCTCACCTTCGGCTGACAATTTTCACCTACCCGGACTCAATGAGTCAAGGGTTAGGGTATAATTATGATATATTTTAAACTTTTCGAACAGTAGCTGCTGTCCCCAAAATGAGCGCTTTTTGAACCGCTGTTAGAGTTTTCTAGAGGCTAGATCTAGCCTTGCGTGCTTTCAGGAATCAGGCCATTGCAAAGCAATATAATTTATTATTATTATTTATTTATAACAGTTTTTGTTGGTTCTGCCAGATCATTCACCTATCCCGACTAAGACGAGGTTTTTTTTTTAAATTTATTTATTAATATATACAGTATAAACAAAAAAAAAACTAGAACATGTGAACAAAGTAAAAATTGGCTTGATAAACTCTTTTGAAGAAGCTACCCTGTGTAGCACTATAATGTTTATGTCATTAGCAGGTCACGAGGCCACCGTCTTTTCAGGCTCCTCGGAGAATTATTGAATTATTGGGAATACATGTAGATGAGAGGATACGGAGGAGTGGGTTTGAGTGGTATGATAGTTAGGAATTAAATGAGGTATATCTAGTTCTTACTAAGTCTGCAACTAATTGAATATTCAGATCTTTATCGATAGTTTTATTTGTGACAAAATAGGAAGCAGTTAGGATCTTTCGGAGGATTTTGGATTGCAAGGATTGGATGCGGGAGGAATTTTATGGCTTGGTGGATCCCCATAGCTCAATACTTATGTCCAAATAGGTCTAATAATAGTTATATAAATTAGTTTTTGTAGTAGATGGGAAGTTTTGAATGTTTATCAAGTTGTAGTGATCGGTATCTGCGAGCAGTTTCTTGTCTTTTCAGTCTAGTGTGAGGATTCCAACATTAATGATTAACATAATTCAAAACTTACCTTCCAAAAAAGCTCCTGGCCATGATCTAATTACACACCTTACACCCTAAAACAGCTCCCCCCCAAAAAAAATCAAGGGTTATACAAAAATCTTAAACTATATTTAAATATATTCTAACTTTTTCTGGCAGCTTTAAGTTCTAGATTGAGCGAATGGTATCTTCTGGAATGAGACCATTGAATGATACTATACCATGATATGCTCCAGCTTGTAGAGTTGCTGAAGTCCCTGGCATAGTTTTTGATTCTTTCGGATTTATTTCCGGAATCGTCTTATCGATATTGTCATCACTCGGAACAGCGATATCGATAACATAGACATATTTAATGTTTCTATTTATAACGACAATATCTGGCTTACTGTTTAGAATTAGTAATGATAGCTATGAATGATAGCTCAGTAATGATAGAACGGTCCCAATATATTGGTTTATAACGATACTAAGGAACCTGGTCTGCTGTCATATGGTATAGTAATAACAATATTTATGTATTTTATATGATATATATTTATAATAAGCTTGTTCTTTAGCAGTATGCTATTACTGTCAAAGAACAAGCTTATTATATGTATTATTATATTATAAGTATGCTATTTCGGGAGGCGGAGTGGCCGAGCGTGTTAGCGCGCGTTGCTTTGAGCACGCGTTTCCGAGCAACAGAGGACCGAAAAGTTGAAACAAATTATTTACGTGTTCGAGTCTCGATGCTGGGGGGATTTTATCTCGGCATTTATCCCCCGACCTCACACCCCGGCCCGAGCAACCCCCGTATAGCCTTCAAAGTCGAGGTAGGGGTGAAAAAAAAAAAAAAAAATGGCAATATGCTGTTGTAACAAACTGATTACACATGACATATTCATAATCAATCTTAAACTTTTAAGAAGGTACATATTTATAATCAATGTTTACCGTCAGAATTATGATACATAATTTTATAATTAAGTGATGGTATGTATTTAAAAACAAAAAAATTTTTTTTTTAGATACCAATTACCAACCTGAACCAACAGAGAAAGAACCCAATATGCTGTTAGTACAAACTGTTGGAAAAGGTAAGCATAATTTAACTTTTTATTTATTTAATTATCCATCAATTTGTGATTAAAATAATTATAATAATTATTTATGCCATAAATTATAAATTTCTCTCTGTTTAAAACGATACCACGATTCTTGGTTTTCGCGAACATTTTCTAAATCACAAGACGAGTTTTGATAAGTTTTTAAATATTTAGGGCATTGTTTCCTGAAGGTTTATAAAAATACATTGTAATTTAGCTTTTCTTCAAACGAGAAAGAGGAATTGTTTATCACCAACTAATCAAAAAATTATTTCTGAAATATAAGTAGTTATATAGACGTATAATATACCGTTGGAAAGCGCAAGATTTTAGAGAAGTATGTTAAATTGCGCATCATTTTAGTTCAGTATATAAAAGCTATTGGTAGGCTGTATAATTATCCGACATAACTAAACAATAATAATTACAACGTAAACATAAACAACCAACATATCTCAGACAGGTGCCATGCCAAACAATCTGCCGATCTATAACAGTATTGCATTGAGTATAGAACATCACTGAGCCAATTATTGAGTGGTTTTCTATAAAATTGTATTCCTTAATTATTGACTGTTGGATGATATTGTTACTAATGTCTGAAGATAGGTTGCCTAAACAGTGTTTTGGCTTGATTCAATAAAAACGGATGACGAATACGACTGGGTAACCCAAGTAAAGCTACTAGTCGCACCTTTGGGTTGTAAGCAGGATTTTATATGCTTGTCTCTGACAGAAATAAAAAACAAAAGTATGACGTATTAGAAAAAATGATAAACCACACCCACGCTGAACATTAGACGTGCTCTGAACTCCAATAGATATCAATTCTACAGACTAATATAAAATTTTAACAACAATACTCCAGAAATACTTCTCTACTGTACAAAATTTAATAAATATAGAGAGAAATATCTGAGACAGTCTATAAGAAGTGCTTGTGATCAACAAAACATAAGGACCATTCTTAATATTAATAGTGTTGATCAATTAAACAAAATATTTTATTATATCTGTGGTGGTTGTAAACAACTGGATAACTCGAGTTACATAAAAAAATTCCACGTATCGCTCGCTCAGACCGTCTCTCACGTCGTGTTAAATTGGTTAAAGAAATTTCTTAGCGGAAGAAATTTCAGATGAGAATAAAGTTCTATGTTATTACTCTATTTTGGGTATTACGTAAAGTTTAAGTCTCTCAAATGTAAAATGAAAGATTTTGACTTAACCACTTATTCACGTTAAACAAAATATTTTATTATATATCTCAATGTATATATAAATCTTCGTAAATTATAAAACAAGTAGTTAATTTTTATTTTATTATTTCTATTACTATCACTTAATATTATTTCATAGATTTGTTATTTATTTAATAATATAATTGATATTTCAATAGATATACTAGACTCTTAAAGTATTTTAAAAAGCTTACTTAATATATGTTAAATATTTGTACAAGAACATTTCTTTAACAAATAAAATCATTATAAAATTGTATTGTGGAAATTCGGTAAATAACTCAAATGTTCGGTAAATATATTTGTTATTGTAAGTTTCAATATAATCCTTTAATTAATTTATTTTATCGAATACTTTTTTATTACATTATTGTTTTCTTTTTAGATACTAACCAAAATTCTGAATCAACAGAAGAAAGACCAAGAATGTTCTTGCTACAAAAGGTTGAAGAAGGTAAAGATATTTAAAATTTTTATTAATTAAATTAACCATAATGAATTTATGTATATATATATATATATATATATACAGTGGACAAACAAAAAAAATGTATCGTACGCTAGTCCAAATATATTCTCTATGTGAATAATATATAGATGTTCAATTAAAAAGATGAAACTCGACACGGGGCAGACTATACAGTACCCGCAATACCAAACGGTTGTGAGGGTATATCTTATATTAAGGGGCTGCCACGGTCGGACGCAATTCTAAATCTGACGATATCCGCATTGAAGTTACACGTATCTTAACATGTCGAGCGCCATGCCGATTTTGAAGGTCATGCGCTGTAGAGCAAGAAAAAATCACAATTTAATGGCAAAAATTATATAATTCTTGCTCTAATTAAGATAAGTTAAAAATCCTTCTTTTATTTATGAGTATAATGTCCTTTATTAGTGAGAGTGAAAAAAATATTATAAATTATAAATTACATGTTAAATATTCTTTCAATGTTGCCTATTTAATAAATTTTTTTTTTTTTTTTTGCCAATATGGGTGAAATTAGAATTGACGTTAAATGTATAAACAAACAAACAATATGAAATCTGTGGACTGTGGAAAATATGAAATAAAAATTTTGTTGTTCATTCATTTGTTTCGTGTTCATTGTACAGGGTTAATCGGGTAGTTTTCTAATATGATTGTAAGTGTGCTCTAATGTTATTGTGATTGTTTTACAACTTATATACTTTACACTTACCTATTTAATAATATATATATATATATATATATATATATATATATATATATATATATATAAGTTTGTGTTGTTCTTAGGTTGCAGTCAATGAATAAACAGTTTTATCTATGCGACGTTTCGAGAATTTATTGTTCTCATAATCATGCAATTTTGGACAAAATAGTGTCTTAATTAGGCATGTTAAGCCTACAAGCTTTGAAAGCTTTATATATATATATATATTATATATATATATATATATATTATATATATATATATATATATATATTATTAAATAGTTAATTTAATAATTATTATATATATTATGAATATTATTATATATCTGAATATTTTAGATGGGAAAACCTGAATTTTATGCCTGTGTGTCTTATCTGTTGTCCCGTATAGCTAAACATACTATAATATATATATAGGAACCTGTAAATAATGGAAACAATTAATAATAAATAATTAAAATAAGTTAAAATAAACTAAGGAAAATGTATGTGCAATATGTCTGTTGTGGATTGATGAGTATCTTGTGTGACAAGCAACCTAATGTATTTCAGCTGCATTCCAAGTAATAAAGTATTTCTCCCTAGTTTTGTACTTAGCTGTAAAACTTTTACTTTATTTAACCTATTTTTTTAATAGTTTTGTATTAATTTTCTTATTTTAAATTATAAGGCAATTTAATGTTTTATTATTAATAAAAATTATTATATAATTATTATTTTTTTCAGCAGGTTCCAATAGTGAAGCAAAATCAGAACCTATGTTAGTCGTTCCAGCCACTTCAGGTAATTAAATTCACTTTTTTTCTGACGTAATACAATATATGCATATGTATTTTAGCTATATATGTATTTATATTATACTTATATTCTAAAATTTATTTTGTACATCAACTGTTTTTATTGTTGGTAAACATTTAAAAAAAAACAACTAAGAAAGAAAACAAAAACAAAAAATAAAATGAAATAAACATATATAAATAATAATGAAAATAAATAAATAAACAAAATTACATATATTAAAATCATAAGATAGGATTTAGTAATTTAGAATTTTCATAACAGTATATGTTTAGTTTTCTTTAGGATCTGTTATGTCTATATTTAGAAGTTGATAACTTAGTATAATTACCAATTTGTTTTATAAGTGTATCGTCAGTCAGTTGGCATTTTGAGAAAAATCAAACTGTTTGTTAGTGTATAAATTCATGTATTGTAGGGATGTCTAGATCTTTGTGCATGGTAGTCATTTTCGCGTATGGTGGATAATTATTAATGATTCTTAGACATCTAATTTATAATACTTACAATTTGTTAATATGTGTTTTGCAGACTGGGCATACATATGTAGGTGTAGGTCTGATAGCATATTTATATAAAATTATTTTTTTATATATATTACAGATATTAAAATTATTTTTACATTCACTTACCTATATGAAATATATAGTAAGGGAAAGTATTGCGATCGTGAAACGTTTCAAATTCCAGTTTTCAACGGAAATACACGTTTTTGGGGTCCCCTAAGTCCAAATAACCAAGTCCCGCAAAAAGGTCTGTTTGTGGTAACTCTAGCGCAAAAACGAAAAGTCGAAGGAAACCCGAAAATTCATTTTAAAGACTACTTTTATGCCCGAGATTTTACAGCAACGTTTTCATTAAAATCAGCTGACCGGAAGTCCTACTTTATCCCATGCATTTAGCACCTTTTTACGATTTTTTTTTATAGCACCTTTTACGATACAATTTTATGGGCTTTAATATCATATAGGTTGCATTCTGATTGAAATAGTCTGATATGGCTTAAATGCAGATATTTTAAATTTTCTTTCTCTAAAGTACCTTTAATTTTGTAGATTTCAAAAAATTAGCAAATCATCTTGTTAGCATTGATAAATAACAGCTAAATATATACGTTGATGAATTTGATAAACAACTAAAGGAGAAAACTGAACAAATATTTTTTTATGCATTTTTTTGTGTTTTTGAACAGAACAATAGTAATATAGATGTATAATAATATACCGTTAGACAGATTTTATAAAAAATATTATATAATTTACGGAATCGTAAAGGGTAATGGAGAGTGATAAAAAGCCGATAAAACTAACTGTTTTTTGGGTTCCCGAAAAGGAAAATTCATGTTGACCGTGCTGCAACCTGGCGACTTGTGAATGAAGCACAATACGGCAACTTAGTTTTTAAACATAACAGTAATATAGACGTATAAAAAACGTTTGAAAGAGAAATACTTTAGAAAATATATTATCTTATACACAAGCTTGTAAAATTGAATAAAGAGTGATAAAAAACCGATAAAACTAACTGATTATTTTAGATAATAATATAATAAATAGAGTTTTCAATAAAACACATGTTTCTATATTAATTCAATTTAATCAATTCTTTAATGGGTTCACTAATTTTTATCTCTAACTGTATTTGGAAATTCTTTAATCGATTTTAAAAACGGAGGTAAGTGAAAGTCGTGTGTTGCCCGCGCCAGATTTTTTCATAAAGTATACATTATTTTTTGATAAAAGTTTTTATATTCACGATTTAAAACACCACATATTTTTATTTTAAGGTACTAATCAACATCCTGAACCACCAGAAGAGAGACAAAGAATGTTCTTGCTACAAAAGGTCGAGGAAGGTAAAGATATTTAAAATTCGTATTATTATAAATTAATTAACCTTGAATTTTATTAGATGTGATTTTATATTTTATACATCTCCCGTTTGAATTATTAATTTATATGTATAAACTCAGTTGTGACAATAATCTCTGGTCCTTATTATTATGTTGGGTTGTTTTACATAAAATGTCCGTTTTTATAGTTTCTGAAATACATAAAGGATTTTGCAGGTCTCTGTTGTTTTCTTCCGAATGTTTACATATTTAAAGTAAGCAGTTACTAATCCTCTACCTTTGTATTATAAACATTAGCTTCCCAATCTATTACCCACTTTTTAGTATACCTCCAAATATGAACATGGAAACACGCGAGTTTCGAGTAATATTTTTGTACGCCTTTAAACTCGGCCATTCAGCAGCTGAGGCCGCTAGAAATATTTGCAAGGCGTTTGGGGAAGGGAGTGTTAATGAACGGACCATTCGCCGTTGGTTTGCTAAGTTTTCAGCTGGGGATACCGACTTGGAAAACTTGCCCCGAGGAAGACCTCCGTCCGTAATAGACAACGATGTCCTCAAACATACAGTAGAAGGAAACCCCTACCAAACAGTTAAAGGACTCTCAGCACAACTAAATGCAAATACATCTACCGTTTCCAGACATTTAAAGTGTATTGGGAAAGTAAAAAAGCTCGATACATGGGTACCTGATGATCTCACTGAGCGGCAGCAAGACCCCATGTTTCAAAACATACCGTGCAAAAATTGAAAGAACTGGGCTACGAAGTTATTCCGCACCCACCATATTCTCCCGACTTGTCTCTAACAGATTACCACCTGTTCAGAAATTTAGACAACTTCGTCAAAGGAAAACTTTTTGAATATGATGATCAAGTGAAAAGTGCGTTTTCAGATTTTGTTTCACTTCAAAGCTCAGCGTTTTTCAGATCGGGATATAAAGAATTGGAAATAAAATTATCTTGCTTTCATATCGTATTTTTAATAAAAATCCTTTACCTTGAAAACGGACATTGCATGTAACACAACCCAATAGTTATAAGTTTATTATTTTCATTTTTCTTTTTCCAGGATCCAACGGTGAAACAAAAACGGAACCTATGTTGGTAGTACAAGATTCTTCAGGTAATTTCAGTTTTTTAACTTAATGTAAAGAGTATAATAATTTGAACAAAATAATGAATTACTTACGTACGCTTAAATTAGTTATTTGTTATGTCTATTAATATTTATTTATTTTTCAAACCAAATATAAATAAATATATATATATATATATATATATATATATATATATATATATATATATATATAAATATTATTCAATAGAATGATATTTAAGCCTTGAGCGAGATCCATAGTATAACATAACATCAATGATTTCGTCAAGGGATTTTTCCTAGCAGCGACTAGCAAAATAAACCAGGTTACATATTAAAAAATATCTGGTGCGCGCAACTCACGACTTTCACTTACCTCCGATGTTAAAATCAATTTAAGAACCTTTAAATAAAGTTAAAGTTTATGAAATGTTAAAGAATTTTAATGAGTTTAGATGGAAACACGTGTTTCAGATTAAGTATTGGGTTGTGTCACATGAAATGTCCGTTTTCAAGGTAAAGGATTTTTATTAAAAATACGATATGAAAACAAGATAATTTTATTCGAAGTATTTACCATCTTTTTCTACACATTTTTCACAACGTGACACCAACTTTTTCATCATCATGAGGTACCCACGTATCGAGCTTTTTCACTTTCCCAATACACATTAAATGTCTGGAAACGGTAGATGCACTTGCATTTAGTGGTGCTGAGGTTTCTTTAACTGTTTGGTAGGGGTTTCCTTATTGTATGTTTGAGAACATCGTTGTCTATTACGGACGGAGGTCTTCCTCGGGCAAGTTTTCCAAGTCGTTATCCCCAGCTGAAAACTAAGCAAACCAACGGCGAATGGTCCGTTTAATCACACTCCCTTCCCCAAACGCCTTGCAAATATTTCTAGCGGTCTCAGCTGCTGAATGGCCGAGATTAAACTCGTACAAAAATATTACTCGAAAATCACTTGTTTCCATACAAAGGTAGAGGATTAGTAACTGTTTACTTTAAATATTTAAACATTCGGAAGAAAAAAACAGAGACCTGCAAAATCCTTTATGTATTTCAGGAACTATAAAAACGGACATTTCATGTGAAACAATCGAATATATATAGGTCTTGAGCTTCGATGGTAATATATAATCAGCACATCCATTCATAAATTTTTATGTCTATTTATGCTTTATTAAAGCATTGACGTAAATCTTATGACTGGCATATGTTGTTTTTAAATTTTTTACCTTTTAAAGTTATGTTATTTGTGTGATGTCGAAATACTGAGAAAAGATTTTGTTTTTCCTCAAAGGAAGAGAAACATATTGCGGAACATTGATCTAGATAAATGCAATTTGTTATCTGGCTTCGGAATCTACTCAGGGATTGGTTTAAGGCAGGCAGGCATTTTCCGGGACAGAAAAATGTAATAAAATAAAAACTGAGGGATTGTTGAGACTAGAAGCGAACAGCTGGTTGTAGAGTGTAGGAGCCACTCAGAACATATGGGTTAGGTTTTCAGCTCTTAGAGAGGTTTATTGCTGTTCAGGTTTTAGATGATAGCTATATAAAAAAAATCTGGTGCGCGCAACTCACAACTGTCACTTACCTCCGTTGTTAAAATTAATTTAAGATTTTTTCAATACACGTAGAGAAGAAAACAGATCAAAGAATAGAATACACAAAGTTTCGGTAGAAACATATGTTTTATTAAATAATCTATTATTTTTTAATCTACAACAATCAGTTAGTTTTATCAGTTTTTCGTCACTCTAGATGATCTTTTACAATTCCGTGAATAAGATAATATTTTTTCTAAAATCTCTAATATTTAGCTTTCCAACGGTATGTTATATTGGGTTGATGCAAAATTAATGCAGGTTTTTAGTAGGTATTGTAAATACGCCATATCTTTACTTTAACCATATATATTTAATCAAAATAATTTCCATCTGAATCAATGCACTTTTGCCAACGTTCAACAAGCTTTCTTATTCCACCAGAAAAAAAATCCGAATCCCTGGACTCAATGAAATCACGAAAAGAATTTTCAATGTCGTCCTGGTTTTGAAAATGTTTCTCCCTCAAAAAGTTGTCCAGATGCCTGAAAAAGTGGAAGTCTGTAGGAGAGAGGTCAGGTGAATAAGGCGGATGTTGGAGAACTTCGTAGCCCAACTCGTGCAGTCGTCGAAGCGTTGGTTGTGGCAACGTGTGGTCTGGCGTTATCGTGTAGCAGGATCGCCCCCTTCCGATTCATCAATGCTGGGCAAAGACGTTGCAATTTTTGATTCATGCTGTCAATTTCTTGATAGTACTTGTCAGCAGTTATAGTCTCACCTCGATTGAGAAAGTGCAGGTTGGGCTTCGGGAAAGGTTTTGGTTGTTCATCTTTACCCAGCCATTGGCTAGAACGCCTTCTGTTGTCGTATAAGATCCATTTTTCATCGCACGTCACAATGCGATCGAGAAATGGATCATTTTTATTGCGTGTCACAAGCATGGAGCAGATTTCAAAGCGGCGATTTTTTTGGTGGTCGTTTAATTGGTGTGGCACCCACTTGGCCAACTTTTTTACCTTACCAATTGCTTCCAAGTGGCGTACAACTGTGGATTGGTTCACACCGAGTTCCGCCGCCATTTCTCGTGTGGTTTTGGTTGGGTCTTCTTCCACTTTTGACCTCAGCTGGTCGTTGTCCAGAGCAAGATGACGGCCCCGACCTTCCTTGTCTTCGAGGTCGAAATCTCCTCTGCGAAACTTCTGGAACCAACGCTGCACCGTGCACTCATTAATAGCCCCCTGACCCCACACTTCATTAATATTACGAGCCGTTTGCGCAGCGCTGCGCCCTAATTTAAATTCGTAAAAATAAATTTGACGAAAATCGCACTTTGACATTTTCGATTCAAGACCTTTGAACACACTGAACAAAACGATTTTACTAAACAAATTCATGGTGAAAGAGAGGGTATTAGATAAGGTTTGTTTTGGTATAATAATGATCAATGTTAGGATTAGCTTTGTTTACACAATTGGAATTAAGATATTGCAATAGAGGAAACCTGCATTAATTTCGCATCAGCCCGATACATCTATATTACTGTTCTTATGTTCAAAAACACAAAAATAGCATACGAAAATATGTTTGTACTTTTCTCCTTTAGTTGTTTATCATATTTGCTCAACCTATATATTTAGCCGTTATTTATCAATGCTAACAAGATTATTTGCCTAATTTTTTGAAATATACAATATTAAATGTACTTTAGAAGAAGCAGATTTAAAATATTGGCATTTGTGCCCTGTCAGAATATTTCAATCAGAAGTAAAACCTACATGATATTAAAGCCCATTAAATTGTATTTACATCGATATAGGGAGTCACTTTATAGACAAGGGAGAGCCACTTTATAGAAAATTATAAAAAGGTGAAAAATGCATGGTATAAAGTATCACTTCCGGTCATACGATTTTGAAGAAATATTGTTGTAACATCTCGGGCGTATAGTAATAATAATAATAATAGGCTTACCGAACCCGAAGGTTCGATGCCGATACCACCAAATTCCGCCTACACAGTCTCGTCCAATGTTCCCCGTTCAAGCCCAGCTAAGATCAGCCGTAACGCAATCCTCCCATCGACGCTTCGGCCTACCTTTCGGACGCCTACCAGTCGGTTCAGCGAATACCAACTTTTTCGGAATTGGTATTACTATTGGTATACCTAACGAGCCATAACTGTACCGCCCATTTGAGTCTCCACGATGCTATCAACTCAAATATATTTACAGGATACAAGTGCCGCAATTACGCGTTGTGCAACCTTTTAAACATCCCAGTGGCCTCATCTCTTTTCGGACCAAATATTATACCCAGTACCTTATTTTCGAAAACCTTTACCCGTTGTTCATCCTTCAGTGTAAGCTGCCGCTTTTCACATCCGTAAAGAACCGTCGGAAGAATAATAGTTTTATAAATTCTAACCTTTAAGTTTTTAGATGGAAGCT
The DNA here is from genome assembly GCA_023052935.1 of Piezodorus guildinii. Taxonomy (NCBI): domain Eukaryota; kingdom Metazoa; phylum Arthropoda; class Insecta; order Hemiptera; family Pentatomidae; genus Piezodorus; species Piezodorus guildinii. Next base: position 144,376,588 of record CM041296.1, on the reverse strand, counting down.
GCGAACTAAGTAACTTAACAACTGAATAATAACACGCATTTCCCACCTTTAACCGGTACTTTATTTCTTCCTGGATTTCATTTTTTCTAGTTATAATTGAACCTAAATACTTAAATTTCTCTACGTGTTCAAAAGTATGCCCTGATACATCAATATCACCAAGATTGCCACCGTTTTAGCTACTAATCATATATTTCGTCTTATCGGTATTTAATTCGAGTCCTATTTCTTTACCGGTTTTTATTAACACACTTGTATTTAGTTGTATGGTTTCCGTGTATTCGCTTAGCAGTACCAAATCTTCGGCATACACCAAAACCGGAATCTTGTCACCCATATTTAAACCTTTCTCGGGCGTATAGTTTTCTTAAATATGAAATTTTGGTTTTGTAAGTCTTTTCGCTAGACTTACCACACACATTCTAACTTTATTTAAAGGTTTTTAAATTGATTTTAACATCGGAGGTGAGTGAAAGTCGTGAGTTGCGCGCACCAGATATTTTTTAATATGTAACCTGGTTTATTTCGCTAGTCGCTGCTAGGAAAAATCTCTTGACGAAATCATTGATGTTATGTTATAATATGGATCTCGCTTCAGGCTTAAGTATTGGGTTGTTTCACATGAAATGTCCGTTTTTATAGTTTCTGAAATACATAAAGGATTTTGCAGTCTCTGTTGTTTTCTTCCGAATGTTTACATATTTTAAAGTAAGCAGTTACTAATCCTCTACCTTTGTATTATAAACATAGCTTCCCAAATCTATTACCACTTTTTTAGTATACCTCCAAATATGAACATGGAAACACGCGAGTTCGAGTAATATTTTTGTACGAGTTTAAACTCGGTCATTCAGCAGCTGAGGCCGCTAGAAATATTTTGCAAGGCGTTTGGGGAAGGGAGTGTTAATGGACAGACCATTCGCCGTTGGTTTGCCAAGTTTTCAGCTAGGGATACCGACTTGGAAAACTTGCCCCGAGGAAGACCTCCGTCTGTAATAGACAACGATGTCCTCAAACTTACAGTAGAAGGAAACCCCTACCAAACAGTTAAAGGGCTCTTCGCACAACTAAATGCAAGTCCACCTACCGTTTCCAGACATTTAAAGTTTATAGGGAAAGTAAAAAAGCTCGATACATGGCTACCTCATGACCTCACTGAGCGGCAGCAAGACCCCATGTTTCAAAACATACCATGCAAAACTTGAAAGAACTGGGCTACGAAGTTCTTCCGCACCCACCATATTCTCCCGACATTTTCTTCAACAGATTACCACCTGTTCAGGAATTTAGACAACTTTGTCAAAGGAAAACTTTTTGAAAATGATGATCAAGTGAAAAGTGCGTTTTCAGATTTTGTTTTTATTGTTTTCATATCGTATTTTTAATAAAATTCCTTTACCTTGAAAACGGACATTTCATGTGACACAACCCAATATTATTCTCAACCCTATACCTAATACTTTTTTTTTCTAGGTGGTGAAAATGAGGCGAAACGCCAAGAACCACAGCCTGGTTGTATTTTAATGGTACCGTGCGGCGATCAAGGTATGGCCTCTAATTCTTTAATTCAATATTAATAAAAATTTTAAATTGATAAAAAAAAAAATGACAAAGTTTTAAAATTGGAGGTTGATAATTAACTTCATCACTTTTCTATTTAATTATGAAGCTACCCTTCGCCGTAAACCTATGACATCCTTCCCTACTGTCTCCTTCAATAATACTCCTCTTGTCCCGGTTGATCCGATATCTAGGACTACATCTTGACAAACGTCTCACTTGGACCCTCATACAAGACTAAAACGACAAGAAACTGCTCGACGTTTTCGACTACTTCAACACTTACTAGAAAAACGTTCTAATCTTCCACTTAACTACAAAAGACTCATCTACATGACTATCATAAGACCGATATGGACTTACGGAGTAGAGCTTTGGGGCTTTACTAAACCATCAAATTCTTCCCGTATCCAATCCCTACAATCCAAAATCCTTCGTAAAATCCTTGATGCTCCTTACTTTGTCACGAATACACTAATCCATAAAGATCTTAATGTTCAGTATGTTACTGATTTGGCCCGATCTAGATACCATTCCTTTCGTAGCAAACTCCATTCCCACCCTAATCGTCTAGTTTCAATCCTTTCTTCCTCTTCGATTCCATACATTCCTCCGAGGCATCTGAAAAGGAGATGGTCCCGAGACCTTCTAGTTTAGAACATTTTTAGGGTGCTTCCATTGGGAAGCTTCTCTACATGTGTTTCATGACATTTTACATTTAATTCTAATTTACTTGTATTACATTATACAGTTGTAAATTCCAATAAATAAATTTGAAAAAAAAATTATGATGTATTACGTTTCGGGTATAATGCCATCTTCTGGTGCAAAGAACAATTGTTATCCTAAGCTGAGTGAGGAATACAGCCAGATGCCTCATATCAGAATTGGATGTCATCCGATTCAGACATGAGAAGTCCCTACTGACCTTAAAATAAAAATTATTCTTGCACCAGAAGATGGCATTATAACCGAAACGTAATGCATCATAATTAAATAAAATAGTAGTTAAGTTAATTATCAGTCAACAACTTTATATTTAAACTTTTTTTAAACTTCACCTAATGTCTTAAATATGTTAAAAAATAAATAAAGAAGTTCGTAATTAATGCTGAATATATCTATTTTCAGGTAACAATTGTGATACGAAAAATGAAGAAACGCAACGAACAACAGATGGTAAGGGTTTTGTTGTATTTTATTATTTATATTTTTGTATCCAAAACATTTGAAACCAGTAGTCACATCTGAATCAATGAAAAAATAGTTCTGCTTAGGATGCAATTACTTTGGGATAGTTAAAAATGGACACCCATGACATTCGTTTAATCGAAGTTTCATTGATATTGATTAATGTCTTATTGCAAAGTTTTTGGGTAAATACATAGCCATATGTATATGTATTTACATTTAGCTAGATAGATGGTTTGGTCATGAAAAATGTAAAAGAATAAATGTTTTATAGTTCAGTATTTGGATAGGTGATCGTTCGAATAATGCTGAATAATATTTTTAAGGTTGATGATCATAATTTATTTTAATCTTTTTTTTAATTTATTCCATTATATAATTTTTTTTTCAATTTATGTTCAGACGATGAGGAGAATGAGATTCCCAACGAGAACTTGGAAAAGGAAGCTAAAGAAGAAGCCCCGACGGACACCTGCCCCGCGAGAGGGAACAGTCACCACATCAAGAAGGACCTGCAGTGCAGGAACGACAGCCGGGAGGAGGACATAGAGATAGGAGTCATGAGCCACGGCAGGTCCAAGGAGGTAGAAGACGTCAAGACCCCGCAGCAGAAGAAGCAGACATGGAAGCGAGCGATCGACAGCAACCTGGCCATGCAGTACGTGGCGTTGCTGGACAAGACGATGCAGGACCTGCAGACCAAGGGCTCCAGCTACGGGATGGCGGACCAGTACAGTCCATGGAGGAGGTACAGTCTAGACTCGGTCGCCTCCAGTCTGTATCCCCCGTACTTTAGATAATGGCGTAGTCTAAGGAAGGGTACTCACGGACTGGTTGGTTAGCTCGTATTTATAACAGGCTCAGGGAACGCGAAGGTTCGATGACGACCCAACGCGTTCATGGTCAGGCAACACCATCCTCCCACCTAGATAGGTCTTGATGCATATCAAGCAGTTCAGATTATATTAAAAATTTCAGGATTCCTTCATCGCTAAGCGTAACAACTTTACAATTCCACTTGAGTCGCCACCATTGTATGCCAATTATTCCGATGCTAGGTCAATGACGCAATTCCGCGTTGTTAAACCTTCTACATTCCTAATGTGCTCATAGCTCTTTAGACGAAGCCTTGAGGTGTTTTTCCTTCTAAGGGTGCCCGTATGGTGGAGCAGCTATACTAGAGTTGTGATGCATCAAGCAACGAACAAAGAGTTCAGAATGTTTGATTTTGACGCGCTTCATAATGCGAGTTGGGGATTAATGCACAGGTTTAAAGATATTACATGAAATATGAGCTATCGATCGGTGCTTTTATTATTATATATGTTATTACCACAAATCATCTATCCTATATAATTTATGAGAGTACATTAGTATTAATTATAAATAAATCAATATTATGTATTAATATTAGAGTTCAAGAGATAAAAATAAACAGCGTTTTATCTATTAATATTAATATCTCGTAAGGGCAAGTGATGGACTAAAAATAAGAGGTAACCTGATTGGGACCAAGTTACCCCACTTGCACTACTCTATACACTACAATATTCTCTGCTTGAAGTGTTCTCTTTGCTGCTGTGGTGATGTGTGTGTGTGTGTGTGTGTGTGAATCGTTGTTCCATATGGGGTCGACCTAAGTTAGCAACCACAGATCATGACCACACAGAACTGACTGTGGTATTTTATGAACTTAAAGTATAGACATAATGAGTTTTACCTAAGTCACACACTAAAAAGCCCTCAGGGCCGATCTCATTGATTATCAGCGAATCCATCGGATTTAGACGGGAGGAACTTCCACTGAAATATCGCCATTCATCTTTACATAAGCCAACCTTCGAAAGTTCTCCTACAGATCTCCTTATGGTCAGGACCATCTTACCTCAGAAGCAAGACTTACTAAATAGCCACTGACAATATGGCGGAGTTTAACATGGTGGTGCTGCGTCACAATCAACTGGGCCTGATATTTAGTTATTTCCAAAGACGTGCTAGTATTAGGTACTGCACGAATAACACAAATAGCATGATTTAACAAAGTTTGTGAGTACCCATAGTATTCTAGAAAACCAGTCTGATATAGCTTTTAATTGTTACGTGGCGGAGCAAAAGTGTGAAAAGAAAGATCTTGAAATAACCTATTGTTAGTTCAAATAATCTTCAAGAGATGGAGCTAATTGTATCTCCACTTTGCTCCGCGACGCCTTTTATATTTAAGAGAAAATGTATAAAGTATTTATGTATTATTTAAAATATTTATAATAATTTATGAAACAACTAAATTAAAATTATAATCTGAACTCGGATAATGAGAAGAGAATATAAGTTCATAATGATTGTTAGGAAATTACAATATTTTATAACCTAATTTGTGAGTTGGAACAAACAAAGAAACTAAACAGCTGACTTTATCAAAACTTTTTTACAACACGACTAGAAAGCTAACAGAACATGCGTCAGATATTTGTTCGTACACAATTTACGGATCGTGATGGGCAGATGTCAGAGCATGTGCAGATATATATATATATATATATATATTATATATATATATATATAATATATATATATATATAGTATGATTCGTATAAAAAACTCACGTTTGTCATTACCAACGTTTACCACATTGTCCCACAATGCCTTTAATGTTTAATATAAAACGTAATAATTAAATAAATCATTTATAAAACAACTATTAAAAAATATAAAATTAAACTTAAAAAAATAATAATATGAACACATCACCTCAATATATCATCATAATATTTGTCTGAATATAGGTAAGAAAACGAGAAAGTTGGGAACGTTAAAATTTCTGTGTTGTGATTTAGATATCTGGTAAAAAAAAGTGGAAAATTGGGAAAATTAAAATTCATAATTATTGTTGGGGCAAATCTTAAACAAACTGATGATTGCGAACAAACACTGAATCCAAAATTAATTCAATGCTATGAAAATGAAATACAACCTTATTCTTTCCGTTGCTTAGTGTTAATTAAGTTATGTTAGAACATAATAATGTATATTTATGTGAATTAGCTCATAAGAAATTTCTGTTTTTAATTTATTAAATATGTATTTTAATGTTACTTATTAAAATTTTTATATAAAAGTATAGTTTTTTTTTTTTATCAATCCTCTTCCCTTATTATTTTTTGTTAGTATAAATTTTAATAAAAAAAAAAAAAAAAAATTATAACTTAATTTTTCAAAGATGATAAGATAATAGATTACTCAGAAATAAAAACCAATTAACAACATACCAACAATTACAAGAAATATCACAAACTAACATATATCCCAAAATTAACAGAAACAATAAAAAGTAATTTTAAAAAATATGATCACCCAAACATATCATTTGGTCTATACAATAGTAACAAATTAGAAAAATATTTAAGTAAAATGAAAGATAAAATAGAAAAAATGGATAAAACAAAATGCAATATACAAAATAGACTGTAAAAATTGTGAAGGCAATATAATATATATATATATAGGAGAAACATATAAAAAATTAAAAACAAGAATATCCCAACATATATCCAATTGTAAAAATATAAAAAACACAAACACAACAGCATTATCATCCCATAGTTTAACAAAACAACATAAATTAAAAATACATTAATTTAGGCACATCTAAAAAAAATAGAAATAGAAAATTACTGGAAGCAATAAACATTACCAAAAATAATAGCAGGACAAGAAATTTTAAAACAGATACAAAAAACCTAGGAACACATTACACAGACATCATAAATAAGATAAAATTTTAAAATAAATATAACAATAGCCCAAAAACCATAATTAGAACATATAATTAATAGAAATAAAAATAAAAATAATTACAAAGCACAAGGATTACATAGGAATACTGGAAAGGAACAAAGTGTAAAATTGGAAAATTATAGAAACAGTTAGCCAAGAACACCCATGTGGACGAATAGCAGTAAGCTATGGAGTGAAATAATGAATTATATATGTAAAAGTGTTTTCAAAAAATAAGGTAAATAATATTAATAAGTTTTAAATTAATTATGAAAAATTAGTGAAGATAATTTTTCAAACACAAATATTTAAATAATGTATTTTCATTCACTAATCAAATTTTTAAAAAATTGTTTCAGTCTTGAGAATGGAGAAAGAACCCCGAATCGTTGATAAATGATGTACAAAATTATGAAATAAAATAAATAATTAAAAAAAGGAAGTTAAGGTGTGCTTATTTAAGTGTGTAATATTAAGAAAAACCTCTTCGTTAATAATATGGTGGCGTGGCAACAGAAATAATTAAAAAAATCTAGTGTGAGCAATACATGACTTTCACTTTCCACCATTTTTTAAAATCGATTTCAGAATTTTCAAATACAGTTAGAGAAAATCTGGTGCGGGCAACACACGACTTTCACTAACCTCCATTTTCAAAATCAATGAAAGAATTTTCAAAAACAGTTAGAGATAAAAATACGTGAAACTATTAAGGAATTTATATAGAAACATGTGTTTTATTAAAAAATCTATTATATTATTATCTAAAATAATCAGTTAGTTTTATGTTCATTTCATCACTCTATATTAACTTTTAAAGGCTTGTGTATGAGATAATATTTTTTCTAAAATCTTTAGCTTTCCAACGGTATATCATACATGTATATTACTGCTCTTATGTTCAAAAACGAAAAATTGCATTAAAAAAATATTTTTTCTGTTTTCTCCTTTAGTTGGGTATCGAATTTATTCAATTTATATATTTACTAGTTTTTCATCAGCGTTAACAAGATAATCTAGTTATTATTATTGAATCTACAAAATTAAAGGTACTTTAGGGGAAGAAAATATCGGCATTTAAGCCCTGTCAGACCATTTTTATCCAAATAAAACCTACATGATATTAAAGCCCATTAAATTTTACATCGATATAGCGAGTTTAATCAAAATTGCCGGAACCGTTTTTGAGAAAATCGAAAAAAGGTGCAAAATGCATGGTATAAAGTGCCTCTTCTGGTAAGCTCGTTTTGATGAAAAAACTTTTGTCTCGTCTCGGGCGTATATTTCTTTTAAATAAGAAATTTCAGTTTCATAGGACTTACCGTTTCCGCCCGGGAATTACCACACACACACACCTTTTTGCGGGACTTGGTTATTTGGACTCAGGGGACCCTAAAACGTGTATTTCCGTTGAAAACTGGAATTCGAAAATTTTCACGATCGCAATACTTCCCCTTACTGTATATAGTAAGTGAAAGTAAAAATTGCCTTAATAAATATTTTTACATTTTCTCCTTTATTTGGATATCGATTTTTGATCAATGGTGACAAGGTGATATGGTTATTTTTATAATATCTACAAAATTACTTGTACTTTAGAGGAAGAAAATTTAAATTATCGGCATTTTAGCCCTCTCAGACTATTTAAATCAAAATGAAACCTACATGATATTAAAGCACATTACATTTTACATCGATATAGGGAGTTTAATCTAAGTCGGTATAGCCGATTTTGAGAAAATAAAAAAAAGTTGCAAAATGCATGGTTTAAAGTGGCTCTGCCGGTCAGCAGATTTTGATGAAAAATGTTCTGTCACATCTCGGGTGTATAGTTTTCTTAAATATGAAATTTCAGTTTCGTAGGACTTTTGTTTACGCGCGGAAGTTACCACACACACACACACACACACACACACACACACACACACTCACACACACACACACACACACACCAGACCTTTTTGCGGGACTTGGTCATTTGCACTCAGTTTTCACGATCGCAATACTTCTCCTTACTATCATTAACTTTTAACTTGTGACTCAATTTATTCAAATCTGGAATGGAAAAAGTATTTAGTCTTTGACGAAAAAAAAAAACCATTGAATAAAATACATTTGGTTGAATATATAAATGTATAATAAAATACATAAAAGGGAAATTCTTTGTCCTTATTTGACGTCCGTTCTAGAGAACTCATATTGAATCAGCAAATAGAAAAATAAAATAAATAAATAAAAACTCCACAAGGGTCTACTATTAAATAAATTAAAGGAAGATTATTTCCCGGCTGAGTGGCCTCAAGTAACTTCCTGATTGACATTTAACTTTGATGTCCCACTTGGAAACTTTTTACTCCTTCGTGGCTTATACCTTCTTTATCAATAAAACCTTTCAAAGCTTTTATAACTTCTCCACCCTTCATAATTCTCCATTACCAAGACCATATTACTTATATTAAAAATTAAATCTATCATCTACATTTGAATAGTCTTAAAACCGATTCAGTACCGATTAGGTCATGAAGGTGTTCGAAATAAAATGAATAGGATATCATTTCATTCATAATTTCACGGAGATACAGTCAATTTCACTGAAATTTCACTTTATATATATATATATATATATATATAATAATATATATATATTATAATATATATATTTATAATATATTATATATATATTTTTAAATCTGTTGCGCGCAACACAAGACTTTCACTATAAAGTGGCTCTTCTGCTAAGCTCATTTTGATGAAAAAGTTTTTTGTAACATTTCGGGCGTATAGTTGTCTCAAATATAAAATATTTCAGTTTTCATAGGACTTTACCGTTTCGCCGGGAGTTGCCATACACTTACACACACACAGACCTTATTGCGGGGCTTGGTTATTTGGACTCAGGGGACCCCAAAACGTGTATTTTAAAAAACCGACAGTAATTAATATTTTTTTTGCGCCTTTGAATTTCAAGAGGTTGTAGAAAGTGCTAGATGTGCAGACTAAGTGACGTTCCAGACGGCTGACTAAGTGTCCCAGAGGCCAGTACTCGACAGAAGCCAGCGGAGCTACTTGAGGACACAGCCATTACGTTACAGTATATAGCAGGCATTAGCTTCTTAATGACCCCAGCTGGGCAGCCCAGCCTGTTATCTCCTCAGTATTTTCTTTATAATATTATGTCTTGAGGGTACAAGGTCGTTGCAACTCGGTCAGAATCATATCCCACTTTCCACTTCGACTTTCACACAAACTTATTTTCAAAATAGTCGCCTTTTGGCTTCTCAGAATTTTTAAAAAATGAATATTCTATTCGATCAAGAAAACGATTTCAAAGAAACAGAAAATTTGAGCAACAAATATGTAATACGAATAAATCCTGTTTCCTATGAGCCTAAAGTAATGCTTTTACTTGTACATAGCAATATTTTTATTTTGGCTGTAGTTAATGCTATATCATAGGTAACTGAAATCTGTAAAACAAAAACGCGGGATCACTTGTAGCTGGGTGGCTAGCATAACAGCCTCCCATGCTAAAGGTCACGGGTTCAAACCCGCAGGTGTGTCCTAGGATTTTTTAATGGGAGTAAAAAATCCTTAGTTACGCCGTCCTTCGGAGGGGACGTTAAAAGGTGGTTCTGAGTCTGTGCGATTTTCAGGTACTCGTTAAAGATCCCTATCCTAATAAAACCTGGATAGGCAAAATTTAGGACTCCCACTGTAGCATCGTCCGATTAGCCATAGTAGCAAAAAGTGACATTAAATAAATAAACAAACAAAAACGCTAAAAATTATTACAGAATGGTTTATTATTTTCAAATAATAGAACTATTTGAATAATAGGCTGTTAATTGGAAAACAAAAATATTTCAAAGGAAAATGGAATATCACCACTGATAATTTTATAGTTTTGAATTTTTGTTATTTTGTAAATTAGGGAAACGAGTTTTTTTAATTCGTTATTCCAGTTCTACTTATCTTGAAACGTAATCTATCAAATTCTGAGGGCTTACATAGATAGATACATAGAATCTGAATAACGAATAAGAAAGAAATCCGTTTGTCCGCCGCCCACGGTATTTTTTCGAAACTATTATTATTTTTAAATAATAAAATAAAATAAACTATTATTTTGAAATTCGCCACGAAAATACTAGAGCATGCAACGATCATCTTAACACGCCAACGTTGATAAAATGGCAGCCGATTAAAAGTGATTTTTGAATTCTGAGGGTTACGATTTTTTTTTGTCAATTAAAAATGTTCATTATTGAAAATAATAAATCAAAACCATTCATACTAGATTTCGTTACTATTTTCTTCTCATTTTAATTCAAATAATTAAAAAAAAAACTCCTTATTTTTCCTCTTTATCGCGCTTAACTGATTTAAAACTCTTTACATATTTTTCAATAACTTAAAAAAAAAGTGAGTTAGGGGCGTAGTTATGGGTGAATTTTCAAAAAAAAAAAAAATTCTTATTTTTTCCTAATTATTCCCTTTTTTTTTTTTAGTTAAAACACTAATCTTTCAAAACAACTGAGTTATTGACTTTTATCACTTTTAATCGGCTGCCATTTTATCAACGTCATTTTAGCATGCCCTAGTATTATCGTGGCGAAAAATGCCGCGGACGGTTTTATTAGTATAGGGATCTTTAACGAGTACCTGACAACGCGCAGGCTCGGGACCACCTTTTAACGTCCCCTCCGAAGGACAGCATAACGAAGAATTTTTTACCTCCATTAAAAAATCCTAGGACCACCTGCGGGTTTGAACCCGTGACCTTTGGCATAGGAGGCTTTTACGCTAGCCACACAGCTACAAGTGATCCCATTTACTAGACGTATTTTTATTTAATACAGTTGTAAATATCAATAAATATGTTAAAAAAAAAAAAAAAAAACCGTGGTAAGTGGAAGTCGTTAGTTGCCCGCACCGGATTTTTTTTTTTTACAATGAAAACCAACATGAGTTAAAGCAAAGATGACACAATTTGATGTTCCTGAGAAACCTTAAGAAGGGACTACGATTCATAAGAACTTTTCTCTTCTACTTATAGTCTAGTATCTGTACCCACAATAGGAGGCTGTTATGCTAGCCACCCAGCTACAAGTGATCCCCCAAAGAACTATTTACATTAGATTTAAAAAAAAAACATGTGTTTTATTAAATAATCTATTATATTATTATCTACGACAATCAGTTTGTTTTATGGGCTTTTGATCACTCTCCGTTAACTTTTAAAATAGTGTGTATAAGAAAATATCTTTTCTAAAATATTTGGCATTCTAGCGGTAACAAAAAATTACACTAAAAAATATTTTTTCAGATATCTCCTTCAGTTAGATATCGAATTCGTTCAACGTATATATTTCCCTGTGTTTTAGCAATGCTAATCAAATGATATGGCAAATTTTATAAACACTACAAAATTAAAGGTACTATAGAGGAAGAAATTTTGAAATATCGGCATTTAATTTAAGCCCTGTCAGACTATTTCAATCCGAATAAAACTTAAATGATATTAAATTTCATTAAATTTTACATCGATATAGCGAGTTTAATCAACATTTTTTGAGCCGTTTTTGAGAAAATTGTAAATAGGTACGAAATGCATGGTATAAAGTGGATCTTCCGGTCAGCTGATTTTGATTAAAAAGTTGCTGTAACATCTGGGGCATATAGTTGTCTTAAATATGAAGTTTCAATTTCATAGAACTTTTTGTTTTTGCGCTGGACTTACCCCACACACACACACACACGGACGGACACACAGAATTTTTGCGGGACTTGGTCATTTGGACTCAGGGGACCCTAAAACAAGTATTTTGGTTGAAAACTGGAATTCGAAAATTTTCAGGATCGCATTACTTTCCCTTACTATATATTACATATATGTAGGTAAGTGAAACTAAAAGTATGCAGGTATGCGGTGTTAATGTAACACATATTATTGTACCAGTAATTAGTACTTTCCCCCCGGTGAAAGTAATAACTTATTGCCAAACAATTTGTATCGTTTTATAAATAGTTCTGACAGAAACTTGGATTATATATAATAATGCAGATATAATCTATACATAGGATCAGAAGAATACACTCTTGATCCTTTGCCGGCCCTGAAGATAAGGATAGGACACAGGATTGAGATACAGGAGGTAATATCGATGATTGGGGTCCTAACCTCTGAGCTGGAGGAAGGACCAATCTTATTATTCCAGGCAATTGTCCTTCCTCCAAGGGAATATCTTTAAGCAATCAGCTCCCTTTTGTCTTCTCGAGGTTAGCCATCCACATTTTGTGTTATATACGAAATTCAATGAATTTTTAGCTCTGAATCATATTAAAATCGATAATTAAATAAACGTTGAAAACTATGATTCCAATTTTTTTACGATCCCAATACATTCCCTTACTATATATTTCGTATATAATAATAATAATAATAATTTCTTTATTTATTCTGGGACGAGTCGCTTTAGAATAATACCTGAAAGCAAATGAAGTCTTAGATGCCTTGGGGTAATAATACAATAGAAGGAGAAAAATACACTGATAAAGTAAAAAATAAATAAAAAAGACAAAGATAACATAGAAAACCAAAGTGATGAATATAATAAATCGGCTTTCCGTACTGATTGAGAGAAAAAAAATTAAATATATATATATATATATATATATATATATATATATATATATATATATATATATATATAAATAATTTAGATAATATTAAAAAAAAAAAAAAATATATATATATATATATATATATATATATATATATATATATATATATATATATACAATGATCCTTCTGTTCCTGTACAGAGTTTTGATCAAAATATAATTATATACAATGCCTATTTAATTTAAAAAAAAAAAAAGGAGAAAAAAATAATAACTTCTATGATTTTTTTCTATTTGAATATTTACATTTAAAATTGGTTATTGTCGAGATTCCTACGAAATTGAATAGACGGAATTTAAAGGTTGGAAGGGTATTAGAGGTACGGATATGAGAAGGAATAGAGTTCCATACGGAAGAGGATCGGATAGTGAAAGATCTGTCGAGTGTTGCGGGAATGAATCGAGGATTTGAATAATAAGAAATGAGAGATGTATGATGGACGGCGGGATCGGATTACTTGGTTGAGGAAGGATGCCAAGAAGTACTTGCGACGATAGGAAGGATAAAGCCACTTCAACTCTTCGTAGAATCGGGTGACAGAGGTGTCTCTGGAGATTAATCGAATGAATCGAATGAAGCAATTAAATAGTCAAAAGAGTTTACCTCAGTTCTAATGTTATTTTCTGATGTCGCTGTGATTGTTGCTGGAGATGAAGTAACAGTAAGTGATGAATCGGCGTCCGGATGTTGTGAAGGTGACACTGGTGATGAACATGTAGTAGTAGGTTTATAAGATGAAGAGTACATATCTCAGCAGCAGCAGTTTATGCAGTTTATTTATCCAAGCAGTTTATGCTTGGACATGGCTCAGTAATGCCCTGATGATGGCTCACAAGCTTGAGCCGAAACGTTGGCAAAATTAAAAACTTTTCAAAAATGACTGATTCCTGACTATTCCACCTATAACAATTAAATAGTCTTTTTAGTTTTTCCTCAAATTCTCCAGAGACAAATATAGGTAAATGAAAGTAAATTTCTTCTATTGAGTTTATTTATATATATATTATATATATATATATATATATATATATATATTTTATTTTTATTTTTATGCATTATTATTATTATCTTTTTTTATTTTTATATTGTCATGTCTGTTTTGTTTTGTTTTTACTCTGTACATAAGGAATGAATGACTTCTTTTAGCCCTAATACTTATTGCCCGAGATAGTGGCAGATTGTATTACTTCTCAATACAGCACTATTATTAATTCTATTGATTTTGAAAACAGAGCATAGTGAAAGTCGTGTGTTGCGCACACCAAATTTTTCATGTTAATCATAGAAAAGATAGATCTATGAACGGTAAGCGAAAATGCAATTAAAGGATAGAGAAAGCAAGAACCTGGCAAAGAGAAGCGCAGTAAGGAGCAGAGAGGCACTAAGGACTGTAATCAAGAAGGCAGCGCCTCCACGCACCAGATCCGTGGGAAACCTCTCCGATATAAGAGGCCTTGCCTCCCAGCCGACGACCCTCATACCTCCAAGCTCCCCGCCATGAGAGCATTGCTCCTGCTGGCACTGACCGGGGCGGTCCTAGCCGAGGAGTCGCCCACCGCCCCGCGGCCTCCGACCCTCAGCGGCTTCCTCAACGGCTCCTTCGCCATGGAGTACTCCACTCTGCCTAGTGAGGAGGAAGGTCGGGACCCTTGGTACTCCGAGCTGCGGAGGAACCTCCAGGGCTATCTGATGGAGTGCAGGAGGAAGGATAAGGCGCTCTACAGGATCAAGGACTGTCTCGTCGAGTCCTTCCTCAGCTCTCTCGACGGCTTCCTCAGCGCGGAGGAGATCTACGTCAACCCCTATCTCACCATCGTCAAGGAGAACGTCACCGGGTGAGTTGTCATTTCATTTTAAATAATTTCATTTCATATTTGGGTAGAAATTAACACATTTTCTGCTGTCTGCTCTGTTCGTAGGCGGCGCACAGTGGAAAATATGACCGATTTAGGTGGTCGAAATTCTGAAACTTGTTCATATTAAACCTTTGGTGTCCCATATTACGGAAATAAATATTTAAAAACTAGCTGTAACCCGCGGCTTTGCTCGCGAATATTTTATTTTGTCTTTATTTAAATTTATTTCGTTGGATCAATGTATATTAATCGCATTTATGTTACAAACGTGACTATATACCACGATTACGTGACAGCTAAAATATATTGAGTAATTTTGGGTATGCCTACTGCTACTGGATCGCTATTGTATATTCAACAGATTAAAATGGCAACTTATTAGACTAAAGTTAGAATTACGGTGGATGAGGAAAGTGATTTTGAAACAACCTAACCTATTACTATAATTAATCTAATATAACTATAAATATCTTGCTTCTAATATCGAGACACATTGAAAAACTACACTTCATTATCTTAGTTTGCGGTAGTCGAATTCAATTTGATAAATAAAACAATTTAAATTTAAATTACTACAAATTACGAATGATGTTGATAGTGACTATGTAGAATGAGGTTATATAAAAGAAATACAGGTGAATAGCAATGAACTACTCTGTTAATGATAAAATAAATAAAAGATTATTATTTCATGTCAGATATCAATTTTATTTACTCTATGTCATAATAAGATACCATTACCAAGTAGCTACATCCAAATTATTCAATAACATCGTTTTATCTTTTAAACAGAACCGTTGTACATCATCATAACTCTTTTGCAACTCATAACTCATAGCAAGTCATTCAAATAAGCATTTATAATTTTTCTAGAAACGTATAGTAATATGTATTTTATTATAACTGGAAACTTTAATGTGAATGTATATTTTATAAATCAGAACGCATAGAAACAATCAATACACTCTTATATTTGAATTAATAATCACATATGTGAAGATATGGGAAGGTTACTTAGTGGGAACCAGTGTTGCCAAAGTTAAAACTAATTTTATTTTACGTTTTAGAAAAATATATTTTTCAACCATTTGGGATAGTAATAAAAACTATCCTATCATTTAAGTTGGGCCGAAAAACAGATAATTACGAAGTTTGATCAAAGTCGGTTTAGTCATTTCAGAGTTTATCGCGAGCAAACATTGGGACACGAGATTTTTATATATATAGATTATAAAAACTAATTTTTTTTTTTTTTTTGGCCCGATTGACGAGCGCACAGTGGTCAAACATCAAATTTATTTGCTAAAATCTAAAACATTCCTACATTTTACGTTTGAAGTCCCAGAATACGGGAAAAAATAATACAAAAATCTAATTATGACTCGGAGTTGCTAAAACCGGCTAATAGATGTATTGTATGTTATTTAGGAAATTCTTAAAATTATAGATTGTAAAACTTTTGATTTAGAGTGTTGTGTCAGAGAAAAATTATGTATCATCCAAAACGCAAAAAATTACAAAAATTCTTTGTAATATCTAAAGACTAGAAGGATTGATAAAACAAATCCTACAAAGAAAACCTTGGAATAACTTGAGGGTTATGTAGGTTTTCGTTATTGAATAGGGGCATACATTTACAAATTGCTAAATTAACTCAACAGATGAGATTGCAATGCATATTCAATAACGAGTTACGAAATATAATGTCTTACCTGTCTCAGCAATGTCCATTGTTAAATAAAACAAAAAAAGACTTGGCTCTAAATACACCTTGAACTCAATAAATGACCATCGAATAAAGATAATCCCACTTCCGGTTATTAGGTACTTGTGTGAACAGGAATGATTCACTCATTTACTATTTATTTGTAAACACGTTATGGCGGGAAATATTTTAGTATAAAGGGTCTTGCCAACTAATATATAAAAGGTGAAGCACTAGCAAATTCCAAACTTTTGACTTGACTTTTTTCCACCAAAATTGGTGATTTTGCCAACTGTGCGGCGCCCGAATTCATGCCGCGTTTCATTGTTTATTGCCTTTTAAGAATTCTATACGAGTTGTACGTATGCTAACAGTCTTGTGAGTGCTTATTTTGAAATTTGTGTAACTCGTGCAGGTTTTTTTTTATCACAATCTCAGATTTCTGCCACTAAGTTTCGCTGGATTGGCAGTTAAAAGGATTTTATTTTGTATTTTTGCCTTCGTAAATAATGGATAAGATGGATATGGAAATAAATACCTGTGTCACGCGCATGTTTTATAAATTATCTATTTATTTCATTTATTTAAATTTTTATTGAAATTTACAACTGTACATAGTACAATATGTAAATGAGCTATTAACAGATAATTGGCTTGAAAAGTCTTGAGAAGATTCTACCCAGCGGTAGCACTTCAGTTTTTATTTGATCAGCAGGTCTCGAGGCCACCTGTATTTTCAGACGTCTCGGAAGATTATTGGGAATAGATGTCGATCAGAGGATACGGACAAGCGGGTTTGTACGGGCGGGTAATTTGGAATGGAAGGAGGAGTATCTTCTTTGGGCAATTTCTGCAACGAGCGGGATATTCAGGTCTCTATGGATGAGCTTGTTGGTAACAAAGTACGGAGCGTCTATGATTTGTCGAAGGATTTTGGATTGCAAGGATTGGATGCGGGAGGAATTCGATGGTCTAGTGGACCCCCATAGCTCAATGCCATAAGTCCAAATTGGTCTAATAATGGTTGTTTAAATGAGTTGTTGTAGTAAAGAAGGAGTTCTGATCGTTTGTCAAGTAAGATATCTACGAGCAGTTTCTTGTCGTTTAAGTCTTGTATGAGGATTCCATCTAAGGCGTTTGTCAAGGTGAAGTCCAAGGCATCGTATTTGTTCTACAGTGATGAGTGGGGTATCTATTTATTACTTTTGTCAAGAAACTCAAGCGATAGAATTTTAAATCTACACGGCTGTGAAACGTGCTAGCTAACTTTGTAGGTAAAATAACGCATTCAGGTTTTCACGAGAATAAGGTACTTCGTAAAAATTTTAGTGAGGGGTCCTAAGACACCTTGAGAGAATTAAGGACGTTACACTACATCAAAATACAGAGGTATCCTGTGGTGTAGTGGCTATTAGCATAGCAACCTTCTATGGCCAAGGTTAAGGGTTCAAACCCGACAGATGGCTCCAGGATTTTTTAATGGCTGTTCTATGTCACGTACTCGCTAAAGATCCCTGTATTTGATTAACCTCAGTAGATTAAAGTGACTTCAATTAACAAACAAAGCAAACCAATTCAAGTTTCAATTCGGTTTCCGTCCGATTAGCCACAGTTGCATTAAGTGACTTCAATTAATATACAAACAAAACCAATCTAAGTTTCGTTCTGTTTCCACAGAAATTTAATTTAGTTTCTCTTATTAAAATGACCTCCAACAAATCCAACCAAATTACCTTTACCCTTCATCGTAAAGCTTACGACATCCTGCTCTACAGTGTACTTTTAAGATATTCCGCTTATACCGGTTGAACAGATCCGTTATCTAGGACTTGACAAACGTCTAACATAGAATCCTCATAATATACTGAAACGACAAGAAACTGCTCGACGCTCTAACCTTCCTCTTAACTACGAAAGACTCGTTTTACATGACTATCATAAGGCCTATCGGGACTTATGGAGTTGAGCTTTGGGGCTCCACTAAACCATCCAATTCTTCCTGTATTCAATCCTAACAATCCAAAATCCATCGTAAAATCCTCAATGCTCCTTATTTTGTCACAAATAAACTCATCCATAAAGACCTTTATGTTCCATATGTTACTGATTTGACCCGAACAATTCTTTCATGGAAAACTCCATTCTCACCCTAAGTCACTAGCTTCAATCATTGCTTCCTCTTCCATTCCTGACAATCCTCCGAGGCGTCTATAAAGAAGATGGTCTCCAGATCTTCTATTGGGTTGTTTCACATGAAATGTCTGTTTTTATAGTTTCTGAAATACATAAAGGATTTTGCCGGTCCCTGTTGTTTTCTTCCGAATGTTTAGATATTTAAAGTAAACAGTTACTAATCCTCTACCTTTGTATTATAAACATTAGCTTCCCAATCAATTACCCACTTTTTAGTATACCTTGAAATATGAACAGGGAAACACGCAATTTTCGAGTACTATTTTTGTACGAGTTTAAACTCGGCCATTCAGCAGGTGAGACTGTTTATAAATATCTGTTTATGAACGGACCATTCGCCTTTTTTTTTGCTATGTTTTCAGCTGGAGATACCGACTTGGAAAACTTGCCCCGAGGAAGACCTAAATGCGATGCACGTCCTTAAACATACAGTAGAAGGAAACCCCTACCAAACAGTTAAAGGAACCTCAGCACAACTAAATGCAAGTGCATCTACCGTTTTTAAAAGTGTATTGGGAAAGTAAAAAAGCTCGATACATGGGTACCTCATGATCTCACTGAGCGGCATGTTTCAAAACATACTGTGCAAAAATTGAAAGAACTGGGCTACGAAGTTCTTCCGCACCCACCATATTCTCCCGACTTGTCTCCAACAGATTACCACATGTTCAGGAATTTAGACTACTTCGTCAAAGGAAAACTTTTTGAAAATGATGATCAAGTGAAAAGTGCGTTTTCAGATTATGTTTAACTTCAAAGCTCAGGTTTTTGGGGATAAAAAAGTTGGTGTCACGTTAGGAAAAATGTGTAGAAAAAGAAGGTAAATACTTCGAATAAAATTATCTTGTTTTCATATCGTATTTTTAATAAAAATCCTTTACCTTGAAAACGGACATTTCATGTGTCACAACCCAATATCTGACAGCTTATTTACTTGATGTATTAACCAATACAGTTATTGAAAGGTTAAATGAAGAAATATTTATTTACCTGAATATAATATCCATGATAGGAACGATGTGCTCTGGTTTATAAATAGGTATTTCATTACATCAATCTACTCCCACACTATTGCGTCAAAGCTGAGGTTATTTTTTGGAATAAAAAAAATTCTTCAAATACTACAAAGCGAAAACCCTTGCAGAGTTTTCCCTGGAAATTATATTTTAGGAGATAAATATAATATTTTTATTGATATTTTACAACTGTATATACAATTTATACAACAAGTTTGTTTGTTTGTTTATTTATTTAACGACACTTTATGCTACTATGGCTAATCGGACGATGCTACAGTGGGAGTCCTAAATTTTGCCTATCCAGGTTTAATTAGGATAGGGATCTTTAACGAGTACCTGACATCGCACAGGCTCGGGACCACCTTTTAACCTTCCCTCCGAAGGACGGCATAACTAAGGATTTTTTACTCCTATTAAAAAATCCTAGGCACCACCTGCGGGTTTCGAACCCGTGACCTTTGGCATAGGAGGCTGTTATGCTAGCCACCCAGCTACAAGTGATCCCTATATATACAAAAGTAAAAGGGCTACAATTACAAATATGGCATGAAATAGTCTTGTGAAGAGGCTACCCAGTGGTAGCACTTTAATCGTTCTTTTAGGTAACACTGTAATGATTATTTTATTAACAGGTCTCGAGGCCATAGCTTTTTCAGGTGCCTCGGAGGATTATCAGGAAGAGTGGAGATGAATATTTATGGACAAGCGGTTTTGTGTGGGCTGGGCGTTTGGAATTAAAGGTAGTGTATCGAATTTAGGCTAAGTCTGCAATCAGTGGGATATTAAGGTCTCTATGGGTGAGTTTATTAGTTACAAAATAAGGAACATTTAAGATTTTTCGTAGGAGTTTGGATTGCAAGGATTGGATGCGGGAGGAATTCGATAGTTTTGTAGAGCCCCATAGCTCAATGCCATAGGTCCATATAGGTCTAAGAATGGTTCTGTAAATCAGTTTTTTTTATAGTAAATAGGGAGTTTTGATAGTTTGTCAAGTAAGTGTTGTAATAAACGGTATCTGCGAGCAGTTTCCTGTCGTTTAAGTCTTGTGTGAGGATTCCAAGTAAGGCGTTTGTCAAGATGGATTCCTAGGTATCATATTTGTTCTAGAGGGATAAGTCGTGTATTATTAAAGGATACAGTGGCCAGGAAGTCCTAGGTTTACGACGAAGGGTAAACGTGATTTGACGACTTATAGACCTAATTTTATAGACCCTAAAACGTGTATTTCCGTTGAAAACTGGAATATTTCATATATAGTTAAGTGAAAGTAAAAATAACTAAAGATGGCTTGTAATAGATCAAAATGGGTCATATAGAATTGATTATAAATATTTACAAAAATCTCAAATTTTATCAAAACCAACTGTAAAAAACACTACGAAATTATTTTATAAAAAAAATATAATAATATACGTTTGAACATGTGGAAACATCTAGGTTTTTAGGATCTTCGATACAATGGAAATACTGATTCATGGAGAAATAAAGTCGCGGTAAAAGGATAGAAACGGTTTATAACCAAGCAAAAAATTTAATATTTTAATGGCTTATTTTTTAATTTGATACCTAAGTTATTTTTCTACCTTCACTAGAACCAGAGATATTAAATAAAATGATCTAGTGGTTTAATGTGTAGTTGTAACTTTAAAATCATCAAAATCGGTGAGACACTTTTCGTATCCTCATTATTTATATATTTTTTTATTATAACATATATAAACTTTGAATATAACAACGTAACGTTTCGAGGTACTTTTTATGCCTCATCTTCAGATTATTAAAATTCATCTAAAATACAATTCCGTATTATAAACAAAACCGTACAAACAATAACAAATATTATCAATAATTTAGAATTCAAATATCACCAAAATATTTACAATCTGTTTATAAAAAAACTTCATTAAAAATTCTACTTACATATATTTCCATATTATATCATAATATAGGTCATATAATAATGTACTATTATTCATAATAGTAATAATGATAATTGATATAAAATAATTTTTTTTTTCCGGCGCACTTTTCAGTGATTGGAGACTTAGGTAATAATCGTGCCCTAACACGCTTTAACTATAGAATCTTCGTGTTCGCTGAGGTCTATCATTTTTTAGACCTCAAGGTTTTTTATTATCATTTATTGAAATTTACAACTGTATTAGTTAATACATTAAGTAAATTAGTCAACAGTAATACGTGAAAAAGACATGAAGAGAAAATGACCATTGGCACCACTTCACTGGGTAATCTTAACTAGAAGGTCTCGAGGCCATCTTCTTTTCAGACGCCTCGGAGGATTGTCAGGAATGGAAGATTAAGAAGTGGAGTTTTTCATGGAAGGATTGATACTTGGTTCGGAACAAATCAGCAACACATGGGATATTAAGGTCTTTATGTCTGAGTTTATTCATGACAAAGTAAGGAGCATTGAAAATTTTTCGAAGAGTTTTGGTTTGTAAGGATTGAATACAGAAAGAATTTGATGGTTTAGTAGAGCCCCAAAGCTCTACTCCGTAAGTTCAGATAGGCCTTATGATGGTGATATAGATGAGCATTTCGTAGTTAAGTGGAGGTTAGAGCGTCAGTCCAGTAAGTGTTCAAGTAAGCCAAAGCGACGGACAGTTTCTTGTCGTTTCAGTCTTGTGTGCGGATTCCATCATTATAAGTAAATGAAAAGAAGTAAAGAATACTTCACAGGTATAAACATTTGACCTGCAGGTACTTATAAATGTTTTCTTGAATATCTGACCTGAAAATAAGTTTTATGATCCTCTGTTGTTTCGTCTCGCTATGTTTTCTTTAAATCTTCGCAGCGAAGACGTTATTTTCGTCGCGGTCCTAAATTTAGCAAGATAGCCTGTTAACTAGTTCTTTAAAACAATTCACTCATCCATCAAACATCCGACGGACTGGAAATAGACAAAGAAACACCTCGGTGCGAAAATTCTTAGCTCGTAGTGAGTAATCCTTCGAAGATGTTAATAGAAAGAGAACTGGCTATTAGTGTTGTGTATACAGGCTGCTTTGAGGAACAGTAGGGCGGTATTTTAGGAAGCCAGTAAGTCAGAAGATCTGAGTCATTAGGTATTATCATCACTGCATAAGTTGGAAGGTGTAGTTCAGGCTGTCTGATGTCTAGTGATATTGTAGGAGCAGATACTAGATTCTAAGTAGAACAGAAAAGTTCATATGAATCATAATCCTTTCTTTAAGGTTTGTCAGGAACATCAAATTGTGTCATCTTTGCTTTAACTCATAATGGTTTTCATTGTAAAAAAAAAAAAAAAAAAATCCGGTGGGGCAACTAACGACTTCCAATTACCACCGTTTTTTTTAAAAAACATATTTGTTGATATTTAAAACTGTAGTAAATAAAAATACGTCTAGTAAATGGGATCACTTGTAGCTGGGTGGCTAGCGTAACAGCCTCCTATGCCGAAGGTCACGGGTTCAAACCCGCAGGTGGTCCTAGGATTTTTAATGGGAATAAAAAATCCTTAGTTATGCCGTCCTTTGAAGGGAACGTTAAAAGGTGGTCATGAGCCAGTGCAATGTCAGGTACTCGTTAAAGATCCCTAACCTAATAAAACCTGGATAGACAAAATTTAGGACTCCCACTGTAGCTTCGTCCGATTAGCCATAGTAGCATAAAGTGACGTTAAATAAATAAACAATAAACGTCTAGTAAATCTGATGGTAATATGTAAAACTGTCATGAAATACATGTCGAATTCCGGTTCTCCTGAGTCTCAAGTCCCACAAAAAGGTCTGTGTGTGTGTGGTAACTCCCAGGCGGAAACGAAAAGTCCTATGAAAATGAAATTTCATATTTAAGACAAATTTACGCCTGAGATGTTACAAACACCTTTTCATCAAAATTGGCTAACCAGAAGAGCCACTTTATACCATGCATATTGCACCTTTTTATAATTTTCTCAAAAACGGTTCCGATGATTTTGAACTCGCTATATTGATGTAAAATTTAATGAGCTTTAATGTCATGTAGATTTCATTCTGATTAAAATGGTCTGACAGGACTTAAATTCCGATATTTCCTTCTCTAAAGTACCTTTAATTTTGTCAATTCTATAAAAATAACTATATAATGTTGTTGCCACTGATGAAAAACAGGTAAATATATAAATTGAACGAATTCGATACCCAACTAAAGGAGAAATCAGAAAAAAAAATTTTAATGCAATTTTTCGTTTTTGAACATAAGAGCAGTAATATACATGTATGATATACCGTTGGTAAGCTAAAGATTGTAGAACAAATATCATCTCATACTCAAGCTTTTAAAAGTTAATAAAGAGTGATGAAATGAAGATAAATCTAACTGATTATTTTAGATGATAATATAATAGATTTTTTAATGAAACACATGTTTCTACATAAATTCAATTTAATTAATTCTTTAATAGTTTCACTAATTTTTATCTCTTATTGTATTTGAAAATTCTTTAATTGATTTTTACAACGTTAAGTTAAAGTCGTGTGTTGCCCGCACCAGTTGTTTTTTTTTAATGTCTAACCTCAAAATCCTAAAAAAAAAAACTTTTTAATAGTTCCGTAATATGATGAGGAATATAATATATAAATATTGTTTGAGAACCCCTCTCGCTTAGAGAGTTGACTTCTATATATTTATATTTTCCCTGCCGAGAGAAGTTGCAAACTCCGGGTCATATTAAAAAGTATCTCGGGTATAAGGATGACCTTTTTATAACGAGCTATCTGAAAAATGGGACAATGGAGAGGAGCTCTAACAACATAACAAGGGAAAAATGGTTTATTGATTGGATCATCTTCCACAATATAATTTTCTCCTATTAAATTATACACTCTTTATAATTATCTAACGGATTATTATATTATTAAACATTGTATTCAATAGTTCTATTTTTTTCAAGAATATTATTTCCTAATTGACAGAGCAGGGTCTATTAAATAATGTAAAAAAAAAAATTAAGCGCCTTTCACTTACCTATGTTGGTGAAATCAAATTAAAACTTTTTAAATAAAGCTATACTTATGAAACGTTGAATAAGAATTAAATTGAGTTTCGATAGAAACATGTGTTTCATATGAAAAAATCTAACAATAGAAATTATTATAAAAAATAATCAATTTAGTCTTTCTGTGTTAAGTTTGTTTATAAGATAACATGTTTCCTAAAATATTTAAAATACAATTATATTGGGTTGTGTCACATGAAATGTCCGTTTTCAAGGTAAAGGATTTTTCATTAAAAACACGATATGAAAACAAGATAATTTTATTCGAAGTATTTACCTTCTTTTTCTACACATTTTTCCCAAGGTGATACCAACTTTTTTTATCCCCGAACTGAAAAACTCTGAGATTTGAAGCGAAACAAAATCTGAAAACGCACTTTTCACTTGATCATCATTTTCAAAATGTTTTCCTTTTACGAAGTTGTCTAAATTCCTGAACATGTAATCTGTTAGAGACAAGTCGGGAGAATATGGTGGGTGCGAAAGAACTTCGTAGCCCAGTTCTTATAATTTTTGCACGTTATGTTTTGAAACATGGGGTCTTGATGTCGCTCAGTGATATCATGAGGTACCCATGCATCGAGCTTTTTTACTTTCCCAATACACTTTAAATGTCTGGAAACGGTAGATGCACTTGCATTTAGTTGTGCTGAGAGTCCTTTAACTGTTTGGTAGGGGTTTCCTTCTACTGTATGTTTGAGGACATCGTTGTCTATTACGGACGGAGGTCTTCCTCGGGGCAAGTTTTCCAAATCGGTATCTCCAGCTGAAAACTGAAAACGGCGAATGGTCCGTTCATTAGCACTCCCTTCCCCAAACGTTTTTCAAATATTTCTAGCGGCTTCAGCTGCTGAATGGCCGAGTTTAAACAAAAATTACTCGAAAACCGCGTGTTTCCATGTTCATATTTGGAGGTATACTAAAAAGTGGGTAATTGATTGGGAAGCTAATGTTTATAATACAAAGGTAGAGGATTAGTAACTGTTTACTTTAAATATGTAAACATTCAGAAGAAAACAACAGAGACCTGCAAAATCCTTTCTGTATTTCAGAAACTATAAAAAACGGACATTTCATGTGAAACAACTCAATATTACTATTATTGTGTTGGAAAAATAAAATGGACCAAAACAAATATTTGGACTGTTTCCTCTTTTAGTTGGTTATAATATTTGTTCATCTTGTATATTTAGCCGTATTTTTTATCAATGCTAATAAGATGATATGTTTCATTTTCCCGAATCTAAACAATTAAAGAAAATTCAAATGTCCCGAATTTAAGCTTTGCCAAAATATATCAATCACAATTAATAGGCCACTCAGTCGCTGGTTAAGAGTATTTCTTTTCATCTTGACATGTGGGCCCCAAGTTATCCTTCGATCGAGTAGTCAGTTCTAGGTAATGTACAGAGTTGGTCTGAGGAATTTGGTTGTTGTCGACAAAAATTGGTGGGCAAGTGTTTTGTCGTAGTGTGAATGTTACGTGTTTCCAAGGAGATTACCGATTTCGTAGGAGCATTTAGTTATTTTGTACCCTCATAGAGACCAGTGTAGGAACGACGTGTGATGTTAAAATTGCAGTATCGTTTGCAAAACTAGCAGTCAATGTGGCGGAGTTGGTTTGCATGTCATGTCTGTATACAGTGTATAGGAGAGGAGCAAGTATTGATCCTTGCCAAGACTGGTCGGATTATAGAAATGTTTGATCCCTTCCGGCAGAGAAAAAGCTATCGAAGAGGAAAGATTGAATTATAAGATTAGTACGTGAAAGATAGTACGTTCTTGACTTTAAAGAGAAGCCCCTGACTATATCAAAAGCTTGGGCAACATCCAAAAATACACCTGTTGTATATTGATTTTTTTTTAGTGCACCAGAAATGTAGTCCGTAACACTGTGTAATTGGTGTATCGTTTAGTATGACAAACGAAAATCGAGTTGTTGATCGAATACTATTATTTCATTTTGTTCCGTCAGTATGTCAAAAATCTTTTGTAAATTATTTTTTTGAAAGATTTAGATTATTTCTAATTATTTCTTTTTGTTTGCTATGTTATACAGATGTACTATGTAAAAATATATCCTTCCTTGTTAAAATATAAGAACAAACAAACCAGTACAAAAGCCGTTTTTTTCCCGTTAAATGTATATTTACTGGGTTACTTAACTTGTTACTTTCACTTACTATATATAGTGAAATATTATTGCTATTTGGAATAATAAATTTGCTTCTCATCTCGAAAAGTGTGTTTGACATTTCGATTTGAATATCATTTTTGGCGTGGTTACTTTGGACCACGGTGTCCATGGAGAGCAAAAGCCCTCCTATAACGGATCCTGCTTCCGATCCGAGGCTGGGACAGCTCCCAGGGACCATTATCGCCCCACATTTCAGGTCCGCGTCCTTTGCTCCCTCCCTTGAACATCCCACGATAAACGTGGTTGAAGGAATGGAATTAGAAGCAACATCGGACAAGCGGAAAATTCAGTCAAATGATGAATATATATACCCGAAGAAAACTGCAAAACCCAGGAAGACGACAGAAGTACGTCCAGTTGTTACTACTAACACCTTCCTTCCTTTAGCTACTACCAATACTAGTTCCACTGAGCCTCAAGGGCAAGCTGTCACAACTAAATTGCCGAAAGTCCCTCCGGTTGTAATGCCAGGTACCTATACATCAGCCTTCATAAGAAATTACATGAGCTCATTAAAAATCGAAAATTACTTCATGCGACGCAATAGCCAAGAAGTACGTATTTTTCTTGACTCAGTCAAAGACCGAGATACGTTAAGGAAGGCCTTAGAAAATTCTAATATGACATACCACACATTTGCTGTCCGCGGAGGTACACAACATTCTCAACGATTCTTACTTAAAAATCTCGATATTCAAGAAGACCTAGAAAGTGTAAAGAACGCCATGGCGCCAGTAGGAGTTATAGACGTAAGAAGACTTCAGAAATCGTTATCGGATGGATCAAAAATCCTACTCTCTCCCATTCTTATAACAGTACCTGCCAATGTCAGTATCGAAGATATCCAAAAGATCAGAGCGGTCAACAGGGTTCTTTTTCGCGTAGAGAAATACGTACCACAACGAAATGGTTTAACCCAATGTTTTCGTTGTCAAAAATTCGGACACACGAAGAATTATTGTGGATATGTACTAAAATGCGTGCGTTGCTCCGGACCACATGGTATCTCAGAATGCCCAAGACAGGGCAAACCCAAATGTCCAAATTGCAATGAGGAACATGTCGCCTCGTTTCGCCAGTGTCCTTACCGTCTTCAACTTACAGAACAACTGAAGAAAAAGAAAGAAGAATGGGCAATAAAAACTAGAACTACAGCTTTACAAGTTCCACCAGTACCTCCTTCTTCCTCAACCCCAAGTAAAACAACTTTTGCGACTACTCTGCTACCGGAACCTGACCCACCCCAAAGAGAACGGAAATTAAATCACATACCAGACGACGCACCACCTTCCTGGCTCAGGCAGTTTGAAATTTCCATGAATGGGTTGGTACAACAACTCATAACTTTAATCAAGTCGGTACTGAACCACGCAGCACAACAATGAGAGCCTATTCTTTGCTCAACTTCAATTGCAACGGTCTGGCAGCCAGGATTGAAGAAGTAGAGGCATTGTTAGCCATCGCCCAGCCCACCATAGCGGTTATCACTGATATTCGAACCTTACAGTGTCGTCCTCACTTTCAAGGCTATTCTGTCGTCGTTGATGAATGCCATGACCCACACGGAGGGGTATTAATAGCCGTTCGCCATGGCATGACATGGAAGAAGGTACCAGCACCTATGCGTATTGCCGATAATAGGATCAGTCACCTGACCATACAAGTTCATATGCAACAACCAACCTACATCACTGGTATCTATCGTAGGCCGCGTGCCTCTCTTAGAGATCTACGTCAACTCCTTGAAATATGTGCAAATAAAACAAACCATTGGCTTGTAGGAGATTTAAATGCTAGGCATGTCTTGTGGCACAATACTCGTTCAAACGGGGCAGGAAAACATCTGGTAAAAACAGCCTTCACGGTGGTGCATCCAGCCACCCACACGTTTCGCCACGCCGGTAATGGCTGTACCTCGACTATCGATCTCCTTCTCACTAGGCAACCCCATCGTATTACTGGTTGTTCCGCCCTCGAATTCATCACATCTGATCACCGTCCGGTGATGTACACTATTCACGGAAGGCAAGAGCAACCGAAGGCGAAAAAATTTAAATATAAGGAGGCAGATTGGAAAAGATACAAAGCTGAAGTTTTCCAAAAGCTGCAAACTGTGCCTTCTCTCCGCACAAGGAATGATGTGGATATATACATCAAGTATTTCACTAATGTGCTTCGCGAAGCCGCAATATTAAGCATACCCACTTTTCAGCCAAAACCACCTCATCTTAGACAACCCCCACCGCACGTAATGACGTTAATTGAATGCCGGCGGACTCTTAAAAATAGGTGGTATCGTACTAAAAACCGGCATGTAAAGAAGGCATTGAATTCACTCACGACGCAAATAAAGAACCTATTAAAGCAATGGAAGACAACATTATGGCATGAGCGACTCACAGCGACCCATGGCGATGTCAGGAAGCTCTGGAAACTAACAAAAACGGCAACAAGAAAATCTTCAACGATTCGGCTACACGACAAGGACCGCCTTCTAACATCTCTTGAACAAGCCGAAGTATTAGCGGGCCACTACCGAAGGGATATAGAAGCTAGGACAGGCACAGAACCTACCCCTCAAAAAATGGCCAAGGACATAAACTTTATGTTCATTAGCCCTAAAAAATTAAAAGCAATTATTCGGAGAACAAATGGCAACCGTGCACCAGGGCATGATGGAGTGCAAACCATCTTGCTTAAGCAACTTCCCCGGAAAGGAATTGTGCATTTAACAAACCTTTACAATGCATGTCTTCGGCTCCGATATTTTCCGGTACAATGGAAACATGCCATACTTTCTCCATTGTTGAAACCGGCAAAAACAGGTGATGACCCAGACCACTATAGGCCTATCAGTTTATTGCCCCACCTCGGAAAAATATTTGAGAAGATAATTCTTAATTACTTAAGAAACTTTTGTGAAGAAAATTCCGTCATTCCGTTTGAACAAACAGGTTTTCAAGCACAACTTAGCACTGAACATCACTTAATGAAATTGCAATATGAGATATGCAACAATTTTAATAAGAACAATGCAACTGCTATGATATCTATAGATTGCTCGAAGGCATTCGATTCCGTATCTCATTACATCCTTTGCCAGAAGCTAGCGGATCTTGAGTGCCCAGAACAACTCTATAATACCATTGCATCTTTCCTGGAAACTCGAACCCTATCAGTCCTCGTTCACGAAGAACATTCTCCCACTGTTCTCCTTACTTGCGGTGTTCCTCAGGGTGCAGTTTTATCTCCCGTCTTGTTCAATATATATACTGCAGACATAATAGGCCATAACTATAAAACCGCTACAATAGCCGCATTCGCGGACGATATAGCCGTCTACAGTTCCAGTATGAGTCCAACTCAAGCTCTTACTCAGGCTGAATCGGTTTGTCAAACCATTGTTCGGAAATTAGAGCAGTTGAACATCAGAGTGAATCCATCAAAAACGGACTGTATAGTGTTCTCTATCCAAAAAGGTAAAAAGTCTAGACTACCAAAAGTTTTTCGAGTCGGCGGCACAGTTCAGCGACCCTCTCACGCTATTGTATACCTTGGTATCAAGATGGATCGCCATATGAAGCTCTCTGCTCATGTGTATAATAAAACAAGGTTGGTTAGAACCAAATCATACCGACTTCATCACCTTCTAACCTCTCCAGCGCTCTCACTAAGGCTTAAACTGTTAGTCTATAAAGGCATATTACGTCCTGCACTGATGTATGGCGCGCCATTGTTTACGCACCTAACTGAAGGCACACTGAAACACCTTCAGCGATTTCAAAATACAATGCTCCGAAGAATGACCCGTTCGACCTCAATGAAAAAGGTGAAAGCCGATCTCCTCCACGAAATTTTAGAAATACCAACAATTTCAGATTACATTAGGCAACGCCATGTTAAATTTTTTGATTCTTTAAAAACATTAACTAACCCACTATTCAACACGATGACTCCAGCACCAGCTCCAGTACGATGGCAAAACACCACATAAATAAATGTTAGTTTTGATTAGGACTTTAGTTATAAATAAGTTAGTTAAGTTAGTAATAAGTTAGTCATAAGTCTTTCATGAACACGAAAAATGGGTGAGCCCCATCAGCTCTAATCTAATTTCAATCTAATCTATTTTGTAAACAACACAGTAACATAACACCCATACACAATCTTAAAATGTAACATAGTTACAGTACAAGATATTTAACTACATAAATTAATAATTAAATTTCATATTGTTAATAGGGGATCTGAAAAAAAAAAAAAAAAAAAAAAAAAAAAAAAAAAAAAAAAAAAAAAAAAAAAAAAAAAAAAAAAAAAAAAAAAAAAAAAAAAACTATATATAGTAAGGGAAAGTATTGCAATCGTGAAAATTTTCTAATTCCAGTTTTCAACGGAAATACACATTTTGGGGTCCCCTGAGTCCAAATAACCAAGTCCCGCAAAAAGTTCTGTGTGTGTGTGTGGTAACTCCCGGGCGGAAACGGTAAGTCCTATGAAACTGAAATTTCATATTTAAGACAACTATACGCCCGAGACGTGACAAAACTTTTTTCATCAAAATGAGCTTACCAGAAGAGGCACTTTATACCATGCATTTTGCACCTTTCATGAAAAACTATATTTTCTGAACAATGTTATGTTTTTTTTTACTATTACAATAGTGAATGTCTCTGTTTCTTAAATCTGTTTTATGTTTCTTTTGGTTAATTTGGGTGTCTTACTTTTTCTATATGTATGTTTGTTTAATTTATTTAGTATATGCAGTTCACTAATTTTCAATAAAAGGACCACTCCAAGACAGAGTTACCTCTTAGAAGTACTGATCTTACAGCGTAAGTACTGATCTTACACTAAATCGCAATACTTTCCCTTGCTTTATATATATATATATATATATATATATATATATATATATATATATATATATATATATATATATATATATATATATATATATATATATATATAAGTGAGAGTGAAATGAACTTTAAAATTAAAAACAAATATAATAATATAACATATTAAGTCTTCGAAGTGTTTTACACACAAGAATGGGCGTTGGATAATTTATAAAATAAATATTCAAATAGGAAATAATAAAGGAAAACGTATAACGTATAGGAAAACTTAAGTTATTATTGTAGATAATAACTTCTGTTTTTATATTATTTAACCTGAAATAATATTGTAGTTTTCATGAAAACAGTTAAAACTTATTCCTTATAGAGAGGTAAGGGTGCGCGCACAAAATTTTTTTATTGAGGAGATAAATAAGGAATGAAAAAGTGTTAGTTTCCTTGAAAATGTTAGGAGCTATTAGAGATGACGTATACTGTTTTTCTTGGTTATCACTTAACTTCCATCAGGAGATTGCTTCAGCGCTAACCCTTTCTTTTAAAATGTTTCTTAGTTAGCCCTTAATATAAATATATGTTATAAAAAATGTTAAAACAATTCAAATTATGTGATAGGGAAAAAAAAATGACCAAATATATGACGAAATTATTTTTGTATAAGTGACGTATATAAGTAAAGTGATTATGAGATAAATGATATTCCATATTAGTACAATATGTAAACATTTTGTAAGTAAAATTGATATGCAGATAGTTTAAAACAAATTTTAGAATATGATATTAATAATTATTGAATTTTAAGTATTATTTATTTTGTTGTAGACATTATTATGATATTAAATTGTTTTTTTATTTTAATTGGTTAATCTAAAGATAAGGCATAAAACACCTCGAAACGTAATTCTTCTTCTTCTTTGGCTTCTCCCTATAGTGCCGTGTCAGCGTAGGGGAGCGTTTAACCACCGGATCCAATCCTCTCTATCCCCAGCGAGGTTCCTGGCCTGGCGAAGATCCTTTCCTCTTCCTCTGCAAAGTTTGTCGACGTACTCCAGGTAGGACACCCTTGGTCGACCCCTAGGCCTTCTCCCATCTGGAACGTAATCCATGGTTTTTAGGGGGTCTCTGTGTTCCTCCATTCTAATGACGTGGCCGAACCACTTTAACTGACGGGTTTGCAGAGTTTCCTTTAATGGCGCAACCACCAGTTCCCGGCGTATCCGTTCATTCCTGACACGATCTCTTCTTGTCTTTCCAGCTGTTCCTCGCAGAAACTTCATTTGAGCAGCTGTGACTCTGCTCTCCTGCCGGTCCGTCAATATCCAGCTTTCAGCTCCATACAAGAGTATAGGCAAATATACTGATTTAAAGATATGGAGCTTAACACCTCTACCCACCTCTCGCTTCCCTATTACAGTGTTGCAGATCTGATAGTAGACTGCATTTGTTCAAAACGTAATTAAAGATTTATATATATGTAATTTATATATATATATATATATATATATATATATATATATTATATATGTAAAAATATATAAGAATATAATAAAAAAGAAGAAAATTTCCAAATAATAAAATGTAACATTCATTAAAAGTATACTCTTCAATATTAGTAATTGATATTATGATATTATATATATATATATATATATATATATATATATATATATATATATATATTAAATACATTAATTTTTTATTAAAACGATTAAAATTATGAGAATTTCGTAGGACGCTGTCGTGTTTCTTATTTCAAACGAGTAACTAAACTAAATAACTAAACTTAGTATTAAATCAGCTTAGAGAATGCTCTAAAGGGACAATTAACTATTGGTTAGTATTAAATAGGATTATAATATAAACAGCCATTTGAAATATTGAATCTGACAAAACGGTCATTTTTTTTTTTTTTTTTAAAAGATTAAAATTAAATTAAAAAAGAAGTTAATATTAAGAAAATTATAAAGCAGTAATAAAATATTGCCAGGCTCGACAACTAAGGCTTTTCCTTAATTAATACCGCAAGAGGAGGTAATTTGAGAAAATATATAATTATTCTGCCCTAACTAGACTCGAATCTGGCCTCATGGCTAAGTAGAATAGTGTTCACAACTACAATACTAAGCTTGTCAAAAGTTTTCATAATGTGTATATAATAACCGCTATATAGGGGGCACCTGTAGTGTAGTGGGTACCATAACAGCCTTGAATGTCCATTGTCGGAAGTTCGAACCTTGCAGATGCCCCTCGGAACTTTTAACAGGAGAAAAAAATGCTTGGTTACGCCGTCGTTCGGAGGGTACGTAAAAAGGTAGTCCGAGTCTGTGCGATGTAAAATACTCAGGTGTCAGATACCTGTTCTAATTAAACCTTGACGAAATTCAGGACTCTTACTGTTGCATCGTCCGATTAGCCACAGCAGCATAAAGTGACGTTAAATAAATAAACCAACAATCGTTATATAAACATTCTTAAAACATATTTTTGGATCTAATTGCAAGAATTTAAAATATAAATTTTTATTGGTAGTAATAGATCTTAAAATATAAGGTATTTTAGTATTTGACGGCCATAACAAAGAGATGATTCGGGCGAGATTCACTCAGCAGCCACATTTTTTCCTAATTTTTGGGGACTCATTTTATTCAGATTGGGTGATCTACTCAAAGGTATGAGCACGAATAAAATAACCGAAGACGAATGTTGATTCATTTAATGCCACTTTATGCTGATTTGGCTAATCGGATAGGATGCTACAGTGGAAGTCATATACTGGCCTATTCAGGTTTAATTAAGTTAGGGATCATTAACTAGTACCTGGCATCTGGCCTGTAAATACTTTTACAATGATAATAATAATAATAGGCTTACCGAACCCGAAGGTTCGATGCCGATACCACCAAATTCCGCCTACACAGACTCGTCCATGTTCACCGTTCAAGCCCAAGCCACCGAGATCAGCATTAACGCAATCCTCCCATCGACGCTTCGGCCTACCTTTCAGACGCCTACCAGTCGGATCAGCTAATGCCAACTTTCTCGTAATCCGTTCAACAATTTTACTCGCCCCTTTGAGTCTCCGCGATGCTATCAGCTCAATTATATTCACAGGATACAAGCTCCGAAATTCCGCGTTGAGCAACCTTCTAAACTCCCCAGTAGCCTCATACCAGAAAATTGAGTGGTACTTTCTTTTATAAATATAGACATACAGCTAATAAAAGTCCTAAATATGCTTAAAATAATAGTTCTGATTATTATACTCGAATAAATCAAAGAAATAGTGATTTTTTTAATTTATTTAAATTTATAAATGTATATGCTTCAAGGTAATAACGATTAAAGTTGAAAATGACTCTTGAAATAAAACATGACTTAACAATATAGATAATAATATAGATTGATATAAATATTTCCGCGTTGAGTCACCTTCTAAACTCCCCAGTAGCCTCATCTCTCTTCGGACCAAATATTTTACGTAGTACCTTATTTTCGAAAACCTTAAGCCGTTGTCCATCCTTCAAAGTAAGCGGCCACGTTTCACATCCGTAAAGAACCGTCTGAAGAATAATAGTTTTATAAATTCTAACCTTTATGTTTTTAGATAGAAGTCGCGAGCTAAGTAACTGGTAAGCAACTGAATAATAACACGCATTTCCCACCTTTAACCGGGACTTTATTTCTTCCTGGATTTAATTTTTTCTTTTTATCATTGAACCTAAAGACTTGAATTTCTTTACGTGTTCGAAAGTATGCCCTGATATATCAATATCACCAAGATCGCCACCGTTTCTGCTACTAATCATATATTTCGTCTTATCGGCATTTAATTCGTGTCCTATTTCTTTACTGGTTTTTATTAACACACTTGTATTTTATTTGATTGTATTTACAAAGATGATAAAGAATTTTTAAAATGAAGGCATATTTTTTTCACGCTAAAGTATAAACATATAATGATCATTCTTCTTAATAC
Organism: Piezodorus guildinii; assembly: GCA_023052935.1. NCBI lineage: Eukaryota > Metazoa > Arthropoda > Insecta > Hemiptera > Pentatomidae > Piezodorus > Piezodorus guildinii. Next base: position 144,340,555 of record CM041296.1, on the reverse strand, counting down.
AAAACGATTTTATTTTTGAGGAAGTGGCTTGTTACTCTAATAAATATTAACGAGCTGGTTAAATTTATGCGGAAAGAAGTTTTTCTAAAAAGTTTTCCACGCCACGAGGAATAACCGAAGGCATTAGTTTATGTAAAACCGAAAATACCACTAAAGTTCAAAACTGGAAAGTTTTCTTGAAGTTGCCTTTAAGGAAAGATTCAGTGAATATTTAATATTTATTCTCCGGTTCGATTCAATAATTTTACGGTGAGGAGTGAGTCAGGTCTTGAATTAGTAAAGTGGGAAATATCTCAAGATAAAATAATAATGTCAACGGCTTTATTGAGTGAAGCCTCTTCTATAGGGAGGAAATTAATAGGAATTCGCAATATAAAAAATAAATAATTAAAATAATAAAATACATTTTTTTTTCTAATGCAAAAATATGCAAAAAAAGTGGCTTGGTCTAGCGGACAGAGGCACTTGTATCAAAAATCTAATTAATAATTAAATATCACCAAGCGTCTGTTTGGGATAGTAAGCGTTGGAAAAGGAAATGTTTAAATGACGTATATTGGAAGGAATGGGATTCCAAAATATATTTAAGGCCGTATATATGCCTGTTCTACTGTACGGAGCAGAGAACTGGGTACTGTCGGACAACAAATGGAGCCGTATAACAGCAACAGAAATGAAATACTTGCGCAGAGTGGCTACAAAAACCTACAGGGATAGGATCAGGAATAAAACAATAAGGGAAGAACTCAACATTCCTGCGATGAAGGAGACCCTGGAGAAGAGACAGTTAGGGTGGTACGGGCACGTATGTAGGATGAGCCAGGATTGTAACCCACGCAAATTTATGGAGGCAAAACCAGTAGGCACTGGAACTAGAGGAAGACCTAGGCTTAGCTATGATGGCTACATAACCAAGTTGGGGCAAGCGAGAGGCAAGACAATGCAGGAGATGAAGACTCTTGCAGGAGACAGAGAGGGATGGAGATCCTGGGTTGGACTATCTCCACGCTGAAAGGAACAAGGAGAAAGCTAAAGAAGAAGAAGAGGGGATTCCAAAATGCATTGCAACGGGCAAGAAAGGATGGATCGAAGGCTTTAGTTCTGTGGATATTAAGGTTGGAGTGGTGCAATCTTGTATCTAGCAAGTGAACTGAGAATATATATTTTTTTTTATTATTGATATTTACAACTTAATTATATATGAAATGAAATGAAAAGTAATTTTATTCTGGGACGAGTATTCCCTAAGAATAACAAGAAAAGTACAATATACATGATATTTTTCTGGTCGTTTAAGACTTCAGTTTAACAATAAAAGGCAGATTTTGTGTCCATGAATAGTTATCATCTATAGATTTTAAATATTACATATGTTGGGAAGATTGATACATTAGGAGATGGAGAAATAGTTGGTGTTTGAAAGTGGATAATGATAAGGCTTTACGAATGGATACAGGCAAGGAATTCAAAAATAGGGTAGCACGAATGAAAAATAATTTTCTGACAGAGACGGATCTGTGAGAAGGTATATACAAGTTTATGGGTTGGGATCTAGTGTTTACTGAATAAACAGAAGAACAAGTGGTAAGCAGGGATCACTTGGTGCTAGGTGGATAGCATAAGAACCTCCTATGCCAAAGATCACGGGTTCAAACCCGTAGGTGGTCCTAGGATTTTTTAAAGGGAGTAAAGGGAGGTTAAAAGGTGATCCCGAGCCAGTGCGATGTCAGGTACTCGTTAAAGATCCCTATCCTAATAAAACCTGGATAGGCAAAATTTAGGACTCCCACTGTAACAACGTCCGATTAGCCATAGTAGCATAAAGTGACGTTAAATAAATAAACAAACAAACAAACAAGTGGTAAGCATATCAAGAATATAAGGAGGATTTTTTGTGAAATCCGAAAATCGGAATAGGCAGACACCTAGGAGGTACTGCCGACGGAAAGAGGAATAGAACCAATTCAACTCGGTATACCTTCTAATGTGATGGACATAGTAAACTGACATGAAATGCATTTAGGGACGCTACCCATTGGCTACACTCTTAAAATATTCTAGACGCCTCGGAGGATTATCTGAAGTCGATGAGGATGATAGGATAGAAACTTGTGGATTAGAGTGGAAATGGAGTTTTTCATGGAATGATTGATCCCTGGTTTGGGCTGATTCTGTAACACATGACACATAAGGTATTTTTGGGATGTGCTTATTCTTGGCAAAGTTAGGAGCGTTAAGGATATTACGAAGGATTTTGGATTGTAAGGATTGAATACGGGAAGATGGTTTAGTTGAGACCCAAAGCTCTACTTCATAAGTCCATATCTTTCTTATGATGGTCATATAAATAAGTCTTTTGTATTTAAGTGAAAGGTTGGATTTTAATTTAAGAAGACTATGGATATAGGAGGGATGCTGGGATTTTATCGTTTGGTAGAGAAATGTCCCAAGGAACTACTGCCTGCGGGAGCAGGGGAGGAGCCAATTCAACTCATCGTTAAGTTGAGTCACGGGAGATCGCCTCGAGGTACCGAAAACAAATCTTAAAAAATATGGTCCGCGCAACACACTTTTACTTACCTCCGTTATTAATATCAATTTAAGAATTTTTAAACAAATTTAGAAACGAAAATAAATTGTTAAAGAATTATTTACATTAGATTTTAAAAGAAACATGTGTTTTATTAAATAAGCTATTATTATCTAGGACAATCAGTTTGTTTTATCGGTACTTCATCACTCTCCATTAACTTTTAAAATAGTATGTATAAGATAATATTTTTCAAAATCTTTAGCATTCTAACGGTATATTAGGGGTACTCACTACGTTTGCTATAGCATATTTTTTTTAACTAGACGGGTTAAGCAAAATAGCACAAAAAATATGCTATAGCAAACGTAGTGAGTACCCCTACTATACATGTATATTACCGTTGTTAAGTTAAGAAACAAAAAAATGCATTACAAAAGTATTTTTGCAGCTATCCTCTTTAGTTGGTTATCGAATTCGTTCAACTTATATACTTTCAGGTTTGCTAATCAGATGATATAGTCAATTTCATAAAAAAACTACAAAATTCAAGGTACTTTAGAATAAGAAATTTTGAAATTTCGTCATTTAATCCCTGTTTGACTATTACAATCAGAATGAAACATACATAATATTACATCGATATACTGAGTTTAATAAAAATCGTTAGAGCCGTTTTGCAGAAAATCGTAAATAGGTGCAAAATGCATAATATAAAGTGGGTCTTCTGGTTAGCTGTCTTTGGTAAAAAATTTGCTGTTACGTATCGGGCCTATATTTGTCTCAAATATAAAATTTCTGTTCCGTACGAATTTTCGTTTTTGGGCTAGAGTTACCACACACACGCGGCAACACAGATCTTTTTGCGGGACATTTGGACTCAGGGAACCCTAAAACGTGTTTTTCCGTTGAAAACTGGACTTAGAAAATTTTCACGATCGCAATACTTTCCCTTACTATATATTTCATATATAGGTAAGTGAAAGTAAAAACTATCAACGAGGCGCTTGACTTTGTTCTCACCCCTCTGTCGCAAATGTGGCAGAGAGTCAGAAACACCAGCCCACGTGGGCTGGGAAAATGCCCCAACAACTCCCTCCTAGTTTCTCGCCAGCACCATCGAGTTAAGCATGCGTTAATAAGGCTTCTTAGGGAAAAGGAATATACCTGCTTTGACGAGGTCTACTGCGTGGACACGGACGGTTCTGCGAGGTGTGCTGACATTGTAGCATTCTCCAAGAACGGGAGAACAGCATTGATCCTCGACCCGACCGTTCTGCGAGGTTGTGCTGACATTGTAGCATTCTCCAAGAACGGGAGAACAGCATTGATCCTCGACCCGACCGTTCTGCGAGGTGTGCTGACATTGTAGCATTCTCCAAGAACGGGAGAACAGCATTGATCCTCGACCCGACCGTTCTGCGAGGTGTGCTGACATTGTAGCATTCTCCAAGAACGGGAGAACAGCATTGATCCTCGACCCGACCGTTCTGCGAGGTGTGCTGACATTGTAGCATTCTCCAAGAACGGGAGAACAGCATTGATCCTCGACCCGACCGTTCTGCGAGGTGTGCTGACATTGTAGCATTCTCCAAGAACGGGAGAACAGCATTGATCCTCGACCCGACCGTTCTGCGAGGTGTGCTGACATTGTAGCATTCTCCAAGAACGGGAGAACAGCATTGATCCTCGACCCGACCGTTCTGCGAGGTGTGCTGACATTGTAGCATTCTCCAAGAACGGGAGAACAGCATTGATCCTCGACCCGACCGTTCTGCGAGGTGTGCTGACATTGTAGCATTCTCCAAGAACGGGAGAACAGCATTGATCCTCGACCCGACCGTTCTGCGAGGTGTGCTGACATTGTAGCATTCTCCAAGAACGGGAGAACAGCATTGATCCTCGACCCGACCGTTCTGCGAGGTGTGCTGACATTGTAGCATTCTCCAAGAACGGGAGAACAGCATTGATCCTCGACCCGACCGTCAGGTATGAAACAATCGACCTCGATCAGGCAGATGAAGTGGATTGGAAAAAGAGAGAGATCTTCAATAAGTGTATCCCTTTTCTAAAAGAGAAGTTCCGCGAGACCTTCGGAGAGAGAGAGTTCTGTCTGAGGAGATTAGATTAGATTTTTATTGTCTTAGGGCCTGAGGCCCTTTCTTACAGACAAAGTAATAATTTTTACAATAATTAATGTGCCAAAAAAAAAAAAAAAAAAAAAAAGACAGTTTTAAACAATACATATATAACCCTTTTTTCTTTTTTTTTCTTTTTAAATAAACATAAAACAGTAAATATTTTAAACTATACAAAAAGAAAATATTAATTATAATAAACAAAATTTATGTAGACTATTTAAAATAAAATAAAATAAATATTAATGATAATAATAACTAACACTGAGGGAAGAGATTAAGGAAAAACAATCAAATAAAGTAAAAGGAACAAAGGGATATTGGAAAGGGAAAGGAAGCATCTCCATGTTTGCTCAGAGCCTCAAGGTGCACTCGACGAGTCTGCCTCAAAGAATAGTCGAAGGCAAGCCTTACGGAAAGAGGATGAAAACCTGACTTCCACCGGTAGCTGGTTGAGCTCTCTCGCTGCCGCGGTTATGGTTCGGATCTCGCGGGACTGTGTCCAGCAGAACAAGGAGGTCTTTCTGGGTGGCTGAGGTGTTGGTAATAGTAAACTGTCCATGATGGCTGAGAATATAATATTGGACTCTCTGGGGGTTATTCATCATCGGCTATATGGATATTAGTTGGGTTGAGATGCATACCTAATGTTTATTTATTTACTTAAATTTATGTTTTTCTTTATTCGTCTTATCTTTTTGCTTAAATTTTGTCATTGATTCTTTGATACTGTTGGTCCTTTAGGTGTGCATTTTCAAATCTGTTTTTTTTTTTTTTTTTTTTTGCTTTGGATTATAGACTATATTACATATTATAAGATATAACATAGAAATCTGTTGATGTATTGTAAATTTATAACTTTTCAGGTCAATATCACATGTCATCAAGATTGATAAGTACTTTGTGTATGATAGCAACCCAATACAGTTGGGCAGCACTGTTTTGTTTTATTGTAATTTTGATAAAATAAAGCATTTCTCTAGTGAGGCCATAATAGAGTCCACCATACACTACACAGCTGTAGTCAAAGTGGGGGGAAATGAGGTACGAAACGAGGAGCTTACGCGTGGATTTTACAACGCAATAGAAAGATGTATGGTTTGCGAACTCTCATTAACGTCATTTCATACCGTGATTACAGAATTAATTACTCGGTTTTAGATTGGAGGACACATATTAAATAATTATTCCTCGGAGAAATATTTCCACTGCTCCCTTTATTATTCATCGCTGAATAGAAGCCAACGCACAATGGGACTGAAGTAGGGAAAGTTATTCAAATGAATTAACGAGAACTCTATTGAGGAGTGAGATTGGACGCGAGTTGCAGGCTCGGGAATCGTATTATCAATGACGATCCTCTTCATATGAAGATGTGGTAATTAAATGGAAATAGAAGCGCACAGACTTATCGGGAATTAAATCTCAACAACTCTTGGATCGTTGGAGGAAACGTATGAATGCTATCTCGTTGGTCAAATCTCTTTGGAGCGGACTGGTAGTTCACTGATTGCCAATGCTGAAATAAATATTATATAGTACGGTGCTTACGAACTGGAAATAGCTAGTCTATAATCTTCTCTAATCAGTTTCATAATTTAATTATTTTGGTATTTATCAATTATCATAAACCGAATTTTTAAAATTCGTTTTTCAGGTTCTATGGATCGTTTTTTTTTTGTTTTTTTTTGGTCTATTAAAAAGTCCATTATTGAAGATAACAAACCAAAACCATCATTACTGTATTTTCATTACGAAATAAAGTTTCATAATTCCAGAACACCTTATTGGTTTATTATTTTTGAAGATAGATAGAAAACATTATTTGTTTTTTTTTACCTAAAAAAATTATATATAAATACGCTCAGTTATTTTTGACGATAGAGAAAAGTATGTATAGAGTTTTAGAATCAGTAAAGTGCGATAAACAAAAAAAAAAAAAAAAAAAATGAAAAAGGAAGATATTGAAATCTCGCCTATATATATAATAATAATAATTTCTTTATTTATTCTGAGACAAGTTCCTTTAGAATAATATAAAATACAATAATGTGATATTTACTGTCTTAGAGTAAGATAAAATAATGAAATATACAGTGAATAATAACAGATAAAAAAATATTATAAATCAATATATATGTTCGAATACTAATGGATGTGAAAATATTTGTAGAAACATAAGCGATGAATTAAAAATATAATAAATAAATAATTATCATATTCCCATCCATAAGCTAGACCAAAAAATATAATACACTTTTTAGTTAAAAAAATAAAATAAAATAAAATAAAAAAATAAGAAACACATCTATAACTTTTTATATTTACATGTTTTCATGGAAACTGGATCAATCAGGATTGTTTGGAAATTCAATGGACAGAAAGTAATGGAATAGACGAGATTTGAAAGTCGGAAGGGTATTAGAATCACGAATATCAGAAGGAATAGAGTTCCATATGGAAGAGGATCGGATCACGAAAGATCTGTCGAAAGCTGTGGTTCGATGGGGCACAATATACAAATAGAAGGCCACATACGGGTGTTGCGGGAATGGATTGAGGATTTGAAAAATAAGAGATCGTAAAAGAGAGATACACTTTATTCAAAAATAAACAAACAAAATGATGCTGGCCCAACTTAATTGGGTTGCTATAGCACAGCATACTAATTCTTTCCTTCAGGAATATTCTTAACATTTTATTTAACTATAAATACAATATTTTTTTTTTGGTTTATTGTTTTATTTAACTATAAATACAATTTGTTTTCCTTTTTCACTCCTTTTAATTTTTTTCTTAAATACTTAGATATATCTATACATAAACACCAAAGATTAAATAAAAAAAAATAATCGTAATAATATAAATACGATTGTTAACTACTTTTTTTTCGAAGATATAGAAAGCATTTATTAGCGTTTTCTAACCAAAAAAAAAAAAAAATACAAATAATTATAAAAAAGAGAAAAAAGAAAAGAATAAAATTGAAATTTCAAGCATAAATACGCCCATTATTCAGGTATTTTTGAAGATGAAGAAAAGTATGTATAGAGTATTAGAATAAGTAAAGCGCGATAAATAAATAAATAAAAAAAGATAAGTATATTCAAGTATAACAAATTATAATAGATCTAATTCCTAAATCGGTTATTATTGGATTATTATAATTAAGATTATTATATTATTATCGGTGATTAAAAAATCGAAAAGATTTTCCAGATCAAGACAACGTGGTGAACAAAGAGGGGAAAAAAAAATAAAATAAAAAATCGTCTTATATGTTTCAGCCACAATTAATAAGCGATGCGATTCTCTGATAATTCTGTTATTATTGATGATATATAATATATTATATATGATGTATAATGTCATTATAAAGCTCCATAATCCTATTTTTATTGAAACATAGTTACACTCAGACTGTAAAGCCATCTTATACATACAATATTCATATACATAAAATATTCATATACATACAATAAGATATATAAATATGTTTACCTTCGCAGAGTGAAGATGGATCCCCGTAAGGACGCAGAACACGGGGACCTGATATCCGCCATCTTGAAAAGGCTAGCTTCCGTCATCGACACTCACAGCTTCAGGATCAGGTTCCACGACCCGGAAGAGGAAGAAGTTGAAGAATTCGAAGGCGAGTAGGAAAATTATCAAAAGTCCTCCGAAGAATAGTTAATACCCTTTACACCTTAGACCACCATCTTAATATTCAATTTATTTTGGAACTAATACCACCCGAATCTTCTAAATTCTATCAGAACCTGTTTGTTTGTTTATTTATTTAACGACAGTTTATGCTACTGTGGCTAATCGGACGATGCTACAGCGGGAGTCCTAAATTTTGCTTGTCCAGGTTTTATTTGGATCTTTAACGAGTACCTGAAATCGCGCAGGCTCGGGATCACCTTTTAACGTCGCCTCCGAAGGACCGCATAACTAAGGATTATTTACTCCCATTAAAATATCCTAGGACCACCTGCGAGTTTGAACCCGTGACCTTTAGTATAGGAGGCTGTTATAGGCTCAACCTCTGTCCAACACCACCCACCCCATACAACCATTCTCGAAAGTTGAAACGTTAAAGGTAGTTAAAAGTTTAAAGTTGGTGCAGATACTTATTGTAAATACGTCAATATGAGTTCTAGAAATGGCCAGATTATCCACACGAGTTGATGACTATTATTTTTATGTCATGGTTAATATTAAAGCTCTGGCTTATTAAATATTTATATATATATATTGCTAATTTTTTGACCGGCTGCTTTTCTAAAGCAGCGGTACCTTCAAAAACTAGCTTACTTAATATATTTAATCTATATATAAACTATATTTAATGATACCAATGGATTTCCTTTCCAAAGGTATCGTGTTTACCAATCCAAGAGGTGGCATGCAGGGTAAGATTTAAGTAAACAAGATTCAATTAATACGTTATTATAATTATTAACTTACACAAATAAATACATTGCCTATTACTTTGATTGAGAATACTGAGGGACTACTACCTTTGCCATACAATATTACAAATAACGATATACCTTTAAAACACTTAATCGGCTGACGAAGGTGAAATCTGTCTTAGGCCCCCTTTCTCGGCATCATCCTCCAGGTGCTCTCAGAACCCCGACGGCCACCTCCTTTTCTTGTAGGTGGAACCCGACTCACTCTTCTTGAGGATGAAAATTGACTAACTCTTCGGTTCTTCTCTCTCATTCTCGTCACCTCGGGTGGGCCGATATGGGAATTGCCCTGGTTGGCGGTATAGCCTTAGTGCTATTATTTTTATCTTTTCACGACTCTTAATATTCTTGTTGGCCGCCGCTGGGGGGAGGGGGGAGGAGAAACTACCAGAGGTTTCTGGTACCGATGGGGGGCCCATACCGATGGGAAATCTAGGGGGCTAGGTAAACACCTGTTGAAGTTTTGCCGACAAAGGTTCGTTATCTTTAATTGTTTAATATTAAAATTATTTAATTATGAACTCCCCTCAGTATCCTCAATACATTACAATATATATAAAAGAGAAAAATTATCAGTCATTGATTACTGAAAAAAATTTGACCTTCGATTCAAACAACATGAAGCATGTTACATTATGATAGTGAAAAAAAAACAAACCATAAGCAATAATGATAGAACAACCTATGAAGGGTCTCTTCTGAACACTTAAAAGAGATTTCTAATGTTTCTGGACCAACAGCTCTACAAAGAGGTCATTAGGTCTAGTTCGAATCCTCCCAACGAGGTATTTCCCTCAAACATAGATAGTCATACTTATAATTTATTCCTCTAATCCAAGGCATTCATATAGTACTTGCTATCCAATTAGCCTCGTCCACCCACGCGGGGTAATCTGCTTCGCCTGATCTAAAAACAATAGATTTGGAGCGAGCTGAATATGGAAATCGAATCTGGAGTAATTAATAAATTAAATATGCAGCGAGGGTATAGGCTTTGAGCAAATAGCTTAGCTTTACTAATATTTACCTAGAGAGGTCTTCTGAGGATCCCAATGTATCCTACGCTCATCTAAAAAAGATTTAATGACTCTTATAAAAGAATCCATATATATATATATATATATATATATATATATATATATATATATATATATATATATGTGGAAAAGAATGTAGTGGAGAAACAAAAATAAAGAAAAAAGTCGTATGCTGAACCTTTTTCTTAATTTATGGTTTATGGTTAGGACATACGGCCCTGGCTTTGGTGACTAATTCCACTATTCTCGACGATGGGTAGGTCATTTTCGGCTATTTTTGTAAGTAGGCACCAGTTGGTTGATGGGCTTCAAAGCAGTTAGGACGAGGCTACCATTAGATCCGTTTTAAATTATATACTTTGGAAAACCGAGTAGTACTGAAATTCGAACTCACAACCTTTGAGTAAAGTTGAATAAAACTTTTTTAGTTCGCCATTATCTTTTATTTCTCACTGTATATCATTTGAAGGCTATACAGGGGTTTCATCCGTGGTAACTAGGCAACGCTCTTTCAAAACAACGCGCGCTCACCCACTCAGCCCTCCCTCCTCAAAAAAGTTTTCACCCACATCTCGCTTTTGAAAGCTATATAGGGTTTTTACATTCAAAGGGGTGAGAGCGGGGGATAAATTTCCGAGATATAACCCCCCAGGCGCTGAGATGCGAACTCAATTAGTTAACTCAAAGTTTATGATCATCTGGTTGCTAAGCAACGCCTGTTCATAGCAACGTGCTAAGCCACTAATCCACACTACCTCTCGCTCATCATTACCTTGCATTTTAAGACCCAGGGTCAGGAGGTGAGGTCGGGGATCAATGGCAGAGTTGAAAACCCTCTCTCCCTTTCCGACACTGAGACATTTATCGGTTTGCAGATAAACGTCTTTAACCATATCGGCCCCATCACACTTGGGTTGGGTATTCTTAACAGGGTCCCTATAAGAACAACTTGGAATAATGCTGTGGAGCTTGGATTTGTTTTTAGCAGTCTCCTTGATCAGACCTTCTGCGGAGGCTTATTGCACGAATAGGGCGGGAGGCAGAGTGTGAGGTAAGGTTGAGGCTGTGCAAGCAGGTACCCACCGTACTCTCACCTTGTTCCGCACTGACAGAGTGTTATCTCTATTCTTACACAGCTGTCTGTACCCAGTCTTAAATAATATTTATTTACCTTATATTCTCAATTACAGGTAGAAGAAGACACCGCCACTACCGAAAGGCGTTCCCGATGATGGTGGCGGGCTACATGGTGATGTCTGCCTTCCTCATCCCCCTGGGCTTCCAGTTCATGGCCATGATCGGCGGCAAGGCGCTCCTCCTCGCCAAGATGGCCTTCTTCATGTCGCTCTTCTCGGGCTACAAGAGGCTCACCTCCGACCTCGACTACCACCACCACCACGACGCTGCGGCGCATGAGATCTTCCACCACGGCAACTACTTCCACCACAGGTCGGCCGAGGTACGATAGAGGCCCTTCGGAGCGCACGCGCAGCACAACATTTTCTCTCTCAGGAAGGGATAGTTCCTGAACGACAATAAAAGGAGCTTTCATCTCCCTAAATTAGATATTTCTTCTTTCATTTTAAATATGTTTTGACATGATTCATACTTGTTCGAAACGTTATCTTGTTCAAAATTAGCATAATGAATGGGTCATTGGATTAGCATAAAACGAACGATTTCATATATTTCTATCAGGATGCTTTGATCATCCAAAATCTTAAAGAGTATGGGCACTGCATTCGTTTCGTCCAATATTCGAAATTAAAACGTTAGACTTTTTTGGGAACAAAACTTCCTAACGGTTTACAGACTGTCAAAACGATTGGTGAAAAAAACAAAACAAGGAGTATGAAATATTAAAAAGTAAACTTATTAATTTCCTACTAAACCAAGTTATCAGAATCTTTTCACATTCAAATCTAGATGTTTTTTCCTGGCTATGTTAATAACGTTTTCTACGGTTTAAAGGAAACGTGATGGTTTGTAGGGAAGAGATTGGCTACCATACAGTAACCATTGACTACCATACAGTATAACCATTGACTACCTTACAGTAACCATTGACTACCATACAGTAACCATTGACTAACTACTAGGCGTTGATGACCTTAGGGTTTTACGCCTTAAAACCAAAAAAAAACAACCAAACCATTGACTACTAGCATACTGTAACCATTGCTACCATACAGTAACCATTGACTACCATATTGTAACCATTGACTACCTTACAGTAACCATTGACTACCTACTAGGCGTTGATGACCTTAGGTTTTACGCCTTAAAACAAAAACAAACAAACAAACCATTGACTACCATACTGTAACCACTGACTACCATACAGTAACCATTGACTACCATACAGTAACCATTGACTACCATACAGTAACCATTGACTACCTACTAGGAGTTGATGACCTTAGGGTTTTACGCCTTAAAACCAAAACAAACAAACAAACCACTGACTACCATACTGTAACCATTGACTACCATACAGTAACCATTGACTACCATACAGTAACCATTGACTACCATACAGTAACCATTGACTAACTACTAGGCGTTGATGACCTTAGGGTTTTACGCCTTAAAACCAAAAAAAAACAACCAAACCATTGACTACTAGCATACTGTAACCATTGCTACCATACAGTAACCATTGACTACCATATAGTAACCATTGACTACCTTACAGTAACCATTGACTACCTACTAGGCGTTGATGACCTTAGGTTTTACGCCTTAAAACAAAAACAAACAAACAAACCATTGACTACCATACTGTAACCATTGACTACCATACAGTAACCATTGACTACCATACAGTAACCATTGACTACCATACAGTAACCATTGACTAACTACTAGGCGTTGATGACCTTAGGGTTTTACGCCTTAAAACCAAAAAAAAACAACCAAACCATTGACTACTAGCATACTGTAACCATTGCTACCATACAGTAACCATTGACTACCATATAGTAACCATTGACTACCATACAGTAACCATTGACTAACTACTAGGCGTTGATGACCTTAGGTTTTACGCCTTAAAACAAAAACAAACCATTGACTACCATACAGTAACCATTGACTACCATACAGTAACCATTGACTACCATACAGTAACCATTGACTAACTACTAGGCGTTGATGACCTTAGGGTTTTACGCCTTAAAACCAAAAAAAAAACAACCAAACCATTGACTACTAGCATACTGTAACCATTGCTACCATACAGTAACCATTGACTACCATATAGTAACCATTGACTACCTTACAGTAACCATTGACTACCTACTAGGCGTTGATGACCTTAGGTTTTACGCCTTAAAACAAAAACAAACAAACAAACCATTGACTACCATACAGTAACCATTGACTACCATACAGTAACCATTGACTACCATACAGTAACCATTGACTACCTACTAGGAGTTGATGACCTTAGGGTTTTACGCCTTAAAACCAAAACAAACAAACAAACCACTGACTACCATACTGTAACCATTGACTACCATACAGTAACCATTGACTACCATACAGTAAACATTAACTTTTTCGGAAGGAGATTATGTTTTGGCATGTGCTCTAGGGGCTAATCAGTGTCGACTGCTATACATGATTCACTTTTCGCCACATGATATTACGTGCCCGAGAATTCGCCTGGAACGAAATTAAACCTGCAAATCGTACCTTTAAAGTTATTAATCGCGTTTTTAAAAGACTCGGACGTTTTCTAGATAAAATCAATTTACAGATTCGATAAAAATAATAAATTAAAATATCCTATAATAACATTTGGTGATCAGAGTCTCAATCCATACGGTGCTTTTATAATTTATTGGGATACGATTATTTTGTTTCAGTTACTAAATCAGAAAACAGAATGAATTAACTTCGTTAATATTAACCAAATTTGACGATTTTTTTTTTTTTTAACAGATGATCTAAGACTGATCCAGTGTTCCAAGAAAAGTAACCTCGATTTACCAAAAAAGTTAGAGAGATATCACCGAAAAGTCGTTGGAACAAATGACTAAATTAGTTTTTTCTGTTTTAGAAGCCCTAGAAACCCAAAATGTAACAAAATTCGTTCGCCATTTCCTTCACAAATTTATAATTAAAAAAATGAATACAGTAAAATAAAAATATTTTAAATCAAATCATTATGGCTTATTGTTACGCGAATAAAAATGACATGTATAACTGTTATATTAACTAAGAAACGTCAACAAAATTTAATAATACACGTGATGAGAATGTTTCGGAGCGTTCATTGGCTGTTTGTTTCACTTTTAGTAATAGAATTAATTGACAGAATAATGGCTATGCTATAAAAGAGTCATCATCATTAGTTATTAAATTTATTTCTTAATATCGAAATCGAAATCACATTGTATATAAATAAGTGTACATAATTGTTATTAGTGAAATAAATAATTTATTGAATTATTTCATATTCCTTTATACCCATAACCTCAAAAAAAAAAAAAAAATCTTCATTTGTCTTATAAGCTATGCATATTTCAATTATTGATTAAATGTCCACATAACATGCTTCTGGTTACCCGCCGGAACAACCGCATAAAGAAGGAGATAGCAGAACTGTTGTAAAAGAAAAAATACAAATGTTTCTAATAGGTGTTTTGCATTGATACCGAGGGATCAACTAGATTTGAGGACATTTTGGCATTTAGTACCACAGAAAAGGAAGCACTGATAGTGGATTCCACTATCAGATACGAGACAGATGACAGGGAACAAGGCAAAAGAATTCAAGAGGAGAAGGAAAGAATTTACTCTAAATGTATCCCTTATCTACAAGAAAAATTTCGAGAGGAGTTTGGCGAAAGAAAATTTTCAGTCACGGGACTTTGGTTCGGAAGCAGGGGGACCATCCCGGCAGATACTGGGTCATTTTTGGAGAGGTATGGACTCGAAAGAAAACAGTAACAAAACGTGGCGGAGGCCATAATCCTGAACTCACTGGGAATCCTGCATCACCATATATATTGAGGCTAGGCTCGATTTGTCTAAGAGGCCCATCGATATGTACAAGTGTTTCTTTTTGGCAGAATTTTCCTCTCTTCGTACCTTAAAAATTGTTTTCAGGATTGATGCGGTATGCTGTGTCACACAGCAACTCAGCGAAGTTGAGATAGCAGATCCAAATCGGAATTCCTCTCTTTCTATTCCTAACAAAATAAGAAAATACACGACAAATGAAACTTGATATATTTCATTTTGATCTAAATGGTTATGGTAACCATTAACTTTTTCGGATGGATATTATGTTTGGGTACGTACGCTGAAGGCTGATTCGCAACTAACCATAGACCTGATGTTAGCAATGAATGATTCACTTTTCGTTACATGCTAATACGTGCTGGAGAATTTGTTTAGAACGAAATTAATCCTGCAATGCGTATCTTTTAAAATCTATTAAATTTACGAATATCGTTTTTAAAGGACTTGAATGTTTTCTAGATAAAGTATATTTACAGATTTGGATAAAAATTAACAAATAGAACTCAAATTCCGTAAAATAGTTCCTTTAATGGTTCATATTATCAATTTAAGCGACGCATGTATGATTTCTTGGAGTACTTTTATTTCGTATCGTTTCCGTCATGTGATGAATAATGAATTCAAAGTACAACTCTTCCGCTAAATCATAATTTTTTTTTTTATCACGGTATCATTTTAGTATCAACGTACAAACTACAGTAAACCCTCGTTATAACGAACTCCAAGGGACTAGGAAAATCTCTGTTCGTTATAAAATAATTCGTTATATCCGAATATTATTTTTTTTTGCACATCCTGATGAAGACGCGATGGAGGCATCGATTTTATATTTTTAGCGATAATCGTTGATATAATCGATTTTGATATCACGTATTTTTCCGCAATTTTTTATTTTGACTCAATCTTTCTACCCACTTTTTTTAGGAGAATCGCTAACTTTGTATTGAAATCAATGGATTTTCTCTTTGACATACTGTGCGGAGCGGAAGTGCACTTAAAACAAAAAGCAAGATTCACTTGACCTCGTAGGAAACTCGAATTAAAGCAAGTAATAAAAGCAATAAAAACAGAAAACTAGGTGAAACTCTAGAAGCCCAAAGCTTTCACAGACTGAATCACAAAATTCAGCTGAATAGAGATAAGAGGTAAGAAGGATTTGGACAAAAAGGCGCCGCTCTTTACTGGGAATTAAGACGTATCCTATTTTTTTTCTTCTTCATTTTTCGTTTTAATCGAACAAATTCAATTCTGAGGTCCACAAAAGTAGTTTGTTAGTTCGTTATAAGAGAATAATTCGTTATAAACGAGGAGAAAACACCGTTTTCTATTCATTTTTAAAGGGACCGCAACTATAGTTCGTTATATACGGGTATTCGTTATAACCGTGTTCGTTAAAAAGAGGGTTTACTGTACTTAGTTCATTTAATTTTTATTTTTCCGAAGCCTTAGAAACAGAATATCAAAATATTATGAACTTCATTTGACATTCCATCGCTAATTTATGCATATAAAAAAAAATTAATGGAAGGAATTAGTCCGGGTGGCGGTCATTAAATGAAACAACTAAATAGTTTCAACTATTTTATTGTTTGCCAACGTTTCGACCCCCTTTGTGGGTCATCATCAGGGCGCATGGTGGGAGAATGGAAACTAGGTACTGAGAGTACCTAGTTCAGTACCTAGTTTCAATTCTCCCACCATGCGCCCTGATGATGACCCACAAAGGGGGTCGAAACGTTGGCAAACAATAAAATAGTTGAAACTATTTAGTTGTTTCATTTAATGACCGCCACCCGGACTAATTCCTTCCAGTAATTCTCAACGGTCAACTAATTACATACACAATAAAAAAAAATTAAGGTAAAATATTTGAAATGCAAACTTTCAAGACTAATTGGTACGTATTAAGAATGAGAATTCCAGCATAATGTGACGTTAAATCAATAAACAAACAGAATTAGAGGTATAACTGTTATATAAACCAACAAGCATCGCTTTTAGATTGAGAGAATAAAAGCAAAAATCTTAAATATCTCAATAATTTTTAAAGAGTTTATATTTTAAATAATTTACTTTTTCTAACTATGGTTTATGTCCTCATATTTTTTGGACTTGTGTTAAGACTTTTTAGAATATGTCATAGAAAAAGTTACGTGTACCGAGAAAGGTTTAATTATGGGTGATAAGATTCCGGTTTTGGGATATGCCGATGATTTGGTACTGGTGAAGACACGGAAACCATACAACTAAATACAAGTGTTTTAATAAAAACTGGTAAAGAAATAGGACTCGAATTAAATACCGATAAGACGAAATATATGATTAGTAGCAGAAACGGTGGCGATCTTAGTGATATTGATATATCAGGCCATACGTTTGAACACGTAGAGAAATAAAGTATTTAGGTTCAACGATAACACGAAAAAATGAAATCCAGGAAGAAATAAAGTCCCGGTTAAAGGTGGGAAATGCGTGTTATTATTCAGTTGCTAAATTACTTAACTCGCGGCTTCTATCTAAAAAGTTAAAGATTAGAATTTATAAAACTATTATTCTTCCTACGGTTCTTTACGGTTGTGAAACGTAACCGCTTACTTTGAAGGATGAACAACGGCTTAAGGATTTCGAAAATAAGGTACTACGTAAAATATTTGGTCCGAACAGAGATGAGGCCACTGGAGTCATTAGAAGGTTGCACGACGCGGAATATCGGAACTTGTATCCTGTGAATATAATTGAGTTGATAGCATAGCGGACACTCAAGTGGGCGAGTAAAGTTGTTGGGCTCGATGAGGATCGGATTCCGAGAAAGTTGGTATTCGCTAATCCGAAAGGTAAGCCGAAGCGTCGATGGGAGGATTGCGGTAAGGTTGATCTCGGGGGCTTGGGCTTGAACGGAGAACATTGGACGAGTCTGTGTAGACGGAATATGGTGGTATCGGCATCGAACCTTCGGGTTCGGTAAGCCTATTATTATTATAATTAACAAAGCGTTACAAACAACTTTCACATCTATTGGATAACAGATCATCACTAAATTAACGAAACAAGCGACTAATATACACTACTCTACTGAGACCAATATGGACACACGGAGCAAAACTTCGGGGCTCTGAAAAACACCTACACACAAACAAAATACAAACAACTCACGTCACAACAGTAAATTCTTACATTCGCGACAAGTATAACACGTTTCACTCTTTGACACATCACCATCCAAATCAACTTGTTTCTTCCATTTCTTCCTATGGCCGAGAGATCTTCTAAACTAAAATTTCAGGACGCTGTTCAAGAAGAAAATAATACCTCACACGTTGGATGCGTAGAAACTCAGTTGGGAGTAAAAACCAATAATGACATATTAATGGTGCGTATTTCAATTTAATACCGATTATGTTATTTTGTTTCCAAAATAGAGAAATATTACACAATAAGACGCTAATGCTTCAACATATTGACATACTAACCCTGATACTGCAGTGGACATAATGCTAAGTATTAATCTTATGAATTGTTGGCTCGGCTCCAAGAAACATCAGTTCTATTTGGTTGGCATCCAATACAGTCCAGATAATCTTTCCTCAATAGTCGACGGGGAAAACGGTCGTCCATGGTTGATGATTCATTAACTACTGATGTATAAAAAATCTGGTGCGCGCAATACACCATTATCACTCATCTTGAAATCAAGTTCTAAATAATAATAATAATAATATTAATAGGCTTAGCGAACCCGAAGGTTCGATTCCGATACCACCAAATTCTGCCTACACAGACTCGTCCAAGTTCTAAATAAACTAAAATAAAAAAAAAAAATAAATACAATAATAGATAAATAAAAAATCAGTTGCTGGTAACACACGACTTTCACTTTCCTCTGTTTTAAAATTCGATTAAAGAATTTTCAAATACAGTTAGAGATAAAAATGAGTGAAACTAGGAGAGATACACTTTATTCATAAATAAACAAACAAAATGATGCTGCCCAACTTAATTGGGTTGCTATAACACATCATACCGATTTGTTTTCCTACAGGAATATTCTTAACATTTTATTTAACTATAAATACAATATTTTATTTTTTACTCTTTTAAAATTTTTTTTCCTACTTATTTTTCCTGTTTTTTTTTTCTCTTTTCCTTTTCTACTGTTTCACATTTTCTTACAAATACTTAGATATATATATACATACACACCAAAGATTAAATTTAAAAAAAACAACAAATTATATATACATTAAACAACTACATACTAAAAATATTCACACTATCATCAATAAAAACACTCAGCACCCAAAATCAATATCTTTATATTAAAATAATCTGTTAAAATTAAAATTAAAATATAACTGACACACAGATGCACATGCATGCCCCTCCAATTATACCTGTTATGAGTAGACGTGATAGTGTATAATTGCCAGACAGTCGAGAACCACACTTTCTGCTATCCTTGCTACGTCTTTTATATCGATACCTATATCCTCCATGAAGCTCCTTGTTGAACCTGGCACAGCTCCGCGGGTTCCGAACCAAAGGCCTTTTACGTAGAAGTCTCTCTTAAGAATTAATTAAATTGGATTTATATAGAGACATGTGTTTTATTAAAAAATCAATTATATTATCATCTAAAATAATCAGTTAGTTTTATCGGCTTTTTATCACTCTTTATTAACTTTTACAAGCTCTTGTGCATTAGATAATATTTTTTCTAAAATCTTTAGATATCTAACGGTATATTATACATCTATTGGGCTGATGCGAAATTAATGCAGGTTTCCTCTATTGCAATATCTTAATTCCAATTGTGTAAACAAAGCTAATCCTAACATTGATCATTATTATACCAAAACAAACCTTATCTAATACCCTCTCTTTCACCATGAATTTGTTTAGTAAAATCGTTTTGTTCAGTGTGTTCAAAGGTCTTGAATCGAAAATGTCAAAGTGCGATTTTCGTCAAATTTATTTTTACGAATTTAAATTAGGGCGCAGCGCTGCGCAAACGGCTCGTAATATTAATGAAGTGTGGGGTCAGGGGGCTATTAATGAGTGCACGGTGCAGCGTTGGTTCCAGAAGTTTCGCAGAGGAGATTTCGACCTCGAAGACAAGGAAGGTCGGGGCCGTCATCTTGCTCTGGACAACGACCAGCTGAGGTCAAAAGTGGAAGAAGACCCAACCAAAACCACACGAGAAATGGCGGCGGAACTCGGTGTGAACCAATCCACAGTTGTACGCCACTTGGAAGCAATTGGTAAGGTAAAAAAGTTGGCCAAGTGGGTGCCAGTAGTAACGCCAGACCACACGTTGCACAACCAACGCTTCGACGACTGCACGAGTTGGGCTACGAAGTTCTCCAACATCCGCCTTATTCACCTGACCTCTCTCCTACAGACTTCCACTTTTTCAGGCATCTGGACAACTTTTTGAGGGAGAAAAATTTTCAAAACCAGGACGACATTGAAAATTCTTTTCGTGATTTCATTGAGTCCAGGGATTCGGATTTTTTTTCTGGTGGAATAAGAAAGCTTGTTGAACGTTGGCAAAAGTGCATTGATTCAGATGGAAATTATTTTGATTAAATATATATGGTTAAAGTAAAGATATGGCGTATTTACAATACCTACTAAAAACCTGCATTAATTTTGCATCAACCCAATATATTACTATTGTTCTGTTCAAAAACACAATAAATGCATAAACAAATATTTGTTTAGTTTTCCCCTTTAGTTGTTTATTAAATTTTCTCAACGTGCATATTTAGCTGTTAATGATCAATGGTAACAAGATAATATAGCTAATTTTATAGAATCTAAAACTTGGGATTGCGGTCAATGGGAGGATTGCGGTAAGGTTGATCTCGGGGGCTTGGGCTTGAACGGAGAACATTGGACGAGTCTGTGTAGACGGAATATGGTGGTATCGGCATCGAACCTTCGGGTTCGGTAAGCCTATTATTATTATAATTAACAAAGCGTTACAAACAACTTTCACATCTATTGGATTACAGATCATCACTAAATTTACCAATCTAAAACTTAAAGGTACTTTAAAGGAAGAAAATTTAAAATATCTGCATTCAAGCCCCATCAAACTATTTCAATCAGAATGAAACCTACATGAAATTAAAGCCCATTAAATTTTATATCAATATAACGAATTTAATTAAAATCGTTAGAGCTGTGTTTGAGAAAATCGTAAAAAGGTGCAAAATGCATGGTGTAAAGTGGCTCTTCTGGTAAGCTCATTTTGATGAAAAAGGTTTTGTAACGTCTCGGGCGTATATTTGTCTTAAATACAAAATTTCAGTTTTATAAGACTTACCGTTTCCGCCCGGGAGTTACCACACACAGACTCACAAAACCTTTTTGCGGGACTTGGTTATTTGGACTCAGGGGGCCCTAAAATGTGCATTTCCGTTGAAAACTGGAATTAGAAAATTTTCACGATCTCAATACTTTTTCTTACTATATATAGTAAGTTTTTTTTTTAATCATTTATTGAAATTTACAACTGTATTAGATAATGCATCAAGTAAATTAGCTAACAGAAATACGTGAAACAGACATAAACAGTAAATGCCCATTGGCACTACTCACTGGGTAAACTTAACTAGAAGGTCTCGAGGCCATCTCCTTTTCAGACGCCTCGGAGGATTGTCAGGAATAGAAGAGGAAGCAAGGATGGGAGAGGAGTTTTTCATGGAAGGATTGATAGCTGGTCCGGGGGCCGAATCAGCAACATTTGGGATATTAAGGTATTTATGTATGAGTTTATTCGTGACAAAGTAAGGAGTGTTGAGGATTTTCCAAAGGATTTTGGATTGTAAGGATTGATTACGGGAACTCCGTAAGTCCAGATAGGTCTCATGATGGTCATGTAGATGAGCCTTGTGTAGATAAGTGGAAGTTTAGAGCGTCTGTCCAGTAAGTGTTGAACAAAGCGAAAGCGACGGACAGTTTCTTGTCGTTTCAGTCTTGTGTGTGAATTCCATATATAGTAAGTGAAAGTAAAAAACTTAGCGAAACCATTAAATAATTAATTAAATGAATTTCTAAAGAAACATTCGCATTTATTGGCCGAAACAGCTCAGATGATGAAATAAAAGAGGGCGTTAGTTCTTCTAGCGAATGTGCCTCTGTCACCGTTCTGTAAACTTCCTCGTTCCCTGGATATTCCGATCCCTGATCTGACTGGGAATTCAAAATATTTTTTTTTTTATGAATCTTCCAACTGTTTCATTGCGAAGTGGACCTCTTGTACACTAGGGTTTGCTGAGAATGGATGGCATTTTGATTTTACTGAGATTTTTCTGATGTTGATCTGGCTAGATGAACTGCTTTTAGAATAGTTGTCAATTCGCCAGTGAAAACACTTTTTTATTCGGGTTCTACGTATTCTGCGTTAAACGTAAGTCCTCAAATTTTGAAAGGAAGTATTTTTATTTTTTTTTGGTCGATCACAAAGGTTCATTATTGAAAATAAAAATCGAAAGCGAATACTATTTTGAATGAAATTTATTTCAATCAAATGAAGTTATTTAAGACACCTATGAGAATAAGGATATATAAGAAAAAGCATTGCGAAAGTAAAAATTTTATAATTCCAGTTTTCAATGGAAATACACATACATTCCAGGGTCAGTTAAGGTACAAAACCCTACATCCCTGAATCAGCACTTTCCCCCTCCTTCTAGTATTGTATAAATATCCCTTCTAGAGATGTAACCATGCAGTCTAGCCACTCTAGCCATTCCAGTAGATCTAGTTAGTAGTTTAGTTCTTTGTAAATAGTAGTGTAGTGCTTGTAACAGTTTGTTTTTACCAATAAAGTTTTTTTTAAGTTCATCGAGCGGTTAAGTTCTTTATCTGGCGCCCGAACAGGTACCCTATTAGCCTCAGGTCAGTAAAGGTGACGAAATTTTCCTGAAGATCAAGAAAAATCGACGAAATATCCCAACAGATTTTGGATCTATTCAGCGAAGACAGCCTTGAACGGAAACTCAAGAAAGACCGACGAAATAGTCTTTTGATAACAGGTCTTGGAGTAAACCACCTGAAGTTTGTGTTTCTACACTTCAATAGGGTCAAGAAAAATTTGATAGGAACTGAGAAAAAACTTGAGGTACATATTAGTTTAAGATTTATTTTTTGTATGTATGCCTAAGGATAAGAAAAATATAGTTAGGTTAGATATAAGTGAAATTACAGACCAATTAAGTAACTTATTAATTAAGAATAAAAATACTGATTTAACAGACAATATGGCTACCATTTCATATTCTATGACAAAAGAGGATTACGATCATATCCCAACTTATGATGGCAATCCTGAAGATTTAATATTTTTTGTAAAATCTGTTAAAGCAGTATACGATACAGTCTGTAGTGAAAATAACTCTTTAAGATTACAAAATCATGCCCGGCTTCTTAGTAAAGTAACATCAAGATTAGTAGGTAATGCTAGGCATTGTTTATTAACAAATACATTTATAAATGTTTCAGAACTTTTAGATCATTTACAAAAGAATTTTAAAGACTCTAGAACAGTTGAACAACTGAAATTAGAATTATTAAATATTAAAGCAGGACCAAAAGAACACCCTATTTCATTTATCGATAGGATAGCACACATTAGAGCCTTAATATTCTCTAGAATCTCCCTAGACGATGAAATTATAAATAAGGACATAGTTATGAAATTACAAGATCGGGAAATCAACTATCATATTAAAGCAAATTTACACCCACAGCTTTGTGATTTCCTAAATCACTTGAGACTTTCAGATATAGACGATATTAGAAATGCTATTCAAAATGACTGTTCTTTTATTTTAGAAAGACTATACGGACATCATAATAATTTGATACCAAAAAATAACTTTAGATACAAAAATAATAAACATTTTAAACCAAATAATAATTTTAACTATAACAGCAATTATAATCATAATTACAACCGAAATCCTTATCATAATTATAACCAAAACTCTTATAACCAAAATCCTCACAATAATTATAACCAAACTCCTTATTTTAATTCTAATCTTAATCCTAATTATAACTTTAATCCAAATCATAATCCTAATTATAATTTTAATTCAAACCCTAATTTTAATTCTAATTTTTATTCAAATTCTAATTTTAATTCAAACCCTAACCCTGAGCCAACTCCCAATTATAGTCAAAATCAAACTAGTAGAGACTCGGGTCAAAATAGGCGTTTCAATCAACAAGGCACTAATAATTTCACAGGTTTTAACTGGAATCAACAGAGGCAGAAGACGCCTTTTCCCACGGGCCCTTTTAAACCCGACTCAGCAAATACAGTGTCTATGAGAACTGTTAGGTCAGATAACGCGCCTGTCCACCACGTAACTCAAGACGACGGTGAAATAAGCGACATAAGACAACAGCTTGGAGCATTAGCTCAACGGTTCGATAATTTTTTAGGGTCAGTCCACCGGACACATCCCCGAATATCCCTTAAACTGTACTGAACAATTACCACAATTTAAAGATTTCTTAGGACAGACTTGGCTTATTGATACCGGCGCTTTAAAAAATTACATTAATCCACGTTCCGTACCCGAGGGAACTGAAATAAACTCGGAAGAATTTTTTGTCAAATCTCCCACCGGACGCGAAAAGGGCAATAATACAGCATTAATTGACCTTGCTCCAAATCTGGGACTAGACAATCAATTTTTAGTTAAGTTTTATATACTTCCTGTTAGTAATAATTTTGATATACTATTAGGTTATGAAACAATGAAAGTTTTAGATATTAATATATTTAGTAGAAAAGAAAAAGTTTTTTTGTTAGATGGAAAACTGACAATTAATAATAATGGTTCTCTTGAGTATGTTGATACTAATAATGAAATTACTTATAATACTAATAATAATGATAATGATGAAATTAATAATAAATATGAAAATAATGGAATTAAAAATGCTATTCAAACTAATAATAAAGTAAAATATAGCACTCCTAAAGATAAGTTTAATTATAAGAATAAAAAAAATATTGATACTAATTCTTATATATTTAATGAAATTAAAGATCTCATTCACCATGAGCATATAGATAATGAGCATCTTAATAACGATAGTAGGAATAAGTTAACTCGAATAGTAGCCGAAAACGGTGAACAAATAAAAAAAGATTTAAAAACAGAAATAGATATTCAAAAAAGTGATATAAAAGAGTATAAAATAGAAAAAGAAGCGGAATGTTTAAAAAATAAAATTGAAGATAATATGAGTACTATTGTGTCAAGTAACTCATGTGAAACTAATGTGATAATAGATCAATTAATAAGAAAGAAAAATAACTTAGAATTTAAAAATTTGAATGATTTAGAAAATAATTTAAGTGATAATTTTTGTTGTAAAGATTACAAAGAATATTTGATTCTAGAATTAAAGCGTAGATATTTAAATTTCAAATATAGGAGAAAAAATTAGAAAGGGATTATGGATTGTTTATAATTGATTTACTACAAAGGCTTTTGATCGGATTAGTGTTCATTGCTAATACCAGAATATTGAAACCTTATTGTGAAATTAAAATAAATTACCAATATTTAATAGGTTATGATTATTTAAATTTATTTAATGAGAAAACATTTAATTGAATTTATATTTTATTACAGATAAAATTTGGTAGAGCCAATTCAGAAAAACTTTATTTTATTTTGATATTTTCAAACAGTCAATTTTTATATTGTTGTTATATGTCAATTCTTATAAGTCAAAAAAGTTAATAATTAGTCATAACATTTATTTTGAAAAATAGCCACTGGATCATAAAAAAAAATATTGTTGACATTGTAACATATTGTTACCTCAGAATAATTTAAAAATTTAACTATTATTAAGAGTCTGTTATACTCTTGTTATTATATTTCGTGTTTAATAATTTATGTTTTGTGTTTCTTTATAATTTGTTCTATATTTAGTACTATATTAGTTAAAAAAAATAAAAAAATAAAATAAATAAATAAATAAATAAATAAAAATAAATAAATAAAATAAAATAAATAAAACATAATATATAAATTTTTGATTTTATGTAAGAATATTAAAAATGTTTACTGGTATAGGAAATATTAAGAAAAATGTTCAGTATTATACTGAGTAAATAACATTTATGATAAAAAAATATTATATTCACAAGTATAGATACCTTTTCTAAACGCCTTTTCGCTAGATTGACAGATGCTTGTAATTCAATACAAGTTTCTGAAGTTATTATAAAAATATTTAGAATTATATCCGTCTCCGGATCGTATAAAAATGGATAACGGTCGAGAGTACAAAAATAATTTAGTAGAAAATTTAATTCGTTCCCAAGGCATTGAACCTTATTACGTTACTCCTAACCATCCCAACTCCCTAGGACTTCTTAATAGAACACATTCAACATTAATTGAAATATTGCGGAATTTACATGAATCACAATCCAATATAAAATTAAAAAAGAAACTAAGCCTTGCAGTAATTGCATTTAATAATAGTCCAAATCAACGATTAAAATTAACCCCTAATGAAATCACTTTTGGAACTATCAAAGAAAAAATCAATACAGCTCCTATAACAGAAAAACTTGTGGAACAATACCATAATAATCTTAAACTACTTCATGAACAAATCAAAACAAACATAAATAAAGAAAAGCAAACGCGAACAGAAGCACTTAATCAAAACAGGGAAGATCCAAACATTCCTGATAATACCTATGCTAAAGCACGAACTAAAAATAAAAACGATAACCCCTTTAAACCAGTGTATAAAATGAAATACAAAAATAAAGAAATATTAGTTCATTCTGACAATATTCAAAGACAGCGTAAAACATATAGGAATAAAACACAACCTCACACATCATATGTTTCAGATAATGAAGGTGATGGTAGTGATACTTCTTCTATGGATATCTCCTAATATTTCAGCATACGAAATAACGGACTTAACTCACGCACCAGGTATAACTGCAATAAAAATGCCTTCAGCATTTACATTAGACAAATATCACACTTTAATTCACTATATAAATTTCACTCACCTGAAAGATGAATTGATATTAGCAGAACAAAATTTGGAATCTTTCAAGAGTAGTTCTACTTTTGACACCGTAAATAGACAATTACAATTCGTTAAATCTAAAATTGAATCCTTAATTAGTATACCACAAACTAACAGACATAAACGAGGACTTATAAACGGTATAGGAACTGCCATTAAATGGATCACTGGCAATCTAGATGCCTGAGATAAGGATCATTATGATCAAATTATTTCAAAATTAGAAAAAAATTCTTATCACATAGAACATAATGTCGAACAAGAAATTTTATACAACAAAAAATTAATTGAAACCTTTAGAAACGATATCTTAATATTAAATAAAAATAATGAGCGTGCCGCAAAATTAATCAATTCTTTGGACATGGCAACAATAACTGCTCACTTGAACGAACTGTATTCTATTATTAACTATATCACTTTGAGAACACTAGATATTGAAAACTCTCTGGAATTTTGTGAATTAGGGATATTACACTCCAGCATGTTAACCCAACCTGATATATCATACTTACTAAAACGTAACTTATCTTTAATTTCAACTGATTTGGAAACACTGTGGCAAATCAGCAAAACTAGATGTTCAATTAAAAATAATATAATTCACTACTTTATATCAATACCTTTGAAAACTAAAACGTATAGTACTATGTATCTTCTTCCAATTCCTGTATTACACAACAGCACATTTGTAACAACTTTAACACCTAATAAACTTGTATTATTAAATAAGAATAAAACCTTTACAGGTAACTGTACATATATTAACTCTTATTATTATTGTATAAATGTTAAAGAAACCAACAATAATTGTACAAAAAATCTACTAACAAATAGTTTTAAAAATTGTATTACATCTAGTATTAAGGTCAATTCTTTTATTAGATATATTGATGATATAGATTATTACCTTAGTTTTAATATAAGCTATGTAACTTTAGAAGATAAGGCTTCCCATCCCATTTTTTTACCTCTAACTGCCTTAATTAAACTAAAACAAAATGAAACTTTGTTACAATGCCCTAGACCTAATACTGTAGTTATAGATTCAAAGATTGTTAAATTAGAAAATACTATTAGTAACCCTGTACTCTTAAACATGTCATTTGATGTACTTGAACTACCACCTAATCAATCTGTTACCCTAGAAGACTTAGATTATATCTCCTTTATAGAAACTGATTATTACTTGTATGTCCTTAGCTTTATTATTTTATATCTATTCATGTATAATATCTATATTCTTATCCTTATTCATTGTAAATGTACCTCAAGGGCTCAACCATTGGACAACAACATAGAACATGTCCAGCTACCTCAAATATTTAATCCTTGGACTTTGCCTAAAAAGTAATGCTCTCCGGAGTTTCGCATCTTGAGAAGGGAGGAGTTAAGGTACAAAACCCTACATCCCTGAATCAGCACTTTCCCCCTCCTTCTAGTATTGTATAAATATCCCTTCTAGAGATGTAACCATGCAGTCTAGCCACTCTAGCCATTCCAGTAGATCTAGTTAGTAGTTTAGTTCTTTGTAAATAGTAGTGTAGTGCTTGTAACAGTTTGTTTTTACCAATAAAGTTTTTTTAAGTTCATCGAGCGGTTAAGTTCTTTATCTGTCCCATGAGTCTAAATTTAGGTTTTATTCTGATTGAAATAGTCTGACAGGGTTTAAATGCCGATATTTTAATATTCTTCCTCTAAAGTATCTTTAGTTTTGTAGATTCAGGAAAATTACCCATATCATCTTATTAGGATTGATAACAATCGGATAAATATACAAGTTCAACAAACTTGATAACCAACTAAACAAGGAAAGAGAAAATATGTTTTTCAATGTAAATTTTGTTTTGTTTTTTACTTTATTTATACATATTGCAAGGGACAGTATTGCGATCGTGAAAATTTTCGAATTCTAGTTTTCAACGGAAATACACGTTTAGGGTCTCCTGAGTCCAAATAATCAAGTCCGGCAAAAAGGTTGTGTGTGTGTGTGTGTATGGTAAGTCTAGCGCAAAAACTAAAAGCCGTACAAAACTGAATTTTATATTTAAGACAACAATACCGAGATGTTACTTTTTCCTCGGATTCTGCAACTTGCGTCACATTCCGAAACTTAGTATTTCAGAACGCCACTTCTCCCTGTCCCTGCAGTCCTCCTCTGGCCGCCACCCCCTCCCTCACACTCTCTATCCACGTTTTGCGGGGTCTTCCTAGTCTTCGCCTCTTCTGCGAGGAGTACTTCATCATTATATGTGGCCACCGCGTCCCTTCCATCTCATTCAAGATGTTCAGCTCAGCCCCTGCTTTTACTTTCACTTACTATATATAGTAAGGGAAAGTATTGCGAGTGAAAATTTTCGAATTCCAGTTTTCAACGGAAATACACATTTTAGGGTTCCCTGAGTCCAAATAACCAAGTCCCGCAAAAAGGTCTGTCTGTGTGTGTGTGTGTGGTAACTCCCCGGCGGAAACTGTAAGTCCTATGATACTGAAATTTTATAATTAAGACAACTATACCTCCGAGACGTTACAAAATATTTTTTTTATCAAAATCGGCTTACCAGAACCATGCATTTTGCACCTTTTTTCGATTTTCTCAAAAACGGATCCGAGGATTTTGTTTAAACTCGCTATATCGATGTAAAATTTAATGGGCTTTAATATAATTTAGGTTTCATTTGGATTAAAATGGTTTGACAGGTCTTAAATGCTTATATTTTAAATTTTCTTTCTCTAAAATACCTTTACTTTTGTTGATTCTATAAAAATAACTATATTATCTTGTTACCACTGATAAAAAACAAGTAAATATATAAATTGAATGAATTCGATACCCAACTAAAGGAGAAAACTGAAAAAATATATTTTTTATGCAATTTTTTGTTTTTGAACATAAGAGCAGTTATATACATGTATGATATACCGTTGGAAAGCATGAGATTTTAGAAAAAATATTATCTTATACTCAAGCTTTTAAAAGTTAATAGAGAGTGATGAAAAGTCGATAAAACTAAGTGATTATTTTATATAATAACATAATAGATTTTTTTAATAAAACACATGTTTCTATAGAAATTCCATTTAATTAATTCTTTAATGGTTTCACACATTTTTATCTCTAACTGTATTTGAAAATTCTTTAATTGATTCTAAAAACGGAGGAAAGTGAAAGTCGTGTGTTGCCCGCACCAGATTTTTTTTCTTATTTCCACATTAGGGAGTATTTGCAGCCTGGATATGCCGCAAGCTCTTCTCCAAAAGTCCATCTCCAGAGCCAACAATCTTCTTAAAGATGATTTTAGCACTGCCAATATTTCTGCCCCATATAAAGAGGAAGGAATGGTAAATGGTAAATGGTAAAATGGCTATTTTTTCGCAAGAGTCGATACCTGTTTGCCTCACAGAACACCATTCAAGATTCCTACGATCCTTCTTCCATTTGCAATTTTATTTTCAATATCTTTTGTCATCGTTCCGGACTGATCTATGGTTACCCCAAGATATTTAAAGAAGTTGCTCTGTGGGATCGTCCGATCCTCCACACAGATGGCTGAGACTGTTGAGTTGCATATACTCTGCTTTTTCTCTGCTGATCTCTAGACCCCACTCAGAGTATAATTCATTCAATTTCCTCAGCATATATTCAAGATCACATTCTTCTAAAGCTAGGACAACCTGATCGTCTGCGAACTGAAGGCAGAAAAGTGTATCATCACCAACCTCCACACCCATTCCTCGACACTTTCGTTTCCACAATCTTAGGGTTTGTTCCACGTAAATATTAAAAAGTGTTACTGAATTGATAAATAACTGAATTTAAATACCTTATTTAACTTTAAGTTATTGATGAAGTTATTTAAGACACCTATGGATCCAGACAATACCTTTTTGATGCCCTGAAAGCTAAACCTTCGGACTGACTTGAACTTAAAGCCCCCTTTACCTTCAGCCTCACCACATCCGACCATTATTCATCGCCTCCATCAGTCCCTACACACAACTAGCCCACACCAGCCATTGCCTTTGCCCTTATCCTTTCTCTCGTATTTATATGTTTTTTAGAAATACCTTCTGCGTCACTAAATCTAAGTTTAAATGTAGTGAGGGGGTGAGAGTTTTGTGAATTATTTGTTAATGTATTGTTTTATTCAAGACGAGAGTTTATATTTAGGCGGATTCTGAAATAACTCTCTTTTGTGATTAAAAAAGTTTTTATTCCAATTATTATCTGTTCAGGATTGTTTTGTTTAACAGTTCATGAAAAAAAAAAAAAAAAAAAAAAAAATATATATATATATATATATATATATATATATATATATATATATATATACCGTTAATTAAAAGCTCTTACAAAAACTTTAACAGAAAAATATTTCTAACGACGTTTTATTTGACATTTAAATTAGCTTTTTATTTATGAAAATTACAACTGTATTGCTATCACAAACAAATCTGGATCGGGCAACACATGACTTTCACTTACCTCGATTTTTGAATTAATTTAAAAACTATTGTCAAGAATGGGGAAACTAATTTATAATTTAATTTCTCTTATAAAGATATTTCGTTTAAATTAAGTTGAGACGCAAGAGGGGCTGTGCTTATTAATAAGGGGATTAAGTGATAGTGACCGCTCGGGATGATAGTGCTCTGAGTTACGGGAGAGACAGGTCGCTACTTCGCTCGCCATCATCACCTTGCAATCGTCCTCGTGACCCTAAGTAATCTTTACGTTTCTCAGGGAGTTCATTTTTATTTGTTTCATTTGTATTTTTTTCCTCTCAATATATGTATTTGACAAAGTTAGTTACATTATTAAACCCTTAATGAAACCTAAATAAACTTTCCTATGGCATGAGCAACTCCGTAGGACTCATGATGATCATCGTCAGTTCTGGAGACTTGTGAGGTCACACGTCACTAAGAGGAAGAGTGTACTCCTTACATCAGGTGGCACCCTATTATCCCCTGAGGAACAGGCTGAACTCTTGGCCGATTCTTATAAGGCGAGGGAAGATGATCGGCTGTTAAATGCTCCCACACTTCCTGCGGGAAGACCAACGTCCCCTAATGAAAAGAGGATATTCTCCACCTTCGGACAGCTTGAGTCGGTACTACGACGCACCAAGGGTAACAAGGCTTCGGGACTGGATGATATTCCGTATGTACTATTGAAGATGCTACCTCGGAGGGGTAAAGCCTTCTTATTAAACATTTTTAACTCCTGTATGCGGATCTCATACTTCCCCGATGACTGGAAGCAAGCGATCATAGTGCCGCTACTTAAGCCTGGGAAGAATGGAGACTCACCAGAGCATTATCGGCCTATCAGTCTCCTTTCGCATATGAGCAAGGTGTTCGAGAGGCTGATCCATCACCATCTGCTAGAGCACTGCAGTGAGGAGTCCATCATTCCACCAGAACAGACCGGGTTCTCACGAGGCGTAGCCTGCGATCATCATTTAGTGAAACTTCAAAGGCACACCATAGAGCGTATGACGAAGAACAATGAAGCCACGGCGTTCATCTCGCTGGACTGCACACAGGCGTTTGATTGTGTATCCCACGAGTTACTGCTTCGCCAGTTGGAAGACTATCGTTTTCCAGCTTCATTATGCCGATTGATCAGAAGCTACTTAAGCGGGAGATCCTTCGTCGTAAGGGTAGGCGATAAATTGTCAACTTCAAAGGACACCATTTGTGGGGTTCCTCAAGGTTCTGTATTGGGACCACTATTGTTTGTGATCTTTACAGCAAAAGTGATCTCAATGAAGCACCCAATGGCACTGGTAGCAGCCTACGCCGATGACATTGGCATCTATGCTTCTAGTATGAGACCGAAAAGGGCTCTCACCCTGGCACAAGGAGCATCGACCACTATTGTAGATGAGCTGAAGGAGATTGGCATTAGGGTGAACCCGAAGAAGACAGATGCTATTGTCATGTCGTTCCAGAAGGGGAAGAGCGCTTTGCCCACTGATTTTAAAGTGAACGAAGAAACACTGCCAGTCTCTAATTCAATCCTCTACCTGGGCGTCACTCTAGATAGGCACCTCACCTTATCTAGTCACGTACGGGAACGACTCAAACTGGCCAGGAGAAAGAGCTATAGACTTAATCATCTACTCACGTCACCTCAGCTCTCACTGAGGCTGAAACTACAGATCTACAAGGCTATAATACGTCCGACTATGCTCTATGGTGCGCCCTTGATGCGGCATCTGTTTAAGTCCACTCTCAAACAATTACAGACGTTCCAGAACTCCATCCTTCGGCGGATTGTCAGAGGTACCAACTTACAGAGGGCCAGAAACCATATCCTTCATCAGGAATTAGTATTGCCAACAGTGCCTGAATATATCAGCCGGAGGCACATTAAATTTTTTGATGGGCTGAAGGCCTGTGCTAATCCATTATTTTCTGATATCACCCCACCACCCAAGCCTGGGAGGTGGCAAGGATCACTACCTCTCGTTGACGTTGTCGCCGAGGGAAGGAGTTCGGACTATGTCTGAACTCAATTTATTGCCAAAACCCTGAAGAATGGTCCCTCCCATTTTGCAATGGATAAATAAAGGCTTAGAAGAAGCCCTTGAAAGATTACTAGTGCATCCAGCGCATATAGCAATCCTCTTTAGAATACCTCCGGGTAACAGAAGGACAAATCTGACAGCTATACATATTATATTTGTATTTGTATTTTGTTCGAAAATAAAACCAGAGGGTAAGAAAAAAAAAAAAAAAAAAAAAAAAAAAAAAAAACCTAAATAAATATCAGGGATTCGGCGACTCATATTTAACGATCGGGTTGAGGCTGTGAGCGAGTGTCCTGTCGCCCCTCTCTCCCCAACAACTATTATATATACTTCAATTTGAAAAATATTTGAAGTTGATTTAATTTAACGTGCATTCATTTTTGTACAAAATTAAAGGTAGTTTAGAGAAAGAAAATTTAAAATATCGGCATTTAAGCACTGTCAGACTATTTCAATCAGAATAAAATTTACGTGATATTAAATCCCATTAAATTTTACATCGATCTAGCGAGTTTAATCGAAACTGTAGAGCCGTTTTTAAAAATCGTAGAAAGAAGCAAAATCAATAGTATAAAGTGGCTCTTCTGGTTAGCCGATTTTGATGAAAAAGTAGCTATAACATCTCGGGCGTGTAGTTCTCTTAAATATGAAATTTCAGTTTCATATGACATCGTTTTGGGCCTAGAATTACCACAACACACACACAGATCGTCGAAAACTGGAATTCGAAAATTTTCACGATCGAAATACTTTCTTTAACTATATATTTCATATATAGTTGAGTGAAAGTACAAATAAAATAAATCTTTAATGCAACTCACCAAGCTTTTGCTGTACATCTAGACAAGGGTGAAATGAGGATAATTGGGTAAAACGTGTTGAAAGGATATTTTAAGATGAAGCTAATTTTTACCTGTTGCTCGTCCTTCTTGAATTTGCAGACAGCGGCGGACAATGGTGGTTGAAAAAAAGACTTTGAAATAATCATAAATTTCATACCCGAGAGGTACAAATAATAAAACAAAAAAAAACATTAAACTACGAGTTTAAACAATTACCATCGGCGGACTCAAAGCCAAGATCGCACGCTCGATGCTCACGGCTCGACATCAAAAATGCAAGCGGATATAAAAATGCCTGATGTCCGGCATCTCCCCAAATCCAATGCCAACGTGATGCTACCGATAGCGCAATAGTTGGCCCAGCGATTGTATATCCGGTGACGGTTAAGTCGACAATTTCAAAATGAAATACACTTGAAATCCAAAATAAAATAAACTCAAAATATATATATATATATATATACACATATATACACACAAACATTTTATTAAAAGCTCTTAAAAAAACTTTAACAGAAAAATGTTTCCAAGTGTTATTTGACATTCAAAAAATGTTATTTGACATTTAAAGTAGCTTTTTATTTTATTATTTTATTTTATAATTTTTTTTTTCCAGTGGCGCGACAGGCCGTGTAGGCCCTGGGCCTCGTGGTGTAAACTCCTGCGAATTTACATTCACGTTTCACGATGCAATTTTTAGTGTAGGGTCATCACTCCCTACG
The DNA here is from genome assembly GCA_023052935.1 of Piezodorus guildinii. NCBI lineage: Eukaryota > Metazoa > Arthropoda > Insecta > Hemiptera > Pentatomidae > Piezodorus > Piezodorus guildinii. The sequence goes on along the minus strand of CM041296.1, from coordinate 144,305,145 downwards.
ACTAATTTTGTGAGTGGCTACACTTTGGCTGACGGGTCTCACATACCCGGGGGAGAGGTTGTGAGTGAATCCACATTTTTTTTACATACTTATAAAAGCCCCGCCGGGACTTTGATTCGAACTCAGAACCTGTAGCATGAGAGACTAGCGCGCTAGCCACTCAGCCACGGGCTCCCCAGCTTTTTATTTATTTATTTAACTTTTGTTTAACAACATTTCAACTGCATTAGAATAACAAAAAAAGGAATATTAATAAGGTTTAAAAATATATTGTGTAGGAACACGTTAAGTAGATGTGTAAGCTCAGAAAAAGTAATGGTACCAAATGAAATAAGAGAAAATTTCGTTAATAGATAATAATTAGTCATTATATATTTATTTTTTTAGGGACATTTTTTTGGGGGTTAATTTCCCTCTTCCCCCCCCCCTTAGATGATCCACCGTGAGCGATAGAGATAGCTCCCAATATTGGATTGGGCCGGAATGAAAGTAGGAGAGCTAATTTAATGAATGACTTCTCCGATAGCCAATTCATCAATGGATTCATCCAATCCAGGGCTAACCTTATATGTATATTATATGTATATATATATATATATATATATATATATATATATATATATATATATATATATATATATTATATATGTATATATTTAGGCTGATCGAACGATGCTACTGTGAGAGTCCTAAATTTTGTCCAACCAGGTTTAATTAGGTTAAGGATCTTTGATGAGTACCTGATTCCTCACAGCCGAGGATTTTTCACTTCCTAAAAAAAATTCTAATACGATCTGCCGGGGACAATAGAAGGCTACGTTAGCCACTACGCCACAGGTGACATTAGTCATTACTTTCACTTAACTTTACATGATATAGTAACTAAAGGAAAATATTGCGATGGTGAAAATTTTCGAATTTATGTTTACAACGGAAAAATATGTTTTGAGGTCCCCTGAGTCCAAATAATCAAGTCCCAAAAAAAAAGGTCTGTGTATGTGTGTGTGTGACCGTGTGTGTAGCCAATCATAACAGCCTCTCTATTCTATGCACTATACTTCTATACCTTTTTATGATAACTAAAAAATGTTAATTAACGATTTTAATTAAACTCGCTATATCGATGAGGAATTTGATGGGCTTTAATATCATGTAGGATTTATGTTGATTGAAATAGTCTGAGAGAGCTTTTAAATTTTTAAAAGCCCTATTTTTGAATTGTATCAAACTATATTATCTGTATTTATTTTTTTAATTAGAAACTGGTTAATCGATGTTTTTAGCATTAAAACATATGGTGCGGGCAACACACGACTTTCACTTACCTCCATTTTTAAAATCAATGAAATAATTTTCAAATACAGTTAGAAATAAAAATAAGTGAAACTATTAAAGAATTAATTAAATTAAATTTCTATAGGAATATGTGTTTTATTAAAAAATCTATTATATCATTATCTAAAATAATCATTTAGTTTTATCTTCTTTTCATCACTCTCTATTAACTTTTAAAAGCTTGTGTATAAGATAATATACAGTTTTTATTAATTTCTTTCTCTTCTTCCTTTACCTGTGTCAGTTGTTAAAGGAATAAGTCCTAGAATGGAATAATTTTCTATTCTATCTTACATGTAAGATAAAATATAAATTGTTACATAAATTAATTAATTATATGGATTGGAAGCCTAAGAGAGACTGACAAGAAAAGTAGCGCCACAGCCTGATTGGACCTTGAAGACAATGGACGCCAAAAGATATACTTCTCATCTTTTCATCGCTCCTTCCCCCAGGCCTCTCAGATATTAGAGCCTTCCAAAGTTACAAGTTCCGAGGGATATGATTCCGGAAGAGAGTCTGAGAAGAAGAACTTGGGTTTGATGAAGGCCTATTGTTGCAAGTACGGAGTGTTCTGGTTTCGGTCCGTGCGCTGAATGTATGGAGTATAATATCTTGTTAGGCTCGAGTATGAAACAAGTTAAGTAAACTGTATATCTATATGTATAAAATCATATCCCGATTCTTGGTTTCCGCGAAATCCTTCTAAATAACGTGAAGGATTTTGATATGGTGTTAACTATCATTTAGTTGCTGTATTTTTTTGTGAGTGTTTTTTTCATTCAAGCGTTTTTTTTTCACTCGTTATGGTTTTCATTTCAAACGACTTTTTTTAAAGCCTTATACTTGCAAATAAGTGTAAATTGAGTCAGAAGATCAACATCTGGAAAGACCCCACAAGGTTTCCCTGGCGCTAACAAATGCATTTGGATGCCCAGGGAGTCTTACCAGCACTTCACAACTCCACCTTGCTAGGTAAATTTTATTTTATTTGGTTTAGATTTCTTGTTATTAATTTTCCACTACAATTACGAATCTATTTTCAAGTGATATTATATACAGTCCAGCTCAGAGTGTACTTTTATTCAGACGAAGTGAACCAACGAGCTTTGACTCAACAACTGTATATCTATATATCTCGATTCTTGGTTTGAGCGAACTTCTTCTAAACCAGGCGAAGGATTTTGATAAGATATTAACTATCATTTAGACCATTTGTTCCTAAAATTTTATAAGTGAAATACATTGCAGTTTTTCTTTGAAAGGGAAAATTAAATTTTCATTAATCATGACATCAAAGAATATTTCCTAAATCATGATTATTAATATAAACGCAAACCTTTGAAAAGAGCAAGCTTTCAGAAACGTTATTAAGCAATAAAATAAGCCGTACAATTTTATAGTAATAAAGGTGTTATAAGGGCATAAACTTGTGTTGTTAGTAATATTGTGTTGAAGGAGGTTATCAGTATCAGTGTTTCCACCTTACAGTATCGCACATGCTATATTATTCCATACAGTACTAAAGATTTTAGAAAAAAACATCTCGCACCAAATAGTACGTCTGTTGTTAAAAAATAAAATAAATATAAAGTCGTTGTACAATAATTACTAAATAAATTAAAATAAATAAACTAAGATTTTTAATAATTATTTGGGGGTCACCTGAAATATAGTGACTAGAATAACTACTTCTTTCAACTTACCACACTGCCTAGCACGTACTCGTGGATGAGTTTGACCCCATATATCTATTAATGATCGTCCAGAGCTCTTCTTCCTATCCAACTTCATATCTCCACTGATAAAGTTTTTAAACTAACGCCGAACGATGAGCTGATCAAGAGCCCCTTCCCCTTCATATTTAATAATTTCACGAGTTACTTCAGTGGCTGTGCACTTATTGCTGAGCAATGCCTTAAAATTGCAAGGATACCAGTTACCAGGAAAATATTTCGATTCGTGTCCTTTTGAAAGAATAATCGAGTCAAAAATAATGGTTCTCTTTCATTTGATTCGTATCCTAGTTACAAGATATTTCATATGTTAAGAATAATTTCAACGAGAATGGCGCCTTTAACTGGGGACAGAAAAAAAAAATTAAAAATTAAAAACGTCCTTAAAATATCAAAACCTGGCATATCCTTGAAATATTAAAAATAATCCTTTTCGTGCGTAAACCAACCCTCCCTCCCTTACATAGACAGTAAGACCTATACTATTTCCGACCGATTCTTGCATCGGGAAGAGAGTTGCGATATAAAAAAATGTCCTTTGTAGTGTGGTAATCCTAGTTACCGAAGAATTATTTCGATTCGTATACTTTTAAATGGAGAATCGAGTCAAAAATGGTGGTTCTCTTCCATTTTGAGTCGTATCCTGGTTACAATAAATGTCAATTGTTAGGAATACTTTCAATGAGAATGGTGACTTTCACTTAAAATTAAAAACGTCCTTAAAATATTAAAATCGGGCATATCGGGTAAAAATAGTCTGTTTCGTCCGTTATTATTATTATTATTATTAATTCTTAATTGTGATTATATTATTTTATATCTTATTTTTGACAGACTAAACTAAACTGAGGCTTTTATTGAAGATGTCGAATGGGATTAAACGAGCTTGGGATTTTTAAGTATTAAATAGGATTAAAATATTTACTGAGGAAGATGTTTGGGGGTGTGGTCATAAATTAGAAACACACATTTAAAATAAGAGCTATTTTAATTATGTGCCGACGTTTCAGCCTACAATGTGGGCCTTCATCAGGGCTAAACGAAACAAGATAACAACCAATTTAAAATATAGACTTAATAATGCGCTAGGTATATAGTAATAATATGACAGTAATATAATATGGAAACATAAATACTGTCATATTACTGATATATGTCTGACATATTACTGTCATATTACTGATGTATATTACTGTCATATTATTATTATATACCTAACGCATTATTAAGTCTATATATTACACTAGCTATTGCGCGCATCTTCGTCTGCGTCAATTTCAGTTATTATGAAAGCTATTAAGACGTTTTTAAAAGATTTAAAAGAAAAGTTCGTAGAGAAATTTGGACAATAATTAAAATTGAATAGCTTAAAATTTATTTATTTAATCTACAAAATAGTTACCACCGTCAGCGATTACTCTATCTCAACGCCTTGAAAGTTCCATTATCCCTTTTTTCCAAAAATCACTGTCCTTCCTCCTTAAGAACAATAAAAGGTTCGTTATGACGTCCCCCGGGGCTGGTCTTCCAAACTGAAATCTCCTGATCTAAACCGCGAAAACCACTTCTGAACCGTGCTATCAGCAATTGAATCGCTGCCCTACTCGGAACGAATCTTTCTTGCAGTTTGGGCTACGTTTTTCCCTCTTTTAAAAAAGAACAGCATATTATTTCGAAAATGAACTGAATCGTCACTCATGTTGGATTGCAATAAACTACTCTACTGATCCTTCATAAAGACGAATTCATTGTGTAAATATAGTTAATTCCATGAGGATTAAAGGCATATAAATAAACATTAGCCTCGTGATTCATTTTAGTAGAAAAAACAGAAGGTAAATTTTATTTTAAAAACCTCTACCAACATTTCGGACGACCCAATATTTTAAAGTATTTCTGCTTAAATAATATTTTTGGTTTTATTTTCTTGTGGCAGAAGAACATACTGATTTTCTCCGCGACCCGATCTTGACGAAAATCGATTCCTACGTGTTTAAATGCTTGCCCATGTGATTTATTAATTGTTATGGATAAAGATAAAGATAAATTAACGGGAAATTGAATTATTTTAAAATTAAAAGGTAGATCGTTTGGAATCGTTGGGATTCGAGGTCAATTTTCCCTATTTTTTCTCATATTTTCCACTGATTCTTCGATCCTATTGGTCGCAGCGTAATGTTATATAGCCTATAGCCTTCCTCGATAAATGGAATATCCAACACAAAAATAATTTTTCAATTTGAACCAGTAGTTTCTGAGTTTAGCAAACAAACAAACTCTCCAGCTTTATAATATTAGTATAGATTGGTTGTTATCTTGTTTCTTTTAGCTCTGACGAAGGCCCACATTTTAGGCCGAAACGTCGGCACATAATTAACATAGCACTTTATGAATTTATGACCGCACCCCCAACCATCTTCCTCATCTAATTTCTCAACGGTCAACAAAACTCCATCATTATTAAATATTTACTGTCCTTTGAAATCTTGAATTTGATAAAACGGTTACTTATCTTTATAAAACCCATCCAGCGAAACTGAATAAACTTTTTATTTAAATTATCTCTGATATTTTTAAATTATAATTTATTTAATATTTCTTAAATTTATTTTAACAGCAGAGGTAAGTGAAAGTCGAGTGTTGAAAGCACCAGATTTTATAATATGTGTGTCAGTATATTAGGGAAACATATGATGTAGTTTTTTTTGTTTCCTTAAAAAAAAAAAAAACTGATATTTTCAATAGAGGAAATGTCAAGTAGGAAGTGGAATGTTGTCAATAACTCTGGTATTTCTTCTGGTATTTGCTCGAAAAATGCTATATATTTTTACGTTATTTACTTACCATACTCTTCCATATTAACTTCTTCATGGATTTTTTTTTTTATATTGCCTATTTTTAGTTTAGTAATATTATGGAATGAGGAAGGATCAGATGGTTATACAACGAAGTATTTTTAATTTAAAGGATTTTATACACCTTGTAGGTAAAATATATTAAAGAACTACTGTGATAATAATATGCAATAATAATTAATGCTGAAGCCTATTTTGTAAGAGCAATATTGTTAATATGAAACATTTGGTGCGGGCAACACACGACTGTTACTTACCTCGGTCGTTAAAATCAACTATTAAATACAGTTATTTTAAATTAAATAAACAGCTCATAAAAGTTTAATGAAATATATTTAGTTTCGTTGGAAGGATATGTTTTAGATTAAATAATATAATGGTAAAAAACTATTATGTACACGTATAATAATCACTTAAGTTTGTGCACAATTTTTTACTTTCCATTATTATACACAAGTTTTATACGAAATAACAAAGTTCCTAATATCTTTAGCGTTCCAATGGTATATTATACGTCTATATTACTATTCTTAAGTTGGGGAAAAATAAAATTACCTAAAGGCATATTTTTCCTTTTTACTTTCACTTACTATATATAGTAAGGGGAAGTATTGCGATCGTGAAAATTTTCGAATTCCAGTTTTCAACGGAAATACACGTTTTAGGGTCTTCTGAGTCCAAATAACCAAATCCCGCAAAAAGGTCTGTGTGTGTGTGTGTGTGTGTGTGTGTGGTAACTCCAGGGCTGAAACTGTAAGTCCTATGAAACTGAAATTTCATATTTAAGACAACTATACGCCCGAGACCGGGACAAAACTTTTTTCATCAAAATGAGCTTACCAGAAGGGGCACTTTATACCATTATAGGTTTCGACGATTTTGATTAAACTCGCTATATCGATCTAAAATTTAATGGGCTTTAATATCATCTAGGTTTTATTTGGATAAAAATGGTCTGACAGGGCTTAAATGCCGATATTTTAAATTTTCTTCCCCTAAAGTACCGTTAATTTTGTAGATTCAATAATAATAACTAGATTATCTTGTTAACGCTGATGAAAAACAGGTGAATATATAAATTGAATAAATTCGATACCCAACTAAAGGAGAAAACAGAAAAAATGTGTTTTTAATGCAATTTTTCGTTTTTGAACATAAGAGCAGTAATATAAATGTATGATATACGATATTGGAAAGCTAAAGATTTTAGAAAAAATATCATCTTATACACAAGCTTTCAAAAGTTAATAGAGAGTGATGAAATGAACATAAAACTAACTGATTATTTTAGATAATAATATAATAGATTTTTTAATAAAACACATGTTTCTATATAAATTCAATTTGATTAATTCCTTAATAGTTTCACGTATTTTTATCTCTAACTGTATTTGAAAATACTTTCATTGATTTTAAAAATCAAGGTAAGTGAAAGTCGTGTGTTGCCCGCACCAGATTTTTTATTTCCTAGTCGGTTATCAAATATTTTGGAATCTACAACACTAAAGATACTCTAAAGAAAGAAAATTCTTAAATTCGGCATTTATGCCCTGTGAGACTATTTCCATCTGAATGTAACTTATATTATGTTCAAGCCTATTTATTACATTTGACGTCGATATAGGGAGTTTAATCAAAATTGTTAGAGCCTTTTTTGAGAAAAACGTAAAAAAAGGTGCATAATGCACAGTAGGAAGTAGCTCTTCTAGTTGACCAAACTGATGGGAAGGAATAGTGGATTCTATTGATGGTAATATACAAGGCATGTTTTTTAAGTAAGTACCGTTTTGGAATTAAAAAGAGACTTGCAAAGATATCGCAATAATTTTATTTTTACATGAAAGCCTGTACCTTAATCTACTTTTCTACATAATTCCCATGGATTTTTGGCACTTGTCATAAGGCGAAACCAGTTTTTGAATACCCTCCTCAAAAAATTCTGCTGCCTGACTTGTTAACCACTGCATCACAAATTTTTTGACTTCGTTTTCGTCACCAGTAACAATTTGGTCTAAAAAATCTTCACCTTCATTGTGGTACTGCTCAAGAAAAGTCAATGCACTGCCTAAACGTTGGGTTTTGTGCAAATCCGTCAACATTTTTGGAAGCCAACGGAAAACACAATTTCCGGTAATTCAAGTTTTCAGTCACAATGCGATACAAAACACTACGAGAATATTGAGGAAAGCAGTCGGACAATGACGAAATTGTAAAGCGTCTATTTTCTCTCACCTTTTTGTCCACTTTCTGCACCAAATCTTCATTAACGACCGAAGGACGCCCACTCCGTTCTTCATCATGCACATTTGTGCGGCCATCTTTAAATGCTCTCACACATTTCCTTACCATTCCATGACTGATAATGTTTTGTCCGTAAACTTCAACGATCTCACGATGAATATCGATCGGTTTTTACGCCTTTAGCACTGAGAAATCGTTTAACAGCCCGTACTTATCAATCAGCGGTACGCACGATTGTCGGAGGCATCTTAATCACTCAGTAAACAACGTATAAAAAGAAGAAAATTCATGGAAATTATGTGGGAAAGTAGATTAAGCCTGTACGCTTTCATGTAAAAATAAAATTATTGCGATATCTTCGCACGTCTTTTTTTTAAATTCTAAAACGGAACTTAATTAAAAAAACATGCCTCGTACGTTTGAGGAGGATTTTTTCAAAGAATTTTGAAAGGATTGGGAATAGGCTAATGGTATATGTGATGTTGTAATAGGATAGAATTGTAAATTAATGTAAGGAATATAATGGCTTTAGAAGGAAGCTGTCTGAGGATCTGAGTGGGGAGGTCGAGAATACGGAGATTTACGGAGTGTAAGTTTTTGAAGAAGACATTTGACCTCAGAGAGATTAATTGCTTTACGAGTTAATGATAGTGGGATTGGAGACAGAAAGAACTCTTCCACTATTGAAGTGTGGTTTGGATGGAATTCTGGATGAGGTGGGAAGACTTCGAAAACGTATTTGGCAAATTCCTCGGGTTTGTCTTCATAAGACGCAGCCCAGGAACCATTACTACGTCGGAGGTGATGGGAAATGTGATGGGATTTCAGAATTTTCTAGGTGACATTCCACAGGCCGAGAGATAAGAAAGGAAAGAAATAAAGGATTGGAAACGGAAGGTCGCCAGCTCCCTCTTTAATTGTCTACAATCGAAGTTATAGGGGCGGCGATCTGTGGGATGACGGGTGCCATAAGGATCTGGATCGGCGTTTGGTACGGATGAGGTTTATGAGGTGTTGTATAGTCTGACAGTGCTTAATATTAATTTTTTTAATTTACTTCCTCTAAAGCACCTTTTATTTTGTAGATTTAAAATAAAATTAGGCATACCATCTTGTCTGCAGTGATAAATAACGGCTAAATATGAAAGTTGAGGAAATCGATGAACAACTAACAGAGAAAAGTACAAACATATTTTTAATGTAATTTTTGTGTTTTTGAAAAAGTATTATAGATGTATAAGAAACTGTTGTAAAGCTAAAGATTTTACAAAAAATTTTTCCTAATACACGGAATTGTAAAAGTTGATGGAGAGTGATGAAGAGCCGATGAAACTGACTGATCGTTGTAGATAAATATATAATAGATTATGTAATAGAACACATGTTTATATCGAGACTTTATGGAGGTTAGTGAAAGTCGTGTGTTGCCCGCACCATTGCCCTAGCATACTACTTATTAAAGTAATGTAATAAAGTATATATATATCCATATGGAAAAAGATCGAGTACCTGACAAAGAGATAATCTCTCCCTCGTATGCTAACATCTTCCGTCTCCTTAAATTATAACTCTATCACTTTATTGTACAAATTGCTTGTGTAATGTATATTTTATTTATTTACTGTATATTTATCTTTTTGTTTATTACACCTCTGGTTCTTGTTTTTGTTATTTATTTTATTTTTTATTACACACCTCATGGATTTTTTAAATACCTCAGATTCTAGTGTTTATAATTTTCTGTTAAAAATGTTTAGCCTTATTTTACATACGGATATATTTATTTTTTTTTCCATTATATAATTTTGTAAAACTTTTTCAAAACAAAGATAAGCTGTAGTATTTACACTTAGAGGGGAAAACCTTCAGGGTTTTTACATGAACCCCTCCCCATACTACCTATGTTTATGGTTTTCCTCAGTTTATGCTTGGACATGGCTCAGTAATGGTACGTTTATATATAAGTTTTTTTTACTTCTATATTAAAAGTCTAAAGTTCTGTAAAATTTGTTATGCTTATCATCATCAGATTATGTATCATATTATGATTATTTGTATCTATAATATTTAAGTATGTTGGTATATATTTTCTGTTTTATTTCAAATGTTATCATTGTCACTACATTCATAAGAAAATTTTCATTATCATATTGATATGTATCTCTTTTGTTCTGATGTTAGTAGCCCTGATGATGGCTCACAAGCTTGGGCCGAAACGTTGGCAAAATTAAAAACTTTTCAAAATATGACTGATTCCTGACTATTCCACCTATAATAGTTTCTACAGTCGACTATACATCCTTAATATTAAAGTAATGTAAATTAATCTCAGTATTAAATCACTTTATTTCATGATTATACTAAATTGTTCAAACTGCAGACTAAATTATGTGTAAAATTAATGCTATAACACGCGCGGACCAATATAGCACTTAATTATAGACCCTACACGGACTATGGCGGTGCAGACTCCCCCAGAACTAGGTAGGTCACAGTAATTGCCATGTTTTGCATGTCCCGGTGGTTGTACTGTCTGGTCTCTTCGTAGTGCACTTCTACATGTTATGTATCAAAAATAGTCTGCTCTGTGCTCCAATGTATTCAAGACAAGTTGACGATGTTCTGTCTTATGAACTATGAATATCACTAACCACAATAAGGAACACGACAACAACAAACAAAAATCTGGTGCGCGCAACACACGACTTCCACTTACCAAGGATTGTAAAATCCATTTAAGAATTATTAAATAAATATAGATTTAAGCCAAGTTTAAAGAATTATATTCGGTTTCGTCCATAACATATGTTTTTGATTAAATAATATAACAATATAACTTACTAGCTGTGACTCGCAGCTTTGCTAGCAAATATTGTATTTCGTATTAATTTATGTGCGTTTATAGTAAGAGTAGCTATAATAAATATCAACTATCAGCTACTCTTTGTTATTATTTAAAGCCCGATCTAGACTTCTTCCTGTCAAATTTACAATTTCAACCACTTGTAAGTTGAAGATTTTCAAACCCAGCCTTATTGCACATCTAGACACTAAGGCGAACCTCCAGGAATAATTTTAGCTTCACAACCATAGTCATTTTTTAGATACTGCGATGACCAGAAAATTGATTGATATATTTTATAAACATAGGCATATAGCTAATAAAAGTCCTAATTAAAATAATAGGAGTCCTAATACTCGAATAATTCAAAAGAAATAATAATTGTTATAATTTATTTAAATTTATAAATGTATATGCTTCAAGGTAATAACGATTAAAGTTAAAAATGACTCTTGAAATAAAACATGACTTATATAATAATATAGATTGATATAAATATAGTCTCCGCAACTTTCTTTACACCCTAATGGCCTCATCTCTTTTCGGACCAAATATTTTGCCTGTAGTACCTTATTTTCGAAAATTTTAGCCGTTGTTCGTCCTTCAAAGTAAGCGGCCACGTTTCACATCCGTAAAGGACCGTCGGAAGAATAATAGTTTTATAACTTCTAACCTTTAAGTTTTTAGACAGAAGCCGCAAGCTAAGTAATTTCGCAACTGAATAATAACACGCATTTCCCGCCTATAACCGGGACTTTATTATCTCCTGGACTTAGTTTTTCTCGTCATCATTGAACCTAAATACTTAAATTTCTCTACGTGTTCAAAAGTATGCCCTGATATATTAATATCATTAAGATCGCCACCGTCTCTGCTACTAATCATATATCTTTTCTTACCGGTATTTATTTCGCGTCCTATTATTTTTATCGGATTTTATTTTATTAGTTTCCGTGTCTTCCTTTAGCAATACCAAATCATCGGCGTTTCGCAGAACCGGAATTTCATCTACGAGATTTAATCTTCCTCGGTACACGTCACCTTTTCTTTGACATATCCTAAAGCGATTTCGTCTGCGTCAATTTTTGTTATTATGATCGCTATTAAGAAGTTTTTAAAAGAATATATTTGAAAGAAATTCCGCATAAATGACATTTTTAGTTTTATTTTCATGTAGCTGAAGAACATAATGATTTTCTCCGCAAACCGATCTTGGCGTAAATCAATTCCTACGTGTTTAAATGTTTGGCCCTGTGTTTTATTAATTGTTACAGCAAAAGATAAATTATGGGGAAATTGAATTATTTTAAAAATAAAAAGTAAATCATTTGGAATCATTGGGATGCGAGGTTTTTTTCCCCTAATTTTTCCCGTTTTTTCCCAGATTTTCCACTGATTCTTCACTCCTATTAGTCTCAGCGTGATGTTATATAGCCTATAGCCTTCCTCGATAAGTGGATTATCCAACACAAAAAGAATTTTTCATTTCGAACAAGTAGTTTCTGAGATTAGCGCGTTCAAATAAACAAACAAACAAACTCTTCAGCTTTGTAATATTAGTATAGATTATCTGCGATAACCACTTCAGTCTATGTGCTTTTCTCCTTTCTACATTTCGTTTTACAGCTCTGTTCATAAAATAGAATTTTTCTAAAATTATTAGCTTTCCAACGATTTATTATACATCTATATTACTATTGTTATATTCAGAAGAAAAAAAATTACCTAAAAAAATGTTTGCTCTTTTCTCTTTTAGTATGTTATCACGCCGTTTTAGGCTACTCCAACACTTACTAGACAATCGGTCAAACCTTCCTCTGAACTACAAAAGGCTCCTCTACATGACTATAGTAAGACCAATCTGGACTTACGGAGTAGAGCTTTGGCTCTACTAAACCATCAAATTCTTCCCGCATCCAATCCTCACAATCCAAAATCCTTCGTAAAATCCTCAACACTCCTTACTTTGTCACGAATAAACTGATCCATAAAGACCTAAATGTTCCCTATGTTATTGATAATCAGGTATCAATCCTTTCATGACAAACTACAATCTCACTCTAACCCACTAGTTTCAATCCTTTCTTCCTCTTCAATTCCGGATAATCCTCCGAGGCGACTGAAAAGGAAATGGCCCCGGGACCTTCTAGTTTAGAATATTTTTAGAGTGCTGCCACTGGGTAGTGTCTCTACATGTTTTTCATGACAGTTTTATGTTAATACCATCTCATTTACTAGATGTATTTTTATTTAATACAGTTGTAAATATTCCCTCAAGGTAGTATCCTTGGACCCATTCTCCACACAGTCTATACAGCTGATATCCCAACACTTTCCTTTCTACCTATGCTGATGACACTTGTGTGTTATCAGTCAATAACGATCCTACTATTGCCTCTCAAACTCTTCAATCCCATATCAGAGACCTTGGGATATGGTGTCAGAATTGGAGAATCAAAATCAATTCCAACAAATCCCACCAAATTACCTTTATCCTTCGTCGTAAACCTATGACATCTAGCCCTACAGTTTCCTTTAATAATATTAATTCCGCTTGTTTCAGTTGAACACATCCGCTACCTAGGACTTCTACTTGGCAAACGTCTAACATGGAATCGCTTTCGCTTACTACAACACTTACTAGACAAACGGTCAAACCATCCCCTGAACTACAAAAGACTCATCTACAAGACTATTATAAGATCAATCTGGACTTACGGAATAGAGCTTTAGGGCTCTACTAAACCATCAAATTCTTCCCGCATCCAATCCTTGCAATCCAAAATCCTCAACAATCCTTACTTTGTCACAAATAAACTCATCCATAAAGACCTTAACATCCCATATGTTGCTGATTTGGCCCGAACCAGGTATCAATCCTTCCATGACAAACTCCACTCCCACTCTAATCCTCTAGTTTCAATTCTTGCTTCCTCTTCAATTCCTGACAATCCTACGAGGCGCCTGAAAAGAAGATGGCCTCGAGACCTCCTAGTTTAGTTACTTAGTGGAGTGATGCCAATGGGCATTTTATCTTCACGTTTTTTTTCATGCATTTTATCATTACCAACATATTTACTTGTTGTATTACAAAATACAGTTGTAAATTTCAATAAAAATATTTTTAAAAAATAAAAAAAAGTTGTAAATATCAATAAATATGTTTATCAAACAAAGTATGTTATAAAAGTTCAACTTATATATTTAACCGTTTTTTAGGAAAGCTAAGAAGATGATATGGTTAATTTGTTTATATCTACAAAGTTAAAGGTACTTTAGAGAAAGAATATTTAAACTATTGGCTTTTAAGCCCTGTCAGACTATTTCAATCAGAATGAAACCAATATCATATTAAAGCCCATTAAATTTTACATCGATATAACGAGTTTGATAAAAAAAAAAAAAACGTTAAAACCGTTTTTTGGCAAAATCGTAAAAAAGTGCAAAATGCATGATATAAAGTGGCTCTTCTGGATAGCTGATTTTGATGAAAAGTTGAAGGCAACATCTCAGGCACAGACGCTCTTAAAATTAGGCACAGACGCTTGCAATTTCATACAACTTATCGTTTGCGAGCTAGACTTACCACTAATACACGTACAGAGACCTTTTGGCGGGACTTGGCTATTTGGACTCAGGGAACCCTAAACCGTAAAAAAAAAATCCTTAGTTACGCCGTCCTTCGGAGGGGACGTTAAAAGGTGGTCCCAAGCCTGTGCGATGTCAGGTACTCGTTAAAGATCCCTATCCTGATAAAACCTGGATAGGCAAAGTTTAGGACTCCCACTGTAGCATCGTCCGATTAGCCATAGTTGCATAAAGTGACGTTAAATAAATAAACAAACAATTAAATTGAATTTCTATAGGAACATGTGTTTTATTAAAAAATCTATTATATTATTATCTAAAATAATCAGTTAGTTTTATCTTCTTTTCATCACTATCTATTAACTTTTAAAAGCTTGAGTATAAGATAATATTTTTTCTAAAATCTTTAGCTTTCCAACGGTATATCATACATGTATATTACTGTTCTTATGCTCAAAAACAAAAAATTGCATTAAAAAAAATATTTTTCAGTTTTATCCTTTAGTTGGGTATCGAATTCATTCAATTTATATATTTACCTGTTTTTCATCAGCGTTAACAAGATAATATAGATAGATATAGATAGATAACTATTTTTATTGAATCTAAAAAAATTAAAAGTACATTAGGGGAAGAAAATTTAAAATATCTGCATTTAAGCCCTGTCAGACCATTTCAATCAGAATGAAACCTACATGATATTAAAGCCCATTAAATTTTACATCGATATAGTGAGTTTAATCAAAATCGTCGAAACCATTTTCGAGAAAATCGAAAAAAGGTGCAAAATGCAAGGTATAAAGGGCCTCTTCTGTTAAGCTCATTTTGATGAAAAAAGTTTTGTCACGTCTCGAGCGTATAGTTGTCTTAAATATGAAATTTCAGTTTCATAGGACTTACCGTTTCTGCCCGGTCCTTACCACACACACACACACACACACACACACACACACACACACCAGACCTTTTAGCGGATCTTGGTTATCTGGGCTCAGGGGAACCTAAAACGTGTATTCCCGTTGAAAACTGGAATTCGAAAATTTTCACGATCCCATTACTTTCCCTTACTATATATTTCATAAATAGGTAAGTGAAAGTAAAAATATGACAATAATTATTAAAATGATATCCCACAAATTTACAAAGCTACATAGTTAGTGATTCTAAAATTATTCCTGATTTTGAAAAAATTCTTTTGTTTGCATCCGTTATTCAATTTCGTCATTTTGGTTTTTAAAAAATAATTAAAACGTCAACGGATTGAGGATGGGTGAAATAGTACGAAGCGTTGAGTAATGTTTTTAATTTTAATTAAAGGTTTTTTGGTAGAAACATATAATTAGAACAAATTTTTTCTACCTCTTAAATATAATTTGTAAAATGGTATTCGGTCCGTCGTTTCGCAAGCTGAGGTTACTGATGAACTAGAAAGAGTAGGAATCTATGTGTAATGAACTCAACACCTCCATATTTTTTGGCGCTGCAGTTTTATTTTTTATGTTTATCATTTTTTTTTTTGCAACAAAGCGTTAGTAGTCCCGTGTTGTTTCCTGGCGTAAGTTCCAAAATTAGACCCATGACAGTTACCTCACGTGTTCAGAACATAGACAATACCAATTCATTTGGAATTCTTAGAAGAACTAAAAAAGCTGATAAGTTAATTTCATATTATATATATATATATATATATATATATATATATATATATATATATAATATATATATATATATATATACTCTCGATATATACTGGGTCGTGTCACATGAAATGTCCGTTTTCAAGGTAAAGGATTTTTATTAAAAATACGTTATGAAAACAATATAATTTTATTCGAGGTATTTACTTTCTTTTTCTATACATTTTTCCCAACGTGACACCAACGTTTTTATCCCCGAATTGAATTTATAAACTAATAATGAACTTTTTTTTTTGTAAAGATTTTCCCAACTCTAGGTTGTTTCTGAAGCAGTAATAAATAACAGCTATTCCTGGCTTGATCATACAATGGCTTGTTAATTACACCTCAGCACACATCTTAAATATCAGAGTTAAGGATGGTAGGTATTAACATGCTAATGTTCTGCTATCAAGCTTCTGAAGGTACACGAAAGTAAATTGTCCAGGATATCTCGTAGGGTAGGGTGATAATAGAGGATTCATAGTCAGTCGGGTGAAGTCCTAACTTCTTTACTCCCTAAAAAAATATCACTAAAACCGCTGCAATTATAACATAAAGTTTTACTATGGGGTCACCTATGGTGTGGTGGCTAGCATAACAGCCTTATACGATCAGCTTGTTTTATCACTCTCCGGTAACTTTTACAATTTTGTGTGTAAAATAATATATATTACGGTTTTAGATTCAAAATCAAGAAAACACATAATTGCATTAAAAAATATGTTTGCTCTTTTCTTCTCTGTTGGTAATCATATTCGTTCAACTTGTATATTTAGCTCCTTTCCAGCAATAATAATCAGATGATATGGTTAATTTTATGAAACCTACAACATTAAAGGTAGTTGAGAGGACGAATTATCGGCCTTTAAGCCCTGTCAGACTATTTCAATGAGAACAAAACCTACATGATATTAAAGCCCATTAAATTTTACACCGATATAGCGAGTTTAATCAAAATCGTTGGAGCCGTTTTTGAGAAAATCATTAAAAGGTGCAAAATGCTTGGTATAAAGTCGCTCTTCTGGTTAGCTGATTTTTGTGAAAAAGTTGTTCCGACGTATATTTGTTTCAAATATGAAATTTTAGTTTCAAACGACTTTTCGTTTTCGCACTAGACTTGCCTCACACGGACAGACTCAGACTTTTTTGCGAGACTTCGTCATTTGGTCTCAAGGGCCCCAAAAACCTCTATTGATAAGTGGAGTTCGGATATTTTCACGGACGCAAAACTTTCCCTTATTATATTTGAAATATATAGACAGGTGATAGTAAAAAGGTGGTCCCGAGCCAGTACGATGTCGGGTACTCGTTAGAAATACCTATTCTAATTAAGCCTGGATATTCAAAATTTAGCCCTTAAATGCCGATTTTTTAAATTTTGTTCATCTGAAGTTCCTTCAATTTTGTTTATTCTGAAGAAACACCCATATCACCTTTCTTGCATTGATAAACAGGGTAAATAAATAACTTGAACGAAGGAGAAAACAGCAACAATATTTTTTTTACTCAATTTTGTGCTTTTGAACATAATAACAGTAATACATATGTATCACATACCGTTAAAAAGCTAAATATTTTAGATAAAAAATGATCTTATACCCAAACTTTTAAAATTTAATTGAGAGGTGGAAGGCCGATAAACTAACGGATTATTTTACATAATAATATAATAGATTATTTATTAAAACACATATTTGTATCGAAAATCAATTTAATTAATTCTTTAAACTTATTTCATCTCTAACTGTTCACGCCATATGCTATGGCCTGATGAGGTTTCATGACTGTTTAATGGAAAAAAAAAAAGGAAAACTGTATAAATTCTTGATATTTATCAATAGATCATTTTTGTATTAATCTTTATTTTTTATCTGTTTTAAAAATAGTTATTATAAATATAATTAAAAGTTTTGAATAGAAGAGAAAGAAAAAGAAGACGATCGTTTTCAATTTTTTTTTACTGCCTCGTGCCAGTCGAGTCTTAAGCTAGCGTCTGAGCGGTGAAGATGTGCCGTATATAGACCCAAGATTCCTCTCAACGTTTGAACGTTTGGAAACGAATTTCTTCATCTTCTCATCGTTCCCCTTGGAACTTGGAAGAGCCACCTTGCGGTCATTTTCAACACCCAAGAGAACTTCGTCCAAGCCGCCCTGCGGTAATTTTCTTCAATACTCAAGAAGACTTCGTTCAAGCCGCCCTGCGGTCGTTTCTTCAACACTCAAGTGGACATCTTTACGTGAATATAACCTATCTTTATCCATTAATGGAACATTTAATTTCTTAATTCTTATTCAAGAAACTGTTTAATTTGATAACTATTTTTTTACATCTTTAAGCATTAATTAAGTTAAGTTTGTTTCTTCTATTTTTACAATATTTTAATTAGGTTTATTTTGTTTCCTACATTTTCTTACAGCTGTTTAATTATAATTAGGTTAATTTTTTCTTATATAAATTTATTAGGTTAATTTGTTTCTTATCTTATTTACATGTATTTCAGTGTATTAAATGTATTGTGATTCGTCGTTTGCTTTAAATATAAACCTATACAGTCCACTTATTTATTTCAATAGAACCACCCTCAATTTTGAGTTGTCACTTGGAAGTACTATTCTTTCACGGATAGCCCAGCGTATACATCTAGCGTTATTTAAAAATTCTTAAATTGGTTTTAACAATAGAGCTAAATGAAAATCGTGTGTTTTATTTTTGATTTATTTTTTAGCACAGACTGTTTTTCGTACTGGTAGTAAGCAAATTAATATTTGTATATTGGTTAAATTAATTAGTCCATCCTGTGCCTATTTTACGTTGGCTATTTTATCCTCCCTCAGACAAAGCCTTTTAGCCATTGTTCGCTTCAATAAAAGGAAGGTTCTAGAACTTGATAAAGAAGAACTTGGAGCGTACATAGGTCGGCAAGGAAATGTATTGACTAACTTTATTAACAAAATAACACAAGCTCTGCCAAGGAAAGGTTTAAGGGTGTTTTTACTTGTTAAGGTTTTGGTAGTGATGTCTGGACGTAATTATATCTTGGAATGTGGATTCATTAGTTGTGGATGTACAATCTGTAAGGGGAAGCGTCATGTTTTCAACAGTACCGAGTAAAGTGTAACCTTTCTCTTAAGGGGTAAGGTGATAAAAAAAACAAAAAAAAACACACTTTAACAATTAATACTTATTGTAATTGAAATCCGAAGTTTCCGCCTAAATACTGGCCCTTCGTCAGGTCTACGAGAAACAAGATAACAATCATTTCAATTAGAAAATTAATAATGAGTTAGGTACAATAATATGACGACAGTAATACATTAGAAAGGCCATTAGTGTGCACAGAATTAGTGCTCTTCGTGTTTGTCGGGCTTTCCGGACGGTCTCCTATGACGCAGTGTGTGTTATCGCCAGTATGCCTCCTATTGATCTTTTGGCTGAGGAACGCGAACGAATTTTTCGAAGAAGGCAAGATCTAAATGCTCATTGGGCGTCGGTTTCAAACGAAGAGATTGACAAATGGCAGAGACGTTGGAATGCCTCATCCTATGGAAGATGGACCTACCGTCTTGTTCCTGACGTAGCTACATAGATTTATAGGAAGCACGGAGACTTCTACCTCACCCAACTCTTTACAGGGCATGGCTGCCTAAAATCTTATTTAGCTCGTTTTAAAATAGAGGATGAACCATCGTGTCCAAGTTGCCTATCTGAGGACCAAACAGTGGAGCATGCATTCTTTCATTGCCCAAGAAAAGGATGAACTAGACAGCATTCTTGGGGAGAAGGCTGTTCCAGAAAACTTGGTCAACCTAATGATGACCAAAGAGGAGAACTGACATGCTGTGGCAGAATATGCGGCGCAAGTCGGAAAAAAGCTCAGATCTCAAGAGCGCGAAAGGAGCGGCCAGGTAAGGCTTGTAAGTTAAATTATATAAAGATGTCCATTACTGAAGTAGGCACATAGACATACTGCCCCCCGCGAAGTAATGGTCTGGCGGCAGTTCCGTGGGGTGGTGAAGGCGAAAAGGGAGGTGTTTTTTTAGTGAGTAGGAATCTCACACTGTTGTGGGTTGTATAGCCACACATCGTCTATGAAAGATTTTTCCCCTACCATAAAAAAAAAAAAATAAATAAAAAAAAAGTAATACATTATGAAAACAAGCATAATATTAAAAACGCTTCAAATTATTACACAATCGTTTATTATTTTCAAATGACTATATTATGATATAAATGTTTATATCGCTGTTTACAGTCAATTAACTAATTTTACTGAAAATTTTTATGTATCTTCAAAAATAACTGAGTTATGGGCATATGTGTGAGTAAAATTTCAATTTTTTTAAATTTCTTATTTCTCTTTTTTATAATTATTCCTTGTTTTTTGGCTAAAAAACTCTAATACAATTATTTCTGTCTTCAAAAATAACTGAGTTATGAATTAAATAGGTTTTAATATGCAGCCATTTAGAAAATGATTGGCTGTTATCAATGTCCTAACATCATGCCCTTGTTTTTTATTGGGTTGTGTCACATGAAATGTCCGTGTTCAAGGAAAAGGATTTTTATTAAAAATACGATATGAAAACAAGATAATTTTATTCGAGGTATTTACTTTCTTTTTCTATACATTTTTCCCAACGTGACACCAACTTTTTTATCACCGAACTGAAAAACTCTGAGCTTTTAAGTGAAATTTGATCATCATTTTCAAAATAGTTTTTCTTTGACGAAGTTGTCTCAATTCCTAAAAAGGTGGTAATCTGTTGGAGACAAGTCGGGAGAATATGGTGGGTGCGGAAGAACGTCGTAGCCCAGTTCTTTCAATTTTTGCACGGTATGTTTTGAAACATGGGGTCTTGCTGTCGATCAGTGAGATCATGAGGTACCCATGTATCGAGATTTTTTACTTTCCCAATACACTTTAAATGTCTGGAAACGGTAGATGCACTTGCATTTAGTTGGGCTCAGAGTCCTTTAACTGCTTGGTAGGAGTTTTCTTCTACTTTATGTTTGAGGACATCGTTGTCTAGGTCTTCCTCAGGGCAAGTTTTCCAAGTCGGTATCTCCAGCCGAAAACTTAGCAAACCAACGGCGAATGGTCCGTTCATTAACACTCCTCCAAACGCCTTGCGAATATTTCTAGCGGCCTCAGCTGCTGAATGGCCAAGTTTAAACACGTATAAAAATACAACTCGAAAATCGCGTGTTTCCATGTTCATATTTGGAGGTATACTAAAAAGTAGGTAATTGATTGGGAAGCTAATGTATATAATACAAAGGTAGAGGATTACTAACTGTTTACTTTAAATATGTAAACATTCAGAAGAAAACAACAGAGACCTGCAAAATCCTTTATGTATTTCAGAAACTATAAAAACGGACATATCATGTGAAACAACTCAATAATTTATATAAAATTAAAACAAAAACTGCACAGACACGACAATAGACTTATTAACGACATGCCAATAACTGAAATGCCAGTTAGAAGAAGGCTGAAGAGAAGCTGGATGAGGGACCTCCTCTACCTAAGTTAAAGCCTAGGCTAGAGTTGCTGCCGGGCACTTTCCTTCCTCATGCCTGTCATGTCTGCTCCTGAAGTTTTATATAGCAGGTTTACTTATTGTCACTTATTGATTTTGACAGATGCTAATTACAAATATGAAGATAAATAAAAAATTAAAAACAAATATTGTAAACTTTTGAAATGTTAAATAAAATAGTAAAAATCAACCTCTGAAGTGCACACTAAATGAATATAAGCTAAATAAGAAAAACAACAGTAACAATTTACTTTTGTTAACTGGATAGTTATTGCCCTGACTTTAGATGTAATGAGGGATTGGCCTCGGACAATGTTAAAACACAAGTTTACTTCATTTAGTTTAGTGTTTAGTTTTACTGTGGTAATAAAAGGGAAGTAACTGTCCAACTGTCCTGTCTGGCTGGCACGGGTTCATGTCTACGTCCACCTGTCTGGGTTTTCAAACCAATTCTGCTTACTCGTTTTCCTTAAAAGAAAAATAAAACGTTGAAATTGATGAAATAGAAACATTATAGCATAACAGCCTTCTAAGTCCTGGGTTCAAATACTCCCTTTAAAAATACTTGGTTATGCCGTCCTTCGTTTGGGATGCACAATAGTGGTCCCGAGCCTGTGCGATGTGAGGTAATCGTTAAAGATCCCTATCCTAATTAAGCCTGGATTGGCAAAATATATGGCTCCATCTGTAGCATTGTTATATAAGTCACATTAGCATAAAGTGACGTTAAATTAAAAAAAAAATCTGGTGCGGGCAACACACGACATTTACTTATCTCCGTTTTTAAAATCGGTTAAAGAATTTTCAAACACAGTAAGAGATAAAATTGAGTGAAACCATTAAAGAATTAATTAAATGGAATTTCTATAGAAACATGTTTTTTATTAAAAAATCTATTATATTATTATCTAAAATAATCAGTTAGTTTTATCGGCTTTTCATCACTCTATATTAACTTTTAAAAGCTTGTGTGTGAGATAATATTTTTCCTAAAATATTTAGGTTTCAAACGGTATATCATACATGTATATTACTGTTCTTATGTTCAAAAACAAAAAATTGCATTAAATAAAATATTTTTTTGTTTTATCCTTAAGTTGGGTATCGAATTCATTCAATTTATATATTTACCTGTTTTTCATCAGCGTTGACAAGATAATATAGTTGTTTTTATAGAATCTACAAAATTAAAGGTACTTTAGGGGAAGAAAATTTAAAATATCGGCATTTAAGCCCTGTCAGACTATTTTAATCAGAATGAAACCTACATGATATTAAAGCCTATTACATTTTACATCGATATAGCGAGTTTAATCAAAATCGTCTGTACTGTTTTCGAGAAAATCTAAAAAAGGCGCAAAATGAATGGTATAAAGTGGCTATTATGGTAAGCTCATCTTGAACAAAAAAGTTTTGTAACGTTTCGGGCGTAAAGTTGTCTTAAATATGAAATTTCAGTTTCATAGGACTTTTAGTTTTCGTCCGGGAGTTACTACACACACAGACTTTTTTGCGGGACTTGGTTATTACTTTCGCTTACTATATATAGTAAGGGGAAGTATTGCGATCGTGAAAATTTTCGAATTCCAATTTTCAACGGAAAAACACGTTTTAGGGTCCCCTGAGTCCAAAAAATCTGGTGCGGGCAACACACGACTTTCACTTACCTCCATTTTTAAAATCAATGAAAGAATTTTCAAAAACAGTCAGAGATAAAAATACGTGAAACTATTAAGGAATTAATTAAATTGAATTTATATAGAAACATGTGTTTTATTAAAAAATCTATTATATTATTATCTAAAACAATCAGTTAGTCTTACAGCCGAGCAAGTATGTTAAATCTGCCCCCGCGGCTTTTTTGACTTAAATTGGGGGATCATTATGATGTCAAATAAAAATAATTCACCCAAATGTTCAGCTTTTTAATTCAAACTGTTTTCGAGATTACTTAAAAAACCTCACTTTTGGATTTTATTTATTTTTTTAATAGTAAAATTTGAAATTAATCAATTAATATTTTTTCCATGAATCTTAGGAGTCAAAGACATCAAAAATGATATGATGATGATTCTTGAACAAAAAGCTCATTTTTAGCGGAGGAAGAAAATATATTTTTTTTTTTTTTTAACCATTTCGAAAGGTGTAAATCACAGATTTTTTTTCCCCATAAAACGTCTTTTATACTCCTCTATTCACAGGAATTTTATCGAATACTTTTGTACTGATGGAGTATTACGAAAAAAAAATTAAAAACTTTTTTTTTTTTTTTCTGAAATTTTACATTATACTTCTTCTAATTACAAAATCATTAAACAATTATTTATCACTAAAAATTCAGAATTACATTACTAATAAAACATTTTCAATCGCTTTACTACAAAATGATTGGATAAAAGCTGTTTCCCAAAACCCTCGCCTGGCCAGCGCTCTATAACGCCGTCTATTTAGCCACTATCAACCATTTCAAGATCTCTACGATTTTCTGTTATGTTGTTAAAAAATAATTTTCTACACATTTCTATAATCTAAAAACAATAAGTTTCTTCTTATAACGTTCCCGTTTAGGAATAAGATTTTCGAAAAAAAAAAGTTTTAAAAATACTTGTGTTCCTGGTACTGTCCTCACAACCTACGCAGATGACACTTGTGTGTTATCCGTAAATAATGACCCATCTGTTGCTTCCAAAACCCTTCAGTCCCACATTTCTTCCATTGAAGAATGGTGTCAAAAGTGGAGAATTAAAATCAACCCTACTAAATCCCATCAAATTACCTTCACCCTTCGTCGAAAACCTATGTCCGCCTGTCCCACTATTTCCTTTAACAATATTCCACTCACCTCAGTTGAACAGATCCGGTACCTAGGACTCCATCTAGACAAACGTCTTACTTGGAATCCTCACACTAGACTGAAACGACAGGAAACTGCTCGTAGATACAGATTACTACAACACTTACTTGACAAACGATCAAAACTTTCCACATACTACAAAAAATTAATTTATATAACCATCATTAGGCCTATTTGGACATATGGGATTGAGTTATGGGTATCCACCAAACCATCCAATGCTTCCCGCATTCAATCCTTGCAATCCAAAATCCTCCGAAAGATCCTAAACGCCCCTTACTTTGTCACCAATAAAATAATTCATAAAGACCTAAATATCCCATTAGTCGCAGATCTAGCCCGAACTAGATATTCCTCCTTTTATTCCAAATTACCCGTCCACTCCAACCCACTCGTCCGCAAACTCTCATCTCCTATTCCTGATCATCTTCCTAGGCGGCTGAAAAGACGATGGCCTCGAGACCTACTTAGCTGAATAAACTTTGAAGTGCTACCACTGGGTAGTTTCTTCACATGCCTGTATCACGCCCACTTGATCTATTAGCACATTTACTTATTGTATTTTATTGTAATACAGTTGTAAATTTCTTTTAAATAAAAAAAAAAAAAATACTTGTGTAGAGAGGAGCATAAAAGACATTTTTCGGTGAGTGACAACTTTCAAATTTACCAAGTCCTATTTAGGGAGGTTGTAATTATAATACATGGCGTATGTATTGGTACTTATACTATGATCTATTTTTGAAAATAATTGAATAAATAATGTTGAACAGTCTGCAATTCATAGCAGAGATGAAGTCCCCTGAGCAGAGCTGCTAACTAAGTTACTAAGTTGATTACAGAGCCGCTCGCCAAGTCCTGGAACAGTTAGAGCCATCATGGATCACGGAGGTAGAGGTGGGTGTAGAAGCTGAACTCACAGTCAGAGGTGTGCCATAATTGACGTTTTGTCTTCTCTCTAGTTAGACATTTCTTATCTTCCAACTTCTATAACTACTTTAACTTTTAGCCTGCTTTTATATTGAAATCTGAAGTACACTACCGGTCAAAAGTTTGAGACCATCTGCGGTTTACATCTATTAATAATAATAATAATAATTCTTTATTTATTCTGGGACAAGTTACTTCAGAATAATACTGCAGGCATTTATTTATTTATTAATTAGGAGAAACGGATTTTTTTATTCGTTATTCAGATTCTACGCATCTTGAAACGTAAGCCCTCAAATTTTGAAGGGGAGGGGCTATCATTATTTTTTTTACACACTTAAATAAGCACACCTTAAGTTCCTTTTGTTAATTATTTATTTTATTTTATAATTGTTTACATCATTTATCAACGTTTCGGGGTTCTTTTTCCATTCTCAAGACTGAAACAGTTTTTTAAAAATTTGATTAGTGAATGAAAATAGATTATTTAAATATTTGTCTTTGAAATATGTCGTGTTGAAATAAGTCGCGTTATTATTCAGTTGCTAATTTACTTAGTTCGCGGCTTCTGTCTAAAAACTTAAAGGTTAGAATTTATAAAACTGTTATTCTTCCGACGGTTCTTTACGGGTGTTAAACGTGGACGCTTACTTTGATTTTCGAAAATAAGGTACTGCGTAAAATATTTGGTCCGAAGATAGATGAGGCCACTGGAGAGTTTAGAAGGTTGCACAACGTGGAATTGCGGGACTTGTATCCTGTAAATATAATTGAGTTGATAGCATCGCGGAGACTCAAATGGGCGAGTAAAGTTGTTGGGCTCGGTGAGGAGCGGATTCCGAGAAAGGTGGTATTCGCTGATCCGACTGGTAGACGTCCGAAAGGAAGACCGAAGCGTCGATGGGAGGATTGCGTTAAGGCTGATCTCGGAGGCTTGGGCTTGACGGTGAACATTGGACGAGTCTGTGTAGACAGAATTTGGTGGTATCGGCATCGAACCTTCGGGTTCGGTAAGCCTATTATTATTATTGTCATTATTTGTCTTTGAAAAATTATCTTCACTAATTTGTCATAATTAATTTAAAACTCAGTAATATAATTTACCTTATTTTTTTAAAAAACTTTCTCATATACAATTCATTACTTTACTCCATACCTCACTGTTATTCGTCTACATGGATGTTCATTGGCTTACTGTTTCTATTATTTTCCAATTTTAAACTTTGTACCTTTCCAGTATTCCTATGTAATCCTTGTGCTTTTTATTTATTTTTATTTCTATTAATTATATGTTCTAATTATGGTTTTTGGACTATTGTTATATTTATTTTAAAATTTTACCTTATTTATGATGTCTGTGTAATGTGTTCCTAGGTTTTTTGTATCTGTTTTAAAATTTATTGTCCTGCTATTATTTTTGGTAATGTGTATCGCTTATAGCAATTTTCTATTTCTATTATTTTGAGATGTGTCTAAAATTACTGTATTTTCAAAGTTAAATTTATGTTGTTTTGTTATACTATGGGATGATAACGCTATTGTATTGGTGTTTTATTTAATTGTGTGTAATATTAAGAAAACCTTCCTGAAATATTAAAAAGGAAAAGAAACATTTTTGTTTTTGTTTTGGGGTCGGTTACAAAGCATTTGTACTAGACTGTGTAAATATTTCCTTTTCTTTTCTTTCGATTTTCATTCAAATAAAATTTCCTGATTTCAGAACACCTTACATTCTTTCTCTATCATCAATAATAACCGAGTTATCAGGGAATCGCATCTCTTATAAGTTGAGGCTTGACCATATAAGATGATTTTTTTTAATTTTTGGTTTTATTTTCGCACTCTTTTGTCTTGATCTCTAAAATTTTTTTTTCACTCTCTTTAATAATAACCGATTTTTGGTGGAATTACATCTATTATAGTTAGTTACTTGAATATTCATATCGTTTTTTTTTTTCTCATTATCTATTTTAAAATAATATTTTATGTCAATGTACCTGAGAAAATGAAAATTGAATTAATAAACAAACGAATCTGTCTGCTTTATTTGTTGATCTTCCCTACAATTAGCATCTACTTGGGGATTCAAATATTGAGAGAGTTTGTGAGGATACGTAAATAACAAGAAATAATTGTTATAGGTTCCAGTTCCCTCCTTAGATCCAACAATACATTTCCGAATCTAATGCTAAATCATCACCCAATCACCTACAGCTCCTCAGTCAAAAACCTGGGTATTACCATTGACCAAATCCTTTCGTGGAAAACCCATATTGCCCAAATTTCACGCAGAACAATAAGTACCTTCAAATATTGTCATCGTTACCGCCATCTTCTTCCACTATCCATCCGTAACCTCCTTATTTCCTCACTTGTTTTCCCCCACTTTGACTATTGCTGCTTAGTATATGGTGGTCTCCCGACAGTGCTTGAGGACAGGCTTAAGCGAATTATGAACATATTTTTAAGATTTGTCTTCAACACTCCGAAGCGGTCTCGTGTGACCCATTTATGCGGCGAGTTAAAGTGGCTCCTCCCTCCAATTCGCAGAACAATATTTCCTAGGATCATTCCTTTACCAAACTATTAACCCCAACCTCCCCCCTTATATCCACAGTCTTCTACAATTTAAATCGTCAATCCTCTCCCTCGAAACAAGGTCTCGCCATTCTGACCTTTGCATTCCTACCCATAGAACATCTTTTGATCATTCCTTTCTTGTCCGCTCTGCAAACCTCTGGAATTCCCTTACCTAATCATATCCGCCATGCTTCTTATCTATGCTCAAGTCCCAACTGTTCCAATACCTCCTGTATTCCCAAACAGACGCTCAACAGCAATGACGTTTTAGATGAAACATCAGATTTTGAATGTAAAAAGGAAATATTATTTATTGCTCATACCTAACTTAGTTTCGTTCAGCAAAAATATGTATCTAAAGAAGTTTATTTATTTTATTATTTTGTTTTATTGTATAGATATATTTCTTTTTTTTTATTTTGGTACTTCTTACGACATTGTAAATAAGAACTAATCATGATCATTTGGTCTTTTGGCCAGATACATTGTACACCTTAATTGTACATATTTGTTGTTCTTATGGGACTATGCCCTAGAATAAAGATTATTTTCTGTTCTATTCTATTCTATTTCTGGGGCCTCTAACGTGATAAAAATGAATACGAATAATCTATGTCAATTTTGCGTCTGGAGATTAATTTATATTCTAGTAATCCCCTAAGGGGAATTGAGAAGGTAATTTTTATTCTTAGTTTGCTTTATTGATTTCTCGACTGCCAGAATTGTAAGAAGTTCACTGCAAAAGTTTGAATTAATTTTAATTCTCTAATTCTGCCAACATTCCTCAATGTCTTTGATGTGTGATTGAAGAGTTTAGGAAGCAAATAGTTTGGTCATGATTGACTGATAGCACACGTAGAAAGAAAAGTATTGGAAGGATTGTGATATCAAATGTATAAACAGTGTAAATAAGGGATCTAAGAGAACTGCCTTGAGAAACACCAGTTATAAAATATTAATTTAAAAAAATTTGCTTTTAATTTTACTAAAAGAAATTAAATATATAATTTGTGGAATTTAACAATGATTAGGAGGAGATCCTGATATTTAAACCTGATCTTAGCGTTAATCGCCTCCTTGCTCAGCTGTTGACCGAAAAACAGAACTATATTCTGAAATGGATTGCAGGTGTTTAATTTCTTTAATTTCCGATAGATTATAGAGTTAATTGTATGTATTGAACAAATTTTTACTTGCAAGTTAAAAAAATAATATATTTTCGTAATCCTTTTTAAATTAATGATGGTATGTATGAATCATTTTAAAAGATCTAGTTTGGCCAGTAAAGGGTTGTTGAGAGAAAGAAATGAAATATGACGGTCCTTGGAGAGCAATATACTTTTTGCTTGAGGTGACAGAAATCATTTTATATCTCTTCTCATCTTAGTTTTCATCTTTCCGCAAGGTTCCTCAATTCTCGAGGTTTCTCACTAGATAATTATTATTTTCGATTACATAATTCTCGCAAATATTATAGAGTGTTATATTTCATTTAATTATATATTAGACATATTATTTAACATAGTGGCTATGAGTCATCCTCTTACGCTGCCATCATTATATGAAATACATAGTAAGGGAATGTATTGCGATCGAGAAAATTTCTACATTCCAATTTTAACGCGAATACACGTTTTAGGGTCACCTTAGTCTAAATATCAAGTTATACCAAATTGTGATGCGGCCATTAAAAATAGAAACACACATTAAAACTAGTGCTATTTTAATTATGTGCCGACTTTTCGGCCTACATTGTGGGCTTTCATCAGGGCTAAAAGAAAAAAGATAATAACCAATGTAATTATAGACTTAATAATGCGTTAGGTATATAGTAATAATAATATGGTGACAGTAATATAATATGGGAACATAAATAAAATTAAATGTAAAATGATAAATTAATTTTATTTACTAACTTAGAATCACCATACAAGAATGAAAAGACAAGAAACTACCAGACGTTTTCGACTACTTCAACACTCACTGGACAAACGCCTTAACATTCCACTTAATTACAAAAGACTTATTTAAAGGTCCATCATAAGACCGATATGGACTTACGGAATAGAGCTCTACTAAACCATCGAATTCTCCTCGCATCCAATCCTTACAATCCAAACTCCTACGGATAATCCTCAATGCTCCTTAATTTGTCACAAATAAACACATCCATAAAGACCTTAATATTCCATATGTCGCTGACTTTGCCCGAACCCGGTACCGTTCCTTCCATGACGAACTCCGTTCCTACTACAATCCATTAGTTTCAATCCTTGCTTCCTCTTCGATTCCTGATAATCCTCCGAGGCGTCTGAAAAGAAGATGGCCACGATACCTTCTAGTTTAGAGTGCTGCCACTGGGTAGTGTCTCTACATGTATTTCATGACAGATTTCTACATTACCATCACATTTCCTTAAAATATTTTTTTTAAATATAATTGTAGATATCAATAAATATCTTTTTAAAAAAATAAATAAAACTGATTGTAGTAGATAATAATATAAATGATTATATATTAAAACATATGCGTCAATCGAAACTCAATATAATTAATTATTTAACCTTTTTCATCTCTGTATCATTTAACGGTATTTAAAAATTCTTAAATTAGTAGTTACAACAGAGGTAAGTGAAAGCCGTGTGTTGCGAGCACCAGATTTTTTTATTGATATTTTCAAATTAATATGCTTATAGATTATTTGAAAAAAACAAAAAAAAAAACATATTTTAGTCAAACTTAACCCTAATAAAAATGTTGACCATGAAAACATAAATGTTCTGTTTATTGTATGTTTATTTATTTAACGTCCTTTTATGCTGCTGTGCCTAATCGGACGATGTTACAGTGGGAATACTAAATTTTGCCTATCCAGATTTAATTAGGATAGGGATCTTTAACAAGTACCTGACATCGCACAGGCTCGGGACCACCTTTTAACGTCCCCTCTGAAGGACGGCATAATTAAGGATTTTTTACTCCCATTAATAAATCTTAGGGCCATCTACGGGTTTGAACCCGGATCCTTTGGCATAGGAGGCTGTTATGCTAGCCACCCTGCTACAGGTAACCCTACATAAGATGTCCATATTACTAAATCCTACGTTCTTTGCCTCTGAGGGACTAGAAAAGAATGTTAAACAGCAATTATAAAATAAATAAATATTTTAGTGAAGGTAATAGTTAAAATCTCGTTAACTTTTCTTGTACAGGTATGACGGCCTTTTTATAAACAAGGAAAATAAGGAAGCTAGGTTTTGTATATTGAGGCTTTGATTAACATTTTCTTTTAGCCTCATAAAATCTGCTGGCTTTGCTTTTACTACTTGATGAAGTTTTTATAACTTCAAATTTCTTTTACAACCAGTAAAACTTCAAAACAGTAAAATTAATAAGACGAAGTAAAAAGTTGGAAAGAATATTGAAATAAAAAATAAGTAGATTGATCAGAGCCAATTTTTAGGTCGTTAAATCGCAATTCGTCTTTGATCAGATTATTTACTCTCGACATAGAATATAAAATATCTAATGAAAAATATATTTAATGTTTAATTATGAAAATTATCGAATACATTTTAAATACGATATAATTTATTAAACCTATAAAATTACAATGATGATTAATAGCAGAAACGGTGGCGGTCCTGGTGATATTGATATATCAGGGCATACTTTTGAACGCGTAGAGAAATTCAAGTATTTAGGTTCAATGATAACAAGAAAAAATGAAATCCAGGAAGAAATAAAGTACCGGTTAAAGGTGGAAATGCGTGTTATTATTTAGTTGCTAACTTACTTAGTTCGCGGCTTCTGTATAAAAACTTAAAGGTTAGAATTTATAAAACTATTATTCTTCCGATGTTTCTTTACGGATGTGAAACGTGGCCGCTTACTTTGAAGGATTAACAACGGCTTAAGGTTTTCGAAAATTAGGTACTACGTAAAATATTGGGTCCGAAGAGAGATAAGGCCACTGGGGAGTTTAGAAGGTTGCACAACGCGAAATTGCGGAACTTGTATCCTGTGAATATAATTGAGCTGATTGCATCGCGGAGACTCAAATGGGCGAGTAAAGTTGTTGGGCTCGATGACGAGAGGATTCCGAGAAAGTTGGTATTTGCTGATCCGACTGGTAGGCGTCCAAAAGGTAGGCGGAAGCATCGATGGGAGGATTGCGTTAAGGCTGATCTCGGGGACTTGGGCTTGAACGGTGAACATTGGACGAGTCTGTGTAGGTGGAATTTGGGGATATCGGCATCGAACCTTCGGGTTCGGTAGACCTATTATCATTATTATAAAATTACAATGAGTATTACTTCTTAATATGTGGCTTTGTTTTTATAAGACCGCACCCCCAACCATTTTCACTAGTACTTTCACGCCGGAATGACCCACACTTGGCTGTTCCGTTGGCCGAGGTGACCCACCGGTGGGTCACGCTTAACTATCCCGTGGGACGAAGTGTATCACAGGTTAATCACTTGTATTTAGAAAATAAGTTTATTTTACTGTTTCTCAACGTTATATGTTGTAGGAATTAACAAGTATAAGGGTTTATTTATTAGATATTTTATAACTTTCAACGCACCTCTCAAAGTACACTTATCGGTTAATTTCAATTAATTACTCTTCTTTAAGAATTTTATTAGCTGTGCTTGATTTCTTTTCATATTTTCCTTCCCATACTATGATATATGAATATAATATATAATAATAATATATGAATCTTTTTTTTAAAAGTATTTCCATAATTACTCCTTCAAGTTATATGTGTATGTCAAAACTGTTACAACCTCGCATTTAGCGCGTTGGAACTTGGCGCAGTGTCCCACGAATGTAAGCAGCTAACACAGTATTGCCTCACGCGGAAAAACGTGGATTTTCGCTCCTGCGTGCACGTGTTAAGAAAACCGGTAAAGAGACAGGGTATACTGTACTCGGTGCTGTTGAAAACATGAAAAATGTGACGCTTCTCCTTCCCTTATAGATTGTATATCCTCAATTAATGAATCCACGTTCCAAGATTTAATTAGGTCCAGACAACATTAACAAAAACCTTAACAAGTAAAAACACCCTTAAACCTTCTCTTGGCAGAGCTTGTATTATATTGTTAATAAAGTTAGTCAATACATTTCCTAGCCGACCTAAGTACGCTCCAAGTTCTTCTTTATTAAGTTCTAGGGTCTTCCTTTTATTGAAGCGAACAATGGCTTAAAGGCTTTGTGGGAGAGAGGATAAAATAGCCAACGTAAAATGGGTACAAGATGAATTAATTAATTTGACCAATATACAAATATTAATTCGCTTGCTACAAGTATGGAAACAAAGTGAACAAATAAATAAATAATAAACCTGGTGCACGCATCACACGACTTTCAATTACTTCCGTTGTTAAAATCAATTTAAGAATTTTTAAATACCGATGGAGGTGAAATAAGTTTTAAGAGTTAATTATATTTATTTTCGATAGAAACATGTGTTTTATTAAATAATATATTATATCTAATATCTAAAATTCTCATGTTACAGTTTTAGTTACTATACTCCTCCGAAACGGCTTTACCGATTTTCATGAAATTTTATATGCATATTCAATAGCTCTAATAATCGGCTACTATCTTTTTTTCATACCCCTAAGTGATAAGGGTTGTCCATCCCTAACGTTTATTCTTATTTAATTTTTTTATAATGTGGCATTAAAAAATACATACAACACTGATTGTTTACCCTTCTGGCCCCAATCCCTATTTTTTAATTGTCATTTTAGTATTTTAATAATTCATTTAAAACTGATCAATTATGACTCGATAAGTTACCCCCGCCGACAGACCTACCACCTGTCACAGCTCAGCCAGCAAACAGCACACAGTAGGGATGGGACCGAAGCCGGTCTCCTCTTTCTCTCAGACAATAAGCCTTCTCTCACTCCCTCCACAGTTTTTGGCCATTATTAATGTTTATGCATCAAGCGTAGTAGTAACCTTTACAACTATCATTTTACTATCTCAGTGTAACTCATGTTTTTCACAAGTACAATGCTCTCGAGTGGGTAAACCATCCAGTTTATTTACACTCTTAGAATAGAATAGAATAGAAAATAATCTTTATTCTGGAACATAGTCCCTTAAGAACAACAAATATGTACAATTAAAGTATACAGTGTATCTGGCCAAAAGACCAAATGATCATGATTAATTCTTATTTACAATGGTGTAAGAAGTAATAAAATAAATATATATATACAATAAAACAAACTATTATTAGTTTGTATTTATAATAAATTTAGTATTTTAATATAATAATAAAGTTAGTATTTTATAATAAATAAACTTCTTCAGATGCATACATTTACTGAACAGAACTAAATTTAAAAATATTAATAAATTAAGTTAGGTATGAGCAATAAATAATATTTCCTTTTTACATTCAAAATCTGATGTTTGATATAAAACGTCATTGCTGTTGAGCGTCTGTTTGGGAATACAGGAGGTATTGGAACAGTTGGGACTTGAATGATGATAGAGATGAAGCAGGGCGGATATGAGTAGGTAGAGGATTCCAGTGATTTGCAGAGCGGACAAGAAAGGAATGATCAAAAGTTGTTGTTCTATGGGTAGGAACGTCAGAATGGCGAGACGTTGTTTCGAGGGAATGGATTGATGATTTAAATTGTACAATAGAAGACTGTGGATATAAGGAGGGAGCTCGGTGTTAATGGTTTGGTAAAGGAATGTTCCTAGGAAATATTGTTCGGCGAATTGTGGGGGAGGGGGGAAGAGCCACTTTAACATACCGTATAAATGAGGCAGCTCGGAGTATTGAGGAAAAAGCTTAAAAATATGTTCATAATTCGCTTTAGCAAGTGCTCAAACACTGTCGGGAGGCCACCATATACTAAGCAGTAATAAATTAGTAAAACTTACAATAAGTTAGTTTTTTTTTTTACCCTATAAATGTCCTGGAAATAATTTATACGGTAAAACAACGTTTGCCGGGTCAGCTAGTTATTATCTAAAACAATCAGTTAGTTTCTCAGCCTTTATCGCTCTCTATAGCTTTTAGAAGTTTGGGTATAATTTTTTTTTTTTCTAAAATCTTTAGCTTTCCAGCGGTATATTATGCATTGATGTTCTTATGTTCAAAAACATAAAAATTGCATAGAAAAATATGTTTCTGTTTTCTCAAGAGGTTTTTTGATATATGCAAGCAAGACAATATGGTTTTTTTTTTAATCTACAAAATTAAAGGTACTTTAGAGAAAGACAAATTTAAAATATTGACATTTAAGCCCTATCAGACTATTTCTATCAGTAAGGAACATACAGAATATTAAATCCTATCAAATTTTACATCGATATAGCGAGTTTAATCAAAATCGCTAAAGCTGTTTTTGAGAAAATCGTAAAAAGATGCAAAATGCGTTGTATAAAGCAGATCATCTGGTTTGCTTTCTCGAAAAAGTTTCTGTAACATCTCAGGCATGCACATCTCTAAAATACATTTCTATTTTATACTGAGTTTTATAACGAAAATTGTGTTGAGGCTGATCTCGGAGGTTTATACTGGGTTTTATAACGAAAATTGTGTTGAGGCTGATCTCGGAGGTTTGGGCTTAAGCGCTGATATTTGGATGAGGCTGTGTGGGGGTATTTAGTGGAGTCGGCATTTTATGGTGGATATAAAACATATTACAAAACAATATGCTGACATTCAAAACAATCTTGTGCGCATCACAACACATAAACTTTCAATTCTACTTGAAAGCGAAATTTTCATTGAGGTTTTATTTAAATTCTTTGTTTATTTATTTAACGTCACTTTATGCTACTGTGGCTAATCGGACGATGCTACAGTGGGAGTCCTAAATTTTGCCTGTCCAGTTTTAATTAGGATAGAGATCTTTAACGACTACACGATATCGCACAGGCTCGAGACCACTTTTTACGTCCCCTCCGAAGGACGGCATTACAAAGGATTTTTTACTCCCATTAAAAAATCCTAGGAACACCTGCGGGTTTGAACCTGTGACCTTTGGCAGAGGAGGATGTTATGCTAGTAAATATGTTACAGGTGATCCCCTATAAATTCTTTGAAAGGTTTACACAGACAGTAGTCTATTATTTCTTGCTTGAATACGGTTAATAACAGTGTTAAATTATTATTAATTTACTGGAAGGAATTAGTCCGGGTGGCGGCCATTAAATGAAGCAACTAAATAGTTTTAACTATTTATTGTTTGCCAACGTTTCGACCCCCTTTGTGGGTCATCATCAGGGCGCATGGTGGGAGAATGGAAATGTTCAGTTTCCTTTAATTTTATTTGGCTATAATATTAATTAAGTAGTAAAATGCGACATTAAAAAAATCTGTCTTATGTTTTTAATTTTTGTTTGTTGTTTTCAATAATGAAACTTTGTAATCGATCAAAAAAATAAATAAATAAAATCACACTCCTCTCTTCTCCCAAAATTAAAGGCTTAAGTTTCAAGATACGTAGAACTCGAATAACGAATAAAAAAAAAATCTGTTTTCCGCCGTTCGTCGTCCGTTGTATTTCTCTGAAACTACTAAACCATTTTTTTTAAATTCGCTTTTTGACTTTTTCAAGAATTTTCTACAATTAATTTATACTTTAGATCTCTATTTTAGTAAAAAAACTTAATCATTTCACTTACTATATATAGTAAGGGAAAGTATTGCGATCGTGAAAATTTTTGAATTCCAGTTTTCAACGGAAATACACGTTTTAGGGTCCCCTGAGTCCAAATAACCAAGTCCCGAAAAAAAGTTTGTGTCTGTGTGTAAATAAAAAAAGGTTTGTGTGTGTGGTAACTTCCGGACGAAAACGACAAGTCCTATGAAACTGAAATTTCATATTTAAGATAACTATACGCCCGAGATGTTACAAAACCATTTTCATCATAATCAGCTGACTGGAAGATGTACTTTATTGAATGCATTCTCCACCTTTTTACGATTTTCTCAAAAACGGCTCTAACGATTTTGATTAAACTCGCTATATTAATATACAATGTAATGGGCTTTAATATCATGTATGTTTCATTCTGATTGAAATAGTCTGACGGCTTAAATGCAGATATTTTAAATTTTCTTTCTCTAAAGTACCTTTTATTTTGTAGATTCTATAAAAATAACTATATTATCTTGTTAGCATCGGTAATTAACAGCTAAATATGCAAGTTGAGCAAATTTGATAAACAACAAAAGAAGAAAACCGCAAAAATATTTGTTTAATGCAATTTTTTGTTCTTGAACATAAGAAGAGTCATATACATGTGTAATATACCATTGGAGAGCTAAAGATTTTAGAAATGATATTATCTTATACACAAGCTTGTAAAAGTCAATAAAGAGTAATAAAAAGCCGATAAAACTAACTGATTATTTTAGATAATAATATAATTGCTTTTTTAATAAAACACATGTATCTTTAGACATTCAATTTAATTAATTCTTTAATAGTTTTACTAATTTTTAACTCTAACTGTATTTGATAATTATTTAATCGATTTTCAAAACGGAGGTAAGTGAAAGTCGTGTGTTTATTTTATCGAATATTTGAACGATGCACGAATCACACAATTTTCTTGATTCTTCCCTTTTCGAACTATTGTACATATTTCGTAACATTTAAACTCTTATAAAGCGATCAGATAAAAAACTTGAACAGCTTCAGATAAAATATTCGAAATACTTCGATCTTTTCGTGCTGATTACATATAACGATAAATAACAGCAAACATTTAAAATTCAGCAATCGGACAGTTCTCAAAAGATAGGGAGGAAAATAATATTTTTTTAGCTTTTTACTGTTATACATAGTTTTAATTCGAAATAAGATCCATCCAGATAAGACAGCTTCTATTTTTTTTTTAACTTCTTTATTTAAATCAAAATACAGACAATTTACAGTGCAAGTAGAAGTCACTATCCCACTAAGGCGAGCCCGTGGTTGGTTGGTTGGTTTTTAAAATTTTAATGGCACAAAACATCGCGGTCATCAGTGCCAGATATATTCATTTTATAGAAGATGAATTTAAGATAAATAGTATAAGTTAAAATATTAAAAGATTTATTCATTAATAGATATTATAATATATTTATAATTTTATTTGAGATAAATTAATGTTAAATAATATTCAAGAGAAAAAAATAAAAAATAAATAAATAAAATAATAATAATAAATAAAAATAAAAAATCAAGAAAATAATAATAAAATTATATAAGTAATAGTAATACATTAATATTAATTGAAAAACAAAGTAATAAATATAATAATTAAAAAAGTAATAAAAAAATAATAGAAAATAAAAAAATAATTTAAGTGAAGAGGAAAACAATAGTAGTTTAAATAAGCTTGTAAAAATCCATTTGAGAGAGGAGACACATTAAATCATCAATCCTTTTTCCATTGTTTCCCAAAGCATCTGCGACGTTGCTTGGTATTCTATTTTTGTTTAGCTGCCTGGTTTAGAAGGAACAATCTTCAAAAATATGTGCTATGGTCAAGGTTCCCCTACAATGCTGGCATCTTGGGGGCAATTCTTTTGATATTATGTGTCCATGCGTTAGCCGTGTGTGTCCGATTCTCAGGCGGGCCAAGACCACCTCCTCTCTAAGGTCGGTGCGACTTGATGTTTTCCAAGGTTTTACCTCTTTCAAAATCGCTTTGAGCTTACTTTGATAGCTGTTGCTCCAAGTATCTTCCCATTTCTTCAATACTTTTTCCATTAGTGGACGTGCTAGCTCTGATGGTGTCTGTAGTGCCCTACCACGAGCTGGGAGTGTAAGGGCTTCTTTGGCAGCCTTATCTGCCATTTCATTTCCTGTGTGTGGGCAATTTAAAAAACAAAACACCTCTCAGAACTCTGAGTTGTCCTACTAACCTATCTTGTTTGTACGAAATGTGTGATAAGTTATTCAGCATGACGTCCTTCGACAGATAATTTCCTGTTTTGAAGGGTTCAACTTCTAAACTTTCTGAGAAATTTTATCTTCTTTCATTTCTTATGAATTATTTTTCTGTGCGCGCACATGAACACATGTGATTTTTTCCTGATGAAAATCATAGATAACAGAAAACAAAATTTCTCCTTCAATAACACTCCTTTTGTCCCGGTTGAACAGATCCCATACCTAGGACTGTACCTGGACAAACGTCTTACTCGGAACCCTCATACAAGACTGAAAAGACAAGAAACTGCCCGACGTTTTCGACTACTTCAGCACTTACTGGACAAACGCTCAAACCTTCCACTTAAGTACAAAAGTCTCATATATATGACCATCATAAGACCGATATGGACTTAATTACTTATGGTAATTATTGAAATTATCTCTTCTCTTTCTTTATATTTTTATTTATTATAACATAAATAAAACTTAATTATGACGTTTCAAGGTGATTTCTATGCCTCATCATCAGGTTATTCAATATTATCTAAAATAATTGATCTGTTTTGTAATTGACTGTATTTATTACATTTTAGTTACATAGACTGACTCTAGTATCTTTCTATTTTTGGTTTTTTGTTCTGTATTGAAAATTTGTATATTTTCAAAATTAAATTCATGTTTGTTAGTTATACTATGGTTGGAGAGGGCTGTAAGATTTATATTTTTAATATTTTTACAATTGGAAATGTGCTGTTATATTCTAGTCTTTAACATTTTGGATATTTCCCCTATATAAATGGTTTGGCAATTTTTACAATATATTTTATAAATGGCATTAAGTTTATTTTATTTTTCTATTTTATCCTTCATATTGGTGATATATGTATTTATTTTATTATCATTGTATAATCCAAATTTTATGTTATTGTGGTCATATTGTTTAAATGTCTTTTTTATTTTTTTCCGTTAGGCCTCATCAAATTCATTTTGAAAAAATTAATCTCTTTTTTTTATTTATTTCATTTATACTAGTTATTTGATTAATTTCATTATTTTTATCTTTATCTATTTTATCCTTTGCATAAAATTCATTAATTATGCTTTGTCTTTTTCCTCTATTAATTATATCCCGTGTATCATCTATTTTATTATTCTTATTGTAATTAATCATTTTATTTCCATTTTTATTATCATTTCCAATTTTTAGATTTTTATACCATATTTTATTTATTAATTTTTTCTGATAAAGATTTTCTATGAACATGTTATAAATATTTCCTTTTATTTCTTTTAGGCCTATGGTTCGGAGCACGCGGAACTGTACCTAATTCAACAAGGAGCTTCATGGAGGATATAGGTGTCGATATCAAGGACGTAGCAAGGATAGCAGAGAATATAGTGCTTGACCGTGTTTATTGTGATATTAATATTATTATTTTATCTTATTTTATTATATTTATTGTATATGTTGGAGATTTAACATTGAAGCGGAGTTTCATATGGTTGCCATAGGTATTATTTTGATCATTATTAATATATATATTTTTTTTTTTTTTTTTTTTTGTAATATACATATATTTGAATAAATTCGAGAGATAAACAAGAAAAAAAAAGAATAAAATGAGAAAAATAATTTAGGAAAAAAATGTTAAAAGGAAAAAAAATGGTTAAAAAAAATTGTAAGGAAAAAAATGTCAAAAGAAAAAAAAAATCTATTTTTATGTATATTACATGCCAAGATTAATACAAAGGTTTATGATTATTTCCAGATTTATAATTAAGGAATCTTAGTTGAAACTGGAGCATAAATGTATCTTGACTAATCCTTTTTTAATTTCACTTACTATATATAGTAAGGGAAAGTATTGCGATCGTGAAAATGTTCGAATTCCATTCTTCAACGGAAATACACGTTTTAGAGTCCCCTCAGTCCAAATGACCAAGTCCTGCAAAAAGGTCTGTTTGTGTGTGGTAACTCCCGGGTGAAAACTAAAAGTCCGATGAAACTGAAATTTCATGTTTAAGACAACTTAAGACGCCCGAGATGTTACAGCAAACTTTTTCATCAAAATCAACTGACCAGGAGAGCCACTTTATACCATGTATTTTTCACGTTTTTCTCAAAAAAGGCTCTAAAGATTTTGAATAAACTTGCTATATCGATGTAAAATTTAATGGGCTTTAATATCATGTAGGTTTAATTCTGATTGAAATAGTCTGAGCTTAAATGCCGATAGTTTAAATTTTCTTCCTCTAAAGTACCTTTAACTTTGTACATTCGAAAAAATTAACCATTTCATGTTGTTAGCTTTTATTAAAAAACCGCTAAATATATAAGTTGGAAGAATTTGATAACCAACTGAAAGAGAAAAGTGCAAAAGTATTTTTAATGTAATTTTTGTTTTTTTATAGATAAGTTCATCTATTCTTCCAGTGGCGAAACAGGCCGTGTATGACCTGGGCCTCGCAGTTTAATCTCCTGGGAGATTACACTCACGTTTCACGAAGCAATTTGTAGGATAGGATCATCACTCCCCACGCCTAATTTTGTGAGTGGTCACCATTTGGCTGAGGTTGTGAGTGAATCCCCACTTATTCACATCCTTATAAAAGTCCCACCGGGACTGGGATTCAAACTCACAACCTTTAGCACGAAAGACTAGCGCGCTAGCTACTCAGCCACGGGCTTCCCTTTAAAGATAAGTACCATATTATATATCTATAATATACGGTTGGAAAGCTAAATTTAGAAAATTTTAGAAAAAATATTATTTTATGCACAAAGTTTGAAAGTGATGAAAATCGGATAAAATTAACTGATTGTTTTAGATAATAACATAATCAAAAATCAATTTAATTAATTTGTGGCGGATGGTACCCACGCTCGCTCACAGATAGCGCTAGCGGCGTCCATATGGCTTACCATCCAAATATGAGAAGACGCTATATCCAATAATATTGTACATCGTTACTAATTAATGTCATTGTATATATATATATATATATATATATATATATATATATATATATATATATATATATATATAACTGTTTTATGAGAATACATAAAGCACTCAAGCACCTAGGGTCAAGACCATAGTCTGGTAGAAAAGCTCTCACCATCTATTATTGAAATGGATGACTAACATCCCCAAGAGCTGGCACAGCTCTTCAGACCACCTAACCAATATCTCCCTAGGTCAGATTAACTCTACCTTTGTCAGAGCATAATGTGGTCTATCTTTATTATAGATACTTCTAGTACCTTCTCTCCTTTTATCCTACGCTACTGTCGTGCTACTACCACGCAGGGTGAATTCTTTCCTGACCTATACTACTGGTGTGCTACTACCACACAGGGTGAAACCTATCCTAGCCAGTCCTCTCTGCTAATTGATAGGTGCGGGTTCGCCCCTTACCTGGCGGAGTAACCTCACACCTGGTGCTGCGGTACGTGCTTCTACCACGGCGAGCACCATATCCATCTGTCTCTCTTCCTTGCATGAATACGCAATTGTCGTGGCCTTCTGATACCCTTTCTTGTCCTTCATAATAACCATACCTCGACAAATTCTTTAAACTAATATCATCTCTAACGGTATTTAAAAATTCTTAAATTGATTTTAATATAGGTGGTAAGTGAAAGTCGTGTGTTGCGCGCACTAGATTTTTAGACTTTGTAAACATTTATGACTAAGTGAACACGATTTAGGTCTAGTATCTGCTCCTACAATATGCCCAGACAGCTAGTATATATGAACTGTAAAATAAAATATATAATGATAACGAAGAGGTGGTCCCTGGAGTGAAGAGGAGAGGTGTCGTGTTAACTGAAAAATGTGATGCCTTATCTGGTTGAAGGCTAACGGAGATTAATGGTTATAGTCTACACCGTATACATCCCAATTACCATTATTTTAAGGTTAATTAAACTCAATAAAATTTAAAACCGCTGCAAATTATTACACATTGGTTTATTATTTCTAAATAATTATATTAGGGTATACATGTTTATATAGCTGCTAATATTCTCAATTGTTCTCTATCTTCAATAATAATCGAGTTTTGTTGAAATTAATAAAAATATTATGATTTGTGACTTGAATATGTAGATCAGCATTTCTTTTTTTTCCTTTTTTTATTTTGTTTTTGTTTATTTTACTTATTATAAATCTCTATCCATGTTTTCTCTATCCTTTAGAGGGATCACTTGTAGCTGTGTGGTTAGCATAACATCCTCCTCTGCCAAAGGTCACGGGTTCAAACCCGCAGGTGGTCCTAGGATTTTTTAATGGGAGTAAAAAATCCTTAGTTATGTAAGTTAAAAGGTGGTCCCGAGCCTGTGCGATGTCAGGTACTCGTTTAAGATCCCTATCCTAATAAAACCTGGATAGGCAAAATTTAGGACTCCCACTGTAGCATAGTCCGATTAGCCATAGTAGCATAAAGTGACGTTAATTAAATAAATAAAAAATGCATCTATCCTTTAGAAATGACTGAGTTTTGAC
The DNA here is from genome assembly GCA_023052935.1 of Piezodorus guildinii. NCBI lineage: Eukaryota > Metazoa > Arthropoda > Insecta > Hemiptera > Pentatomidae > Piezodorus > Piezodorus guildinii. The sequence goes on along the minus strand of CM041296.1, from coordinate 144,261,534 downwards.
TGTGTTTATGGGTAAAATTTCATTTTCATTGTTTTTTTGTTTTTTTTTCACTGTTCTGTAATGATTTGCGGTTTCCTGGTTAAAAAAGACTATCTTAAAAAAATACTGAGTTATTGAACGCCTAGGTGTTTGAATCATACCCTAGTATTTTTGTGACAAATTAAAAAAAAAATTGGTCCATTAGTCGATGAAATGGACAAACGGATTTTTAATATTCGTTTTTCGGTTTCTACTAGGGTTTGTCGGTTTTTAAAACCGGTTTTTCGGAGAAAATTATGAAATACGAAACCGGGTTTTTAGTAGAAAATACCGGTTTTCAATTTATGAATAATACTTTTAAAAAAATTGAAAATGACAAGTAGGTAACATATTTTGACATTTTAAAAATATAAATTATTATTTTTATTTTTATATATTTTTAATATCTTTGTAGTACTAAATCTCAGACGTGTGGAATTATTTTTAAAAAGTAGAAAAAGAGAAAGCCCGTTGTATTTGCTGCATTAAAGTGCTTAATTGCAAAGTCTCACCTGATGCCTGCCCGAATTCACAAACAAGTACACAGCACTGTATTCTTAACTTTGTGAAAAGGACTAGTTTAGAAGAAATCGTATTAAAGCTTGCTGCATTGGATGGACTATCTATTAATTGCATAGCAAATAGCTCGTTCATACGAGAGTCATTGCAACAACGGAATTATTACTTACCACAAAATAATTCCAGAGTTATGAATCTTATTTATAAGTTTTATAAAACTATAACTGAATTCAATTGTATGAAGAATAAAGGCAACAATTTTCTATAACTATAGATAAATGGACTAGTAAAGGAAATCGAAGATATTTAAATATATTTTCTAATTGTTTTTAATAATTATCCGTTTGTATCTAATAACATTGATTTAAAAAAAAATAATATAGTTATCATAAAAATATGAAAATGTATTGTTTTTATTTATTCGAACCCTTGGCTGAATCACTCGTTTCACTATTATAAAAATATTTACATCCTTATTGAGAAAATTATGCGTAAACAACGAATAATTGTGTTTAAAGTTATTTAATTTTGTTCTAATATTTTTTTTTTCTACTAAATTACATAAAAAAATTTATTATCGATAAAATTGAACAGTAAATAATTCCAGTCAAAAACTGCTTTTAATAATTCTAAATTTTCTTTTAAAATTTTTTGTTCAAATCACAGAATATTCTAGCAAAAAATTATTTTATGAAAATTCGAAACCGGTTAAAACCGTAAAACAGTAACGTAAACAGGTTTTCTAAAATGTCGGTTTTTGTATAAACCCTAGTATCTTGAAACTTAATTCTACAAATTTTGAGAGTGTGTAATTTTTATTTTTTTTTGTTGGTCGATTACAAAGATTAATTATTGAAAACAATAAACAAAAATTAAAAAGATACGAAAGTAGTATACGTTGTTTAGGGCGCACCAAATTTTTAATCTCATATTTGACTATTTAATTCGGATTATAGTGAAATAAACTAAGCTGTTTTGATACCTGACACTTTGCAAAGTTAGTAATTCAAGAAGAAATTCCAAACTCTATTTAGCCATGAACTTGGGTTCTGACTAAAAAAGCTACACTGTATGTTCTCTAGCCGAACATTGTTTGTCAGAATTTTCCCTCCAATTTGTTCGATCAAAATCAGTTGACGTTTTCTCTAAAACTATCCTAGTAAAGATGTGTTTGTCGGAAACATTCCATAAAGTTAAAATCGGTCATAAAAGTCCGAGAGATTTGAGGTGCAATCAGGTCTGAAACAGGTTGACTCCCTTTCACCTGTTTTATTTAATATAGCTTTAGAATATGTCATAGTAAAGGTGACGTGTACCGAGAAAGGCTTAAATATGGGTGATAAAATTCCCTTTTTGGGATACGCCGATGATTTGGCACTGCTAGGTGAAGACACGGAAACTATACAACTAAATACAAGTGCGAAAACTGGAATTCTAAAATTTTCACGATCGCAATACTTTCCCTTACTATATATAGTAAGTGAAAGTAAAAATACCCCCTAAAAAATCCGCTTAATCGCCTCCCTCGGCATTTCTCCGAAACTACTGGTCCAATTTTCTTGAAATTCTCTACAAAAATACTAGATAATGCAATGATGGGTGTGTTCATACAACAACGATAACACCTAAACGTTGATATCAGCTGGTTAGTTTTAAAATGGCGACCGATTAAAAGTGATTTATTGGATTATAACTCAGTTAGTTTTAAGAATAGAGAAAAATTAATTGGTGTTTTTTTCACCAGAAAACTGCGAATAATTTAAAAAAAAGAAAGAGAAAAAAAAATTGAAATTTGTATGCTTAATTATTTAACGTCACTTAGCTAATCGGACGATGCTACAGTGGGAGTCCTAAATTTTGCCTATCCAGGTTTTATTAGGATAGGGATCTCTAACGAGTACGTGGCGTCGCACTACCTTTTAACATCCCCTCCGAAGGACTGCATAACTAAGGATCTTTTCTCCCATTAAAATTGCTAGGGCCACCTGCGGGTTTGAACCCGGGACCTTGTGCTTAGGAGGCATGAGAGTAAAGTGTTAATGTCAGGATATAATATTTGTACAATAGAGCTTAAATAAAATAAATATATAACATTTAGGCTCTCAGCAATTCAATGTTATTTTTTACTAGTACTTTTCATATTTTGACATTCAATTTTCTAACAACGCTAGGATTTAATATTCCTTCCATTCCGACGAAAAGGAATTTCACACGTTCTAAATTAATATTTTCATACCAAAGTGCAATTTCTTCAATAGTGCGACATTGAATAGAATAGAATTGTTTTGTAAGAACAAAATAAAAACTAGCTCCGAGTAGACAACAACATTTATCAGCATTTATAATATTTCTCAACACTTTATCCAACTGAAAGCGAAGCTAAAATAACTGCCATATTTTTTTTTTTTTTTTTTTTTTTTTTTTTTTTTTTTTTTTTTTTTTTTTTTTTTTTTTTTATTGAGAAATATTACAATTTGTTGCATAATGAACAGTAGTAATAGAGATGTAGTACACATTCATACAATATATACAGCCAATAATGATAAAGTCAATTTACATAAAATCGGAAATAAATAAATTCAAATATATACAAAAAAAAAAGTAACAAGAAACAAATCAAAACAACAACCTGTAGTAGAGATAAATACAAGTTGGGAAATAAATAAAAATCATACAAGCATACTTAACTATATACAATATATACAATCAGCCAAAGGAACCCTAGACTCGGCTGCTCCCCCCACAAGTGGGGGGAGAAGCGGAATCCAAGAGATCCCAGCGCCTCCCACTCAGCGCTTCACTGGTGTATGCCAGTGGAGGCCAAGCCAGAGAACTGCCATATTAACTTGAGGTTTAAGAAATTAGTTCTCAAATCTTTTAAAATTATTTTTAATTTATTAAAAGATATTTACAACTGTATACAAAAAAATGCAACAAGTACCTAAATATGAAAAAAGTTACAATTGGCTTGGTAAAGCTACTCAGCTAATAAAGCTACCCAGTGGTAGCACTTCAATGTTTATTTCACTAGCAGGTCTGCAGGTCACCGTCTTTTCAGGCGCCTCAGAGGATTATCGGGAATATATGGAGATGAGAGGATACCGCTCCCCCCGTATCCTCCCATCTTCATCTATTCCTGATAGTCCTCTGAGGTGCATGGAAAGACGGTGGCCTGCAGACCTGCGGTGGTTTAGGTGGGCTGGGAGTTTGGAATTATAGGAGGTGTATCTAATTCTGGCTAAGTCTACAACTAGTGGGATATTCAGGTCTTTATGGATAGTTTTATTGGTGACAACATTTACAAATTTATTTTATAATATTTTAATTTTGAGTCAACGTCAGATCTTTTAGCTGTCTTCGGAAATCGATGCTAACCAACAAGGCTTTCTTTTTTTTTTTTGTCTTAGTGTCTAAAATGTCATTTAAAATGTTCAATTATAAAATTTAACATATTCTCGGTTGTCACCTGTGGTGTAATTAGTAGAAACAGTCTTGTATGACCCACCCCCTTCAGATGGCCAAATGATCTTTAGAGGGAATAAACAATTCTCAGTTGTGTCTTACTTTAGAGGAAACATTAAATGGTGGTCCCGATCCTCTGCGGTACTCGTTAAAGATCCCTATCCTAATTAAACCTGGGTAGGCAAAATTTAGGACTCCCATTGTAGCATCGTCCGATTAGGCACAGTAGCATAAAGTGACGTTAAATGAATAAACAAACTTAATTTATCAATAATAATATTAATACAATTATTAATGTAAGATTTATCGCTTCAAGATATGAATAATTCAAATATCGAATAAAAAACAAATCCGTTAGCCCGGTGTCCACTAAAAAATAATTGTTTATCTATTGTGGCTCCAAAATAAAAATTCGGAACTCGAGTCAACATAATCAGTTTGGTTTCATAATGGAATAACACCATATTTATATAACACCAAGAAACAAGATGTAGTTTTTAAAAACATGTAACTATTAGGAGATAATTAACCATTTTGATTTTTTTCTATTTAGTATTCTTAATTCAGTATTCCTTAAGCCATCACCAATTCTTCTGATACAACTTTATTGATAACAAAAATTCCATTTCTCAGCATTAAGTGTATTAATTGCTGTAATAAAATTCTTGGCAGTACTTCACAAACATGTGAATACCAGGTTTGTTTTTCTCTTTAAATCAATCACGAGACAATTTATTTTCCTGAAATTTTACAGCCATTATGGTTGAATAACAGAAAACAAAATTCGTTCTTGTTTCTGGGATATTAGAGGGACTGTTATACAAAAAATCTCACTTTTTACAGTTGACACACTCATTTACAATTTACTCAAAAAGTGTTAATGGGCGAGAAATGGTTCCTTGGTATGTGTTTACATAACTCATTATTATAAGTTCACTCTTAGGAAATGGTATTGATATGGAGCCCTTTGGATGGAGGATATTGGATATCGGAGGGTTCTAGTACTGGTAAAGGTTGGCAGTTCGGGAAATAGGTCGAAGGAACGCCAGTAGAAAGTACTCCGACGGTTTAAATTAAAAAAAATTGCTACAGAATATTATGACATTTGTTTTGAGGTGTTGTATTAAAAAAAAAAAAAAAACTAATTTCATTTTATCTAATTTATTTTTTCCCTTTTGACTTTCACTTACTATATATAGTAAGTGAAAGTATTGCGATCGTGAAAATTTTCGAATTCCAGTTTTCTACGGAAATACACGTTTTAGGGTCCCAATAACCAAGTCCCGCAAAAAGGTCTCTGTGTGTGGTAACTCCCGGGAGGAAACGGTAATTCCTATGAAACTGAAATTTCATATTTAAGACAAAAATACAACCGAGACGTTACAAAACCTTTTTCATTAATATGAACTGAACAGAAGATCCACTTTATACCATGCATTTCGCACCTTTTTTTCGATTTTCCCGATAACCGACGATTTTGATTAAACTCGCTATATCGGTGTAAAATTTAGTGGGCTTGAATATCACTTAGATTTCATTCGGATAAAAATGGTTTGACAGGACTTAAATGACGATGTTATAAATTTTCTTTCTCTAAAGTACCTTTAATTTTGTTGATTCAATAAAAATAACTATATTATCTTGTTACCACTGATGAAAAACAGGTAAATATATTAATTGAATGAATTCGATGCCCAACTAAAGCAGAAAACAGAATAATATTTTTTTTTACGCAATTTTTCGTTTTTAAAGATAAGAGCAGTAATATTCATGTATGATATACCGTTGGAAAGCTAAAGATTTTAGAAAAAATATTATTTCATACACAAGCTTTTAAAAGTTAATAGAGACTGATAAAAAACCGATAAAACTAAGCGATTATTTTAGATAAAAATGCAATCGATTTTTTAATAAAACACATGTTTCTATAGAAATTCCATTTGATTAAATCTTTAATGGTTCCACTAATTTTTATCACCTATTGTATTTGAAAATTCTTTAATTGATTTTAAAAATGGAGGTAAGTGAAAGTCGCGTGTTGCCCGCATTTTGCGCGATTCTTTGGTTAAAAACACTAATCAGTTTTTTCTCTATCTTCAAAAATAACCGAGTTATTAAATTAAATCACTTTTAATCGGCCGTAATTTTAAAAATTACCAGCTGATACCAACGTTTAGTTGTTAAGATCATCGTTGGATACTCTAGTATTTTTGTGGCAAATTAAAAAAAACTTGTCCAGTAGTTTGGAAGAAACGCGGACAAACGGATTAAATTTTTATTACTTATTCCAGTTTAACGTGTTTTGAGAGAGGGAAATTTTTTAATTTGTTTTTTCGATTACAAAGATTCAATATTGTTAATAACAAACTAAAACTTATTTTTATTGTAATGAAAAGTGCCATTAGCAAAACAATATGTTGTTTTTATTACGTCTATGTAACGTGAGTTTTTAAAAATCATATAATTTTAGCGATTTATTTTGAAATTCTCATGAATGAAATTGTATAAGTTTGGACAAACCTCTTACGTGTTATGACGGCATCCATTCATGACGGAAAATAAACACTCGTCGAATTCACTCGAAAGTTGCTGTTTATTCAAGAGATAACACTAACCGGATATCTTTCCTCGATCTGTCTGTTTTCCGGAATAGTGACTGGCGCTTTTATGAATGAGATCATTTTTACCATCACTTACCTATACATACATACATATATACTATAATATATATATATATATATATATATATATATATATATATATATATATATATATATATATTCATTGGCCGTTAGAGATATTGTATATATTACAGTCACTCGTGCCAATAAAGTAGGTGTATATGTAATTACTAGCGTCTAAAACCTTTGAGAATTGTTCCTCTCCATCCAGCGCTTTTTTGTAGTAACTAAGTGCTCCAACCCTTTCTTAAAGGCTGAGAGTAGAGGTAGGTGGAATATTGTGAAATTTATTGATAGTGAATTATCATACACTCTCTCATACTTTCAACGTGTTATAATGAATATTCAACTAACGTATTTTCTATAAAACTTATCATTTATTAAAACATTTAATATAAATAATGTGTGATTTATTGAAATAGTATTTCTACATTTAAAAATAAATCTGGTGAGGTCAACACACGACTTTCGCTTAACTTCGTTTTTAAAATCGATTAAAGAATTTTCAAGTACAGTAAGAGATAAAAATGAGTGAAACCATTAAAGAATTAATTAAATGGAAATTCTATAGAAACATGTGTTTTATTAAAAAATCTATTATATTATTTTCTATAATAATCAGTTAGTTTTATCGGCTTTTCATCACTCTCTATTAACTTTTAAAAGCTTGTGTATGAAATAATATTTTTTCTAAAATCTTTAGCTTTCCAATGGTATATTATTGTTCTTATGTTCAAAAACGAAAAATTGCATTAAAAAAATATTTTCTCTGTTTTCTGCTTTAGTTGGGTATCGAATTCATTCAATTTATATATTTACCTGTTTTTCATCAGGGGTAACAAGATAATATAGTCATGTTTATAGAATCAACAAAATTAAAAGTACTTTAGAGGAAAACAATTTAAAACATCGTCATTTAAGCCCTGACAAACGTTTCTAATCAGAATGAAACCTACAGGATGTTAAAGCCCATTAAATTTTACACCGAAATGGCGAGTTTAATCAAAATCGTCGGATCCGTTTTCGAGAAAATCGAAAAAGGTGCAAAATGCATGGTATAAAGTGGCTCATCTGGTAAGCTCATTTTGATGAAAAAAGTTTTTTAACGTCTCGGGCGTATATTTGTCCAAAATATGAAATTTCAGTTTCATAGCACTTATCGTTTCCGCCCGGGAGTTACCACACACACACAGACCTTTTTGGGAGACTTGGTTATTTGGACTCAGGGGACCCTAAAACGTGTATTTCCGTTGAAAACTGGAATTAGAAAATTTTCACGATCGCAATACTTTCCCTTACTATACATAGTAAGTGAAAGTAAAATGTTTTCATGATGTGTTTATTAAACTTGTTTGTTCGTTCTTATATGATTAGTTTTTAAAAATAAAAATATTTAATGAAATTATAGGATTTCTTAAAAAGTAAGATTTGATTTTATAATCCCAATTTATTTTTTTTTAAATATGCTTTTTTCCTCTCCCTCTACTTTCGTGAACTCTCGCAATACCTCACTGTCATGAATTTTCACCTACCTCTCCTCTCACTGTATAGTGCGGTCTTAACTTTAAAAGGTGACAAGCTTGGAGACCTAGTTACTACAATACGGCGCTAGACACCACTCATGAGACCGACAATGTTACAGGTTTTGGACGCTAGTTATCTAATTCAACACAAAATGAAATATTCGTTAGTAAAGCCAGATAATGTGATAAATTTTAAACTAAAATGAATCTTTTCATCAAACTCTCCAATCCCACATCAGAGACCTTGAGGTATCGTGTCAGAATTGAAGAATTTATATCAATTCCCATCAAATTACCATACCCTTCGTCGTAAACCTATGACATCCTGCCTTACAGTGTCCTTTAATGATATCCCGCTTGTCCCTGTTGAACAGATCCGTTATTTAGGACTCCTACTTGACAAACGTCTTACATGGAATCCGCATACAAGACTGAAAAGACAAAAAATTGCTCGCCGATTTCGGTTACTTCAACATTTACTTGACAGACGCTCTAACCTTTCACTTAACTACAAAAGACTCATTTACATGACAATCATTAGGCCTATCTGGACTTGCGGAGTTGAGCTTTGGGGCTCTACTAAACCATCAAATTCTTCCCGTATCCAATCCTTACAATCCAAAAACGTTTTTGTATGAAAATATACAGTTGTACGAGGCATGTTTTTAAAGTAAGAACCGTTTGGGAATTAAAAAAAGACGTGCAAAGATATCGCAATAATTTTATTTTTACATGAAAGCCTGTATCTTAATCTACTTTTCTACATAATGTCCATGAATTTTGAGGCACTTGTCATAACGCGGCACCAGTTTTTGAATACCCTCCTCAAAAAATTCTGCCACCTGACTTGTTAAACGACGTTGACGAAACATGGGTGGCCTACGTCACACCAGAATCAAAACAACAATCCATGAAATAGCGACATTCATCATCACCCAAAAGAGTGAAGTTTAAAGCAAACAATTTCTGCCCAGAAAATCATGAGTATTGCTAGTGGAGTCTCTGTCTGGTAATGAGACAATCAATGCTACCATTTGTTCCTGCACTTGAAGAAACACCTGGGTGTTCGGCGTCTTCAAGACGATAACGAAGTCAAAACATTTGTGATGCAGTGGTTAACGAGTCAGGCGGCAGAATTTTTTGAGAAGGGTATTCAAAAACTGGTGCGGCGTTATGACAAGTGCCTCAAAATTCATGGAAATTATGTAGAAAGTAGATTAAGGTACAGGCTTACATGTAAAAATAAAATTATTGCGATATTTTGCAATTTCAATAGAATAAATTTTTTTTAAATACAAAAAAAACAAAAAAACAATGGTGATACGTGAAGTCATCAGTCTGTTAACGTGCATTACACTCTTATCACAAGATTTAGGCAGGAAAATGATAAGGTAATACAGAGGTTGGTAGACCTGATGGGACGAGGGGTGGGGGTGGGGAGTGAGGCTATATAAGGGAGAGGGAGCTTGAGACCGGACTCAGTCCTCGGCCAGCCAGCCCTCCTCTATCGTCCTCTATCATGAACTGTCTCCTCTTCATTTTCATCATCGCCGCTGCCTCGGCCCTACCGGTAAGTGCAAAGGAAAAGGTCATGGTCGCGGGGCGTCAACAAAAAAAATATATATATTTAAAAAAAACAAAACAATAACTTACTTTCAAAGCATAGTATAGAAAAAAGGTTTTTGAAAAAAAAAAAAAAATCATTTATGAATAAAAAGAGCAATACAAAATTATTAAATATATATTAAATTTAATAGGTTCATTATAATTTTATTTTTTTTAATTCCATATATGAATATAGTTAGGTATAGTTTTCAAATTTAATCCAAAAACCACTTCAAACTTATTATTATTTTTTATTATTTTCACCTTAATTCATCCTCTAGTATCCTTTTCCTTATCATTTAGTACTTTCAATCCTTTATTTTCTTCCTTTGACTACTTTCATTTCCAGCACTTTCGTCCTAAAACTTCTCTGTAGCATCTCTCCTCCTCATATTGTTACTATTCAAAACCTTTATAACTTCCCAAATACAGATATTTGAGGATTTTTTATTATTTTTATTATTAAAAAATCACTGAAAGTCTGTCCAATCAGCCTGTTTTTAGTAGTTTTTATGATACATTATAATAATATTGTTACACTCTTTTCTAATTTCTGGATTTAATGATTTCATGACTGTTAACTTTTTAACAGCCAATTCACTCTGACTTTTAAAATACAGTTGTGTTCTTAATAAATCGTAAAACATGAAATTCGAGTTTCTGAAGTATTTTTTTAAGTAATACCAACAACTATTTCAGGTACAATAACGATTCCAATGATATTTTTTGTTATATATGTGTTATTGCCAAAATAATACATAATACAAAACGAAAATATATGTACTAATAAACCTTTATAACTTCTCAAATACAGGTATTTGAGGATTTTTCTTTTCAAAAATAGTTGAACGTCTGTCCAATCTGCTTGTTATCAGTAATTTTTAAGATACATGATAATGATATGTTCCTCTCTTTTTTAATTTCATTCACTGTAATTTTAATTATAATAATAATATGTTATAAAACAAGAAATTCGAGTTTCTAAAGTATTTTTTAAGGAATAACGAAACGTCGGCAAAATTAAAATATTCTTAAAAACGACTGACTTCCGATTATTTCTACCTACTATATTTTTCTTGATCAGTCCTGAATTATTACCAAATGTTAATTAGTTGAGTAGATCTCTCAGCCGTCAGAATTATTATTTAATTTAAAAAAAATTGATGTGTTAGTTTTTAAAAATACATAGCGGCAAGAAAATTTAATTATATTTATTTTAATAATTGAATGTGTCTTCAAACGTCAACTTTTAAATTTAATGCTTATGCGGCAATTATATATAATTTCAAAATCAAATATTTGAAACATCAAATTCTTAACGTCATTATTTATCATTCTTAATTTCCACACTTCTGAAATTCTAGAAGACCAAGTATTTTGCATATTATTTGTACATACCATCAAATATACAGGTACAATTACAATTCCGACCTTAAAGGTTGCTAGGGGTGGGCATAATCGAATGAGGATTATCGGACCATTCAATTATTTTAATCATTCGAATTAATCGGTTTGTATAGGGGGAATGATCATTCGAACTGAACTGTTTAACGATAATCGAGGGATTATAAGAAGCTCGGATAATCGGACGCCTTTTTTTTTTTTTTTTTTTGCTCATATTGTCTCTCAGAATGCATATCGATCATTCGATTATGGAATCATTCCATTATTTAAATCATCGAAGTCCGATCATCCGATTATTACGATCATTCGATTATGCCCACCCCTAAAGGTTGCTATGTGTGTGTATTATTTCGTATAGTATACAAAATTTAGCAGAGTATTTATGTTTTTAATAATATTTTTATAAAATCGAATATTTCAAATTAAGAATATGATACATTTTGTAAAAAAATATTTCAAAATATACAAAAAGTCATAGAAAATTCCTAAAGTTGAGTAGATCTTTCACCCATACGAATCAAAGTTTAATAACAAAATTGAGACGTTGATTTCCAAAAGGTACTATATCCATTCTAGAAAATTTTACAGGAGGCTCGAAAATCACTAATTATTATATTATTAAATTAGCTAATTCGATTCTTTTCGCATTAAAATCCAGAATTGTTTTTATAGTATAATAATAACATCATATTAAAGATATGAAATGAGATGTTTTGGTATATTTGGAACGAAATTATATGTGTAATTATTTCCTTTAGAAAATAATTATATTTCTAAATTTCGTTTATAAAGGGCTTGGGTGTTCATTAGATAAAATCAAATAGGAGATTTAGATATAACTAATTGATGAGAAAACAAATATGTAAAAAAATCAATTTTGTAAAAAATGTCCTTTAGTACTTTTTGGAAATCAACGTCTCAATTGTTGCGTTAGTTTTAAAAAATACATAGCACCAATGAAAAGAAAATTTAATTAAATTTATTTTAGTAATTTAATGTTACCCTTAAAATGTCAACTTTAAAAACTATTTTAATTTTAATGTTTATGCGGAAATTATAAATAACATCAAAAATCAAATATCTGAAACACTATTGAAATTGGAATTTCCCAACTATGATTTCTTTGAAATTGGATATAACATTAATTAAAGTGAATATGAAAAAACTATTATTATATATATATATTTTTTCCATATTACTTTCACTTACTATACATAGTAAGGGAAAGTATTGCGATCGTGAACATTTTTGAATTCCAGTTTTTCAACGAAAAAACACATATTAGGGTCCCCTGAGTCCAAATAACCAAGTCCCGCAAAAAGGTCTGTGTGTGTGTGCGTGCGCGCGCGTGTGTGTGTGTGTGTGGTAACTCCCGAGCGGAAACGGTAAGTCCTATGAAACTGAAATTTCATATTTAAAACAACTATACGCCCGAGACGTGAAAAAAACTTTTTTCATCAAAATGAGCTTACCAGAAGAGGCACTTTATACCTGCATTTTGCACCTTTTTTCGATTTTATTGAAAACGCTTCGGACGATATTGATTAAACTCGCTATATCGATGTAAAATGTAATGGGCTTTAATATCATTTAGATTTCATTCGGATTACAATGGTCTGACAGGGCTTAAATGCCGATATTTTAAATTTTCTTTCTCTAAAGTACCTTTAATTTTGTTGATTCTATAAAAATAACTATATTATCTTATTACCACTGATGAAAAACAGGTAAATATATAAATTGAATGAATTCGATACCCAACTAAAGGAGAGAACAGAAAAAATATTTTTTTAATGCAATTTTTTGTTTTTGAACATAAGAGCAGTAATATACATGTATGATATACCGTTAGAAAGCTAAAGATTAAAAAAAAAATTATCTTATACTCAAGCTTTTAAAAGTTAATAGAGAGCGATGAAAAGAAGATCAAACTAACTGATTATTTTAGATAATAATATAATAGATTTTTTAAATAAAACACATGTTTCTATATAAATTCAATTTAATTAAATTCTTTCATTGATTTTAAGAATGGAGGTAAATGAAAGTCGTGTGTTGCCCGCACCAGATTGTTTTACCTTGTAGATCAGAGGAGTATGTACGTTCTATTAAATCAATTTCTTCCTGACCGGGAGAAAGAACAATAGATCACAGATCTGTCTATCGGTAACCTACTGCATTTTCTAGGCAGGCAGAAATTGAGTTTGTCGGCAGGTGGAAGGATTGATGAAGTGTGGGATGTAAAGAATTAGTCTACTAACAAAATTTACTTTTTGATCATCTATGTACATTTAAACATCGCTACATAAATAAAACTGACTATAATAGGATCCCAAACGTGTCTCACAAATTTTTTTTGTTAAAAATGGACATTACAACTTTAGACTCTGCAAAATATTAAAGGCAAACGCTGCTCAGGAGTCGCGTAAAAATTCGGAAAATTCGTGCGTCAAAAACAGATTTTTAATTTCTAATGATGGAGTTTTTCTTGACCGTTGAGAAATTAAACGAGGAAGATGGTTGGGGGTGCGGTCATAAAATAGAAACACAAATTTAAAATAGCACTTGTTTTAAATGTGTATTTCTATTTTATGACCGCACCCCCAACCATCTTCCTCATCTGATTTTTAATTTCAGTTACCTATTAATGAAATATAGTAACGGAAAGTGTTCCGATCATGAAAATTTTCTGATTCCAGTTTTCAATTGAAATACACGTTTTAGAGTCACAATATTTAAATAACAAAGCAATATAAATTATGATCTATAACTATCATTTACTTCTATCAACTTTCCTTTATCTCATACATAATTTTCTACAAGATAACAGTTTTTAAAAAGCTTTATTATACATCTATGATACTATTCCTATGATCCGGAAAAAAAAAATACCTGAAAAGATATGTTTCCTATTTACATATTCCATAAGGTAGTTATCAAATTCTTTTAAATTGTATATTTACCAGTTTTTGCATTTTACTTACCTATATACGAAATATATTTTAAGGGAAAGTATTGCGACCATAAAAATTTCCTGATTCTTGTTTTCAACTGAAATACACGTTTTTGAGTCCCCTGAGTCCAAATGACCAAGCCCCCCTAAGAGGTCTGTGTGTGTGTTGTAAGTCCAGCGCAAAATCTTAAAGTTGTACGTAACTGAAATTTCATATTTAAGACAACTATACGCCCAAAATGTTTTACATCAAAATCAGATAACTAGAAAAGCCACTTTATACCATGCATTTCTCAAATACGGATTTAACGATTTTAATTAAACTCACTATATCGGTGTAAAATTTAATGTATTTTAATATCATGTAGGTTTCATTCTGATTGAAATAGTCTGGGAGGGCATAAATGCCGATAATTTAAATTTTCTTCCTCTAAAGTACCTTTAATTTAGTAGATTTAAAAAAACAAAAAAAAACGCACATAATCTTGTTAGTATTAATAAATAACAGCTAAAGATGCAATTTGAGTGAATTTGATATACAAATAACAGAGAAAAATGCAAACATATTTTTTTAGGCAATTTTTGTGTTTTTTTTTTTTTGTTTTTTTTTTTATTTATAGAATTTTACAACTGTATTAAATAAATACAACAAGTAAATAGGCTTTATATATGATTAGTACACATGGTAGTCCTGTGAAGAAACTACCCATTGGTAGCACTCCAATGTCTTATGTTAGGTCTCTTGGCCATCTTCTTTTAAGGCGCCTCGGTGGTTGTCGAGAATAGTTATGGAGGAGAGGTCACGGATAAGCGGGTTTGAGGGGGCAGGAAGTTTGGAATGAAAAGAGGTATATCTGTAACGAGCCAAGTCTTCAACTAATGGGATATTTAGGTCTTTATGGATGATTTTATTAGTAACAAAGTAAGAAGCATTGAGGATTTTACGAAGGATTTTGGACTGCAAGGATTGGATGCGAGAGGAATTCGATGGTTTAGTAGACCCCCATAGCTCAATGCCATAGGTCCAAATAGGTCTGATAATTGTGATATAAATGAGTTTTTTGTAGTAAGTAGGAAGTTTTGAGCGTTTGTCAAGTAAGTGTTGTAGTAATCTGTATCTACGAGCAGTTTCCTGTCGTTTCAGTCTAGTATGAGGATTCCATGTTAGGCGTTTGTCGAGGTGGAGTCCTAAGTACCGAATCTGTTCAACAGGAGTAAGTAGGATATTGTTAAAGG
Source organism: Piezodorus guildinii (assembly GCA_023052935.1). Classification (NCBI taxonomy): domain Eukaryota; kingdom Metazoa; phylum Arthropoda; class Insecta; order Hemiptera; family Pentatomidae; genus Piezodorus; species Piezodorus guildinii. The sequence goes on along the minus strand of CM041296.1, from coordinate 144,246,133 downwards.
ATACGGTGGGGCAGGAAGTCATAGGCTTACGACGTAGAGTGAAGGTGATTTGATGGGATTTATTAGGATTTATTTTAGTTCTTTAGTTTTGACACCATTCTTCAATGGCTGATAGATGGTTCTGAAGGATTTGTGATGCAGTAACAGGATCATTATTCACAGATAACACACATGTGTCATCGGCGTAGGAAGTAAGGATAGTGCTAGGATGGGAGGGAATATCAGCTGTATACACCGTGTAAAGGATCGGACCCAGGATACTACCTTGCGGTACACCGGCTGATTGAGTGAATATGGTTGAGTAACAAAGGTTATGGTTTACTTTGAAGGTTTTTGTGTTTTTAAAAATAAGAATAGTAATATAGATGTATAATATACCGTTGGATAGCTTAAGATTCTAAAATTAATATTATCTAATACACGGAATTCTAAAGGCTAATAGAGAGTGATGAGTAGCCGATAAAACTAACTGATTGTGGTAGATAATAATATAAGAGATACCAAATAGGCTTGTTATCAAGTCTTGAGGGTCATTTGTAATATAAATAAATAAATATAATAGATTATTTAATAAAATACATGTTTCTATTGAAATTCAATTTAATTAATTCTTTAACAATTTATTTAATGGGAATTGAATGAAAAGTCGTATGAGACTGAAATTTCATATTTGAAACAACAATACGCTACAGCAAGCTACGAGACACCATAACAATATTTTTATCAGAATTAGTTAACCATAAGAGATACTTTATACCACGCATTTTGCACCTTTTTATGATTTTCCCAAAAATGATTTATTTCACTTTTCGATATAAAGTTTACCGGGCGTTAATACGATGTAGGTTTCATTCTGATTGAAATAGTCTGGCAGGGCTTGAATGCCGATATTTCAAATTTTCTTCCTCTTAATTTCCTGTAACTTTGGAGGTTACTTAGAATTAACTATATAATCTCATTAGTAAAGTTAAAAATATTACAAAATACAAGTTTAACGAATTTGATAACCAATTAAACGAGGAAAAAGCAAAAATATTCTTTATATATAAATAGTTTTTATACATAAAATTCTGGTGCGGGCAACACAAGACTTTCACCAACCTCCATTTTTAAAATCAATGAAAGAATTTTCAAATACAGTTAGAGATAAAAATACGTGAAACTATTAAAGAATTAATTAAATTGAATTTCTATAAAAACATGTGTTTTATTAAAAAATCTATTATATTATTATCTAAAATAATCATTTAGTTTTATCTTCTTTTCACCACTCTCTAATAACTTTCAAAAGCTTGAGTATAAGATAATATTTTTCCTAAAATCTTTAGCTTTCCAACGGTATATCATACATGTATATTACTGCTCTTATGTTCAAAAACCAAAAATTACATTAACATCTGTTTTCTCTTTCAGTTGGGTATCAGATTCATTCAATTTATATATTTACCTGTTTTTCATCAGTGGTAACAAGATAATATAGTTATTTTTATAGAATCGACAAAATTAATGGTACTTTAGAGGAAGAAAATATCGGCATTTAAGTCCTGTCAAACCATTTTTATCCGAATGAAATCTAAATGATATTAAAGCCCATTAAATTTTACATCGATATAGCGAATTTAATCAAAATCTTCGGAACCGTTTTCGTGAAAATCAAAAAAGGTGTAAATTGCACGGTATTAAGTGGCTCTTCTGGTTGGCTCATTTTGATGAAAAAAATGTTGTAACTTCTCGGGCGTATATTTGTCTTAAATATGAAATATCAGTTTCATAGGACTTACCGTTTCCGCCCGGGAGTCACCGCACACACACCTTTTTGCCGGACTTGGTTATTTTTACTCAGGGGACCCTAAAATGTGTATTTCTGTATGTGTGAAAACTGAAATTCGAAAATTTTCACGATCGCAATACTTTCACTTACTATATATAGTAAGTAAAAGTAAAAAAAGTAACATGAACGTATATTACACCGTTGGAAAGCTAAAGATTTTAGAAAATGATTCTATCTAATGACTTTCGGCGAAATTCAGAGAAATCGGAACGGTGGACTGCATGCGGCGTACGGCGCACAGTAGAAAATATGACCGATTTAGGTGGAAAAAATTCTAAAACTTTTAACCTTTATTTAACCTTTGGGGTCCCAGATTACCGAAAAAATTATAAAAACTAATTAATTTCTAGACAAGATTGGCGAGCGCACAGTAGTCAAACATCAAATTCGTTTGCTAAAATATAAAACGTTCCTACATTTTACGTTTGAAGTCAGAATTCGGAAAAAATAATCGCGAAAATTCTTTGTAATATTTAAAGGCTAGAAGGATTGATGAAACAAATCCTACAAATAAATCCTTGGGGTAACTTGGGGGGTTATATAGTTTTTCGTTATTTAATAGTGGTATACATTTACAAATAGCTAAATTAACTCTACAAGTGAGACTGCAATGTATATTCAATAACATGTCTCACCAGTCTCAGCAATGTCCATTGTTAAATAAAAGCAAAAATACTTTTCTCTAAATACATCTTGAACACAATAAATGACCATCGAATAAAGATAATCCCACTGCCGGTTATTAGGCACTTGTGCGACCAGCAATGATACACTCTTTTACTATTTATTTATAAACACGGTATGGCGGGAAATATTAGTATTAATGGTCTTAACAACTAATAATAAAAAGGTCAAGAACTCGAAAATTTCAAACTTTTGATTTGACTTTTGTCCACCTCAAATGCTGATTTTGTCCAGTGTGGGCCATGGGAGGTTATTAGTCTAAATCAGGTTTTATGTTGTTAAAAAAAATATTTATATTATTTAAAAGAATTTTGGGGTTTAAAAATATAAAAATTTTCTAGTACCTTTGTTACATAATGAATTTTTTTTTTGCATTCCCTCTTAATTTATTAATATGTACTTATAATTCTAACATGGATACCTTCACCTTCATTTATTTATTCATTTATTCACTATTTATTTGTAAACACGGTATAGTGGGAAATATTAGTATTAAGGGTCTTGCCAAATAATAATAAAAAGGTAAAGCAGTGGAAAATTCCTAACTTTGATTTGACTTTTGTCCACCTAAATTGGTGATTTTGCCCAGTGAACGGCGGCCAAACGTATTTTTTTTTATTCGTTATTCGGGTTTACTGATCTTTAAACAATAATCCCTATTTTAATGGGTGGGAATATTTTTTGTATGTTCGATTACAAAGGTTCATTATTAATAATAATTAACCACAAATAGTTTTTTTATTTTTGGTCTATGCCCTTTTATATTAATGGTGTTTTACGCCTGAAAAGAGAAATGCCAATTTGGAAATGTACACTCATTAACTTGGCAAAGTAGCGCACAAAAGAACTTGAATTGCTGAGCTTTTGATGTGGAATCCACATCGTCTGTTTGTTGATTTAACCTTGCTTTGCTTAATTTGATACGAGGAGGGAGAAAAGGCTGAAAAAGGTAATGTATTTAAGAATTTTTAGGGGCTACTGAAATATGAAAGTAGGAATTTTAAATCGGGAACATTTTAAGATTTTCCAGCCCGGTGAATGCTTAGGCCAGTCCCATTTCCAGTAGAGTTAATATTTAGATCTCACGTCGAAACCAAATTCCTCTACTCTTCCTTTTTGCCAAAAAATAAATCTCATTTCCTTTAAGTTAAAAAAAGGAATAACTTTTTGAATAATAACGCAGGGAAAAATTTAGTTCCGTAATTATTAATCCTAAAAAGTTAAATAACTTACTATAAATATATGAGTGTAATTTGGTTTTGTTTGTATACTCATTTAACCTCACTTTAAGCTACTTTGTCTGATCGGACGATAGGATCATCCGTAGCATGGTGGTTAGCATAACAGCCTCCTATGTCAAAGGTCGCGGGTTCAAACCCGCAGGTGGTTCTAGGATTTTTTAATTTTAATTTTAAAGAGGGAGTAAAAAATCCTTAGTTATGCCGTCCTTCGGAGGGGACGTTAAAAGGCGGTCCCGAGCCTGTGCGATGTCAGGTACTCTTTAAAGATCCCTATCCTAATTAAACCTGGATAGACAAAATTTAGGACTCCCACTGTAGCATCGTCAGATTAGCCATAGTAGCATAAAGTGATGTTAAATAAATAAATAATAATTGGACGATGCATCTGACATCGTACAGGATCGGGACTACTATTTTCGAATTAAGAAATACGACAAAACCTAAGATTTTCTCTCTCTGTAAAAAATCCCAGGGCAGTCTGCCGATTTTAAATCCGCGATCTCAGGCATAAAACGCTGCTAAGTTAGCCACTGCACCACATTTGACCCCTTTGTGCATGTAGTTACCTGTAAAATATTTGGGAATGGATAAATATTACCTTTGAGAATTCATCTTCTTAACTTAACTTATAGAGTAATAAGTTAAGCGAAATTGATAACACTAATGGACACTTTCGATAATACTATTTGGATTTAATAGTTGCTGAAAAAATGATTTCTTAAAATTACAAGATAGCATTACTTTTTACTTTCACTTACTATATATAGTAAGGGGAAGTATTGCAATCGTTAAAATTTTCGAATTCCAGTTTTCAACGGAAATACACGTTTTAGGGTCTGTGGTAACTCCCGGGCGGAAACGATAACTGCTATGAAACTGAAATTTCATATTTAGGACAAATATACGCCCGAGACGTTAAAAAAAACTTTTTTTCATCAAAATAAGCTTACCAGAAGAGCTACTTTATACCATGCATTTTGCACCTTATTTCGATTTTCTCGATAACGGTTCCGACGATTTTGATTAATCTCGCTATATCGATGTAAAATTTAATAGGCTTTAACGACATGTAGGTTTCGTTTTGATTAAAATCGTCTGACAGGGCTTAAATGCCGATATTTTAAATTATCTTCCCCTAAAGTACCGTACTTACTTTACAGTAAGTAAAGTTAGCATTGATAAATAACAGCTAAGTATGTAAGTTGTGCGAATTTAAAAAACAACTAAAGGAGAAAACTGAAAAAAATATTTTTTAATGCAATTTTTCGTTTTCGAACATAAGAACTGTAATATAGATGTATGATACATCGTTGGAAAGCTAAAGATTTTATAAAAAATATTATCTTATACACAAGATTTTAAAAGTTAATGGAGAGTAATGTAAAGCTGATAAAACTAAGTGATTATTTTAGTTAATAATATAATATATTTTTAAATAAAACACATGTTTCTATGGAAATTCAATTAAATTTATTCTTAAATGGTTTCACTTATTTTTATCTCCAACTGTATTTGAAAATTCTTTAATTGATTCTAAAAACGGAGGTAAGTAAAAGTCGTGTGTTGCCCGCACCAGAAAGTTTTAGTAATGCTGGGAGTGTATTCAAAATCGTAAGAGCTTTTTTTTTTTAAATCCTGAAAAAGTGTAAGAGACGTGTTATAAAGTAGTATTTGTGATTTTCGAGAAACTAAATTACGTTAACATCACAGAAATAGGTCTGTCTTCAATATATATTTGTTTTTTTCAATCAATTTTTTTATTCACACCTGTCAATGAAAGTTGACAATCAGCAAAGTTGAGGATGGAATGATAGTCTGGCGTGGTAGGCATGATGGAGAAAAGATGCCCAAAGGCACTTCTTCCGGCAGTGTTTCCTATTACGTATTTACCTTAGAAGGTCCCTCGTCCAACTTCTTTTCAGCCTTCTGCGAGTATTGTGGGGCATGTTAGTAGTGGCCATGTTGTGTATTAGTGTGTTGGTGAGTCCGTGAAAATTGTTGTGAAAACGTTTGTAGAGGGTCCTAATGTTTCTTAAGGGTTCGTTTACAGTTGGTATGTGAAGGTCTATATGTAAAGTAGTGTTGCCAACGTACCAGGAAGATTTTGTTATTGTTTTTCCATGCTCTGTATTGGAAAATTTGAATTTTACTTATGTCTTTTCAGATGCCCCGTATAATATGTGATTCGTAAGTCTAAAATTGTTACATTTTTGTTTAAGTTTTAATTTTAAACTTCTTGAAAGTGGTGAATATAAGAGTTTTGGACTTTTATTTAACGTTGTCTATCTGTGGGTTCCATGTTATTCATCTTTCAAATGTTTGTCTTAAAGTGGATGTAATTAGTTGACCGTTGAGAATTACTGGAAGGAATTAGTCCGGGTGGCGGTCATTAAATGAAACAACTAAATAGTTTCAACTATTTTATTGTTTGCCAACGTTTCGACCCCCTTTGTGGGTCATCATCAGGGCTAAAAAGATACAAAAGGGTATAATTTCAATGCCATTACATACAGTATTATATAACATATTTAGCTAGAGAACGTCGGTATTAAAAAATAACAGAGGAACTGTATATGTAAAAAAAAAAAACTTAATTAAAATACAATGACCATATTACAATAATGAAAGTGTTATACAGAAAAAATAAAAATGTTCACTAAACAAAATTTACACAGGTATCAATAATTTACATGAAATATGAAATATAAAAATATGAAGTAGAGTGGAGATACGTAACAAAAAAAAACAGTACCTAGTTTCCATTCTCCCACCATGCGGTACGTATCTCCATTCTACTTCATATTTTTATATTTCATATTTCATGTAAATTATTGATACCTGTGTAAATTTTGTTTAGTGAACATTTTTATTTTTTCTGTATAACACTTTCATTATTGTAATATGGTCATTGTATTTTAATTAAGTTTTTTTTTTTACATATACAGTTCTTCTGTTATTTTTTATTACCGACGTTCTCTAGCTAAATATGTTATATAATATTGTATGTAATGTCATTGAAATTATACCCTTTTGTATCTTTTTAGCCCTGATGATGACCCACAATGTGGACCTACAAACGTTGGCAAACAATAAAATAGTTGAAACTATTTAGTTGTTTCATTTAATGACCGCCACCCGGACTAATTCCTTCCAGTTTGTCTTAAAGTTTTTTTTTGCGTACGACCACTCATTAATAAGTTGGACTTTTCGAGGGACTTGATTATTCTGACCCTGGCGAACATAAAAGATGTATTTCCGGTGAAAACTATAATTCGAAAATTTTCACTATCACGATTCCTCCCCTTACTGTCATGGGATAAAAATACTAGTCTATTCTGCTAATAGGTTTGTTTAATGGACTCTATTTCTGGATATCGGACCCTAAATTTAAAACTGCTACAGCCTTGACAGAAGCTGATGATGGGAGACTCGACTCCTCACACCTACACCATACCTCCACCTCGCTGCACAGGTGCTCCTTATCGTATAATTAGGAAAAGATGTTACCTTTAATTCGAGAGCTTATTTCCAAAAGGTGTATCCATTCTAGGAAGTGTTACACGAAGCGCAAAAAGATCTCTACAATTTATTTTCAACCTTTTATTTGTTATTGAGGATCTAGAGTCGGCTGAAACAATCAAAAGATAGTCATTGTTTTGTATTTTTAATATTTTAATTTTGCCGACCCACAGTGGGCCAAATTACCAATTTAGGTGGAGAAAAGTCAATTTAAAAGTTTGAAATTTTCCAGTGCTTCATCTGTTTATTATTAGTTGGCAAGACCATTAATATTAATATTTTCCGCCATACCGTGTTTATAAATAAATAGTAAATGAATGAATCATTCCTGTTCACACAATTGCCTAATAACCGGCAGTGGGTTTATTTTCATTCGATGGTCACTAATTGAGACGTTGATTTCCAAAAGGTACACTATATCCATTCTAGGGAATTTTACAGGAAGCGCGAAAATCTCTCATTACTATATTATTAAACTAGCTAATTTAGGTCTTTCTGTCTTAAAATTTAGAATTATTTTTTTACTATAATAATAACATCATATTAAAGTTATGAAATGATTTTTTTTTAGAATGATTTGGAACGAAAATAAATGCGTAATTAGTACTTTTAGAAAATGACCGCATTTCTAAATCACGTTTTTTAAGGACTTGAGAATTCATTAGATAACATCAAATAGAATATTTACATAAAGCTAAATGATGAGAATACAAATATGACAAAAAATCAATTTCGTAAAAAATGTCCTTTAGTACCTTTTGGAAATCAACGTCTCAATTGTGTTCTAGGTGTATTTAGAGCAAAGTCTTTTTGCTGTTATTTAACAATGGACATTGCTGAGACAGGTAAGACAGGTGATATTTCCAAACTCGTTATTGAATATACATTGCAGTCTCACCTGTAGAGTTGATTTAGCAATTTGTAAATGTAAGCCCCTATTCAATAACGAAAAACTGTATAAACCCCAAGTTACGCAAAGGATTTGTTTTACCAATCCTTCTAGTCTTTAGATATTACAAAACATTTTTGCGATTTTTTGCGTTTTGGGTGATACATAATTTTTTTCAGACACAACACTCCGAATCAAAAGTTTTACGATCTATAATTTCAAGCATTTCCTAAATGATATAAAATGCATCTATTAACAGATTTTAGCAACTCCGAGTCATAATTAGATTTTTTGTATTATTTTTTCCGTATTCTGGGACTTCAAACGTAAAATTACAGGGAAGTTTTAGATTTTAGCAAATAAATTTGATGTTTGACCGCTGTGCGCTCGCCAATCGTGTCAAAAAATTAATTAGTTTTTATAATTGTTTCTTGTTTGTTTGTTTATTTATTTAACGTCACTTTATGCTACTATGGCTAATTGGACGATGCTACAGTGGGAGTCCTAAATTTTGCCTATCCAGGTTTTATTAGGATAGGGATCTTTAACGAGTACCTGACATCGCACAGGCTCGGGACCACCTTTTAACGTCCCCTCCGAAGGACGGCGTAACTAAGGATTTTATACTCCCATTAAAAAATCCTAGGACCACCTGCGGGTTTGAACCCGTGACCAATTGTTTCTTACAATTTAAAAAACAAAAATTCCGTAACCTGCGAACCCAAAGGTTAAATATAGGCAAGTTTCAGAATTTGGTTCACCTAAATCGGTCATATTGCCCACTGTGCGACGTTTCGGCTTAATTTTGTGAGCCATTTTATTTGTTGTTTCTTTCACATTAAAACCTTGAATATTATTTTATTTTTGCACTATGCAAAGAAATGTTTTAAAATGATTTGAAACAAAATTAAATTTGAAAGGTAAATCAATTAGATCAAGAACTTAATGTTGTTTTTTAATTCAACAAACATTTTTCAAACAATTTAAATTACGACGTTAATTAGAAATAGAAATTCTAAAATGAGATACAAATGACCCTTGGGATTGAAAAGTTCTAATAAATAAATAAAAAAATGAAAGGATTTATGTATTCTTTTTATAATATCAGATGATGGATTTAGATAAAAAACAAAAAGAACTGTTTTTTTAGTAGAATAATATATTTTTTAATTGAAATTTACAACTGTACCAAAAATACATCAAGTAAATATGCTGAAATGTTATAACTCATGAAATAAACTGCCCATTAGCAGCACTCTTTGGTTGAGAGTCTAAACAAGAAGTTCTCGAGGACATCTTCTTTTCAGACGCTTCGGAGGATTATCAGAAATTGGGAGGAAGCAAGGATTGAAACTAATTCGGGCCAAATCAGCAACATATGGAACATTAAGGTCATTGTGGATGATTTTATTCGTGACAAAGTAAGGAGCGTTAAGGATTTCGGATTGGATACGGGAAGACTTTGATTGTTTAGTTTAACCCCAAAGCTCAAAAATATCAATTTCGTAAAATAATGTATTTTTTTCCGGCATATCCTTTGCATTGCAGCCTCTTACTAGGCTTATTGGTCATGGGTTCAAACCCGCAGGTGGTCCTAGAATTTTTTAATGGGAGTAAAAAATCCTTAGTTATGCCGTCCTTCGGAAGGGACGTTAAAAGGTGGTCCCGAGCCTGTGCGTTGTCAGGTACTCGTTATTATAGCATTATAGCATGCATTAAATATCTGTGGCGGTCGTGAAAAACTATATATAACTCGAGTTATATCAAAAATGAGTTAACTCCGCGTATCGCTCTCTCAGGTCGTCTTCCACGTCGTGTTAAATTGGTTAAAGAAATTTCTTGGTGGAAGAAATTTCACATGGAAAGAAAGCTCTCTAATTAATAACTCTATTTTGGTATTACGTAAAACTTTAAGTCGCTCACCTGTGAAATGAAAGATTTTGACTTAACTACTTATTCACGACCGCCACAGATATTATAAGTTTATTATTTTCTATATACGTCAGATAAATATGAGAAATAACTTCTTTTTCCTGATGATTCAGGTAAGTAATTTTAGAGAAAAACGAATCCTGGAATTCTTTCACTAAGGGTAAATATACAATATAATGGCTTTAAGAGAAAATAACCCAGTCTGTTTGTTTTCTCCTCACAATGAGACGTAGCTACCTCCCAAACGCATTAAGCTTTAAAAGTGTAGTTGTGTTGTTTTTTTTTTTTAAGGAAGAATATTCAAATGTTAAGAATTGATATTTTATTATATTTTGCTAAGGTTTCGTCCCATCAGAATACCAAAAACTTCTGGAAAATTTTCCAAATGTATAGAAGAATGAACGAAAAAAGTAGTAAAACAAATACAAAAACTCCAGTGCAGGCAACACACGACTTTCAGTTACCTCTGTTGTTAAAATTAATAAAACAACAATTTAATAAAGTTAGAGTTGAAAGAATTCTATCCATTACCGTATAATAAAGTCGGTAGAATAATATAAATTTCTAGAGAAATACACGTTTTAGGGTCGTCTGAGTCCAAATAACAGAGTCCCGCCAAAAGGTCTCTGTGTGTGTGGTAACTCCTGGGCGGAAACGAAAAGACCTATTAAACTGAAATTTCATATTTAAGACAAATATACAACCGAGACGTTACAAAACCTTTTTAATCAAAGTTAGCATACCAGAAGAGCCACTTTATATTATGAATTTTGCACCTTTTTTCGATTTTCTCGAAAACGGTTCCGACGATTTTGATTAAACTCACTACATCGATGTAAAATTTATTGAGCTTTAATATCATGTAGGTTTCATTCTGATTAAAATAGTCTGACAGGATTTAAATGCGAAATTTTAAATATTCTTCCTCTAAAGTACCTTTAATTTTGTAGGTTCTATAAAAATAACTATATTATCTTGTTAACACTGATAAATAACAGTAAGAATATACCGCGAGATAAGTTGGTAACAGTCACTATAACCTTCCTGATAAAACATTACTGATAACTAACGTTTTTATACTGTTAATTACTAAGTTATGTATATTTCCTTATTCTCCCTCTGAGAAATATCTTTCTTTGCTGGTTAATTACATTGATTATCTATTATTCATAAAGAAAGTAAATATTCAAAGGACAATTTATCTATTTATGACACTATAATAAGAAACTATGTAATTATGAAGTTTGTTTTGAACAAATATTTACTATTTGTGTGAATTTAGCAAATTTATCTATATTAGGGGTACTCACTACGTTTGCTATAGCATGCTATTTGTGTTATTGTGCTAAACCCGTCGAGTTACTACAGTTATTTCCTGTATAAAATTGATGGGTTTAGCACAATAGCACAAATAGCATGCTATAGCAAACGTAGTGAGTACCCCTATTATTAACTATATGTAAATCATATTTAACCATAGATACTGATAAATAATAACTTTTGAGCTTTTATTTTACATAAAAAAATCAAAAATATTGACTGCTAAGTTAGATCAGGCACGGATTTTTTTTACATATTTAGCCAATTCGTGGAATGCTAATTCCAACTATTTGCTGCATCATATACCATTATTCTATTTAAATGTGTGTTTCTAAAAAATTTTAAACCAAATTTATGTTGCTGCAAGAAGAAATACTATGAACAAAATTAATTTAATTAACAACCTACAAGAACCAAAGCGACGCAACTAAGTTGTTTCAAATAGCCTAAAAAAATGATTATTAGGTTAAAATCATTGATTAAAATAATAGCGATGATTGAAGACGTGCTAAATGAACCAATAAAAATGCACGATATCGAGAAAACAATGAATTAATGGTGATATATTACGGGGTTAGGTGCTTCTGCCATAAAATATAGTACCATTTGCAATGAAATGAAATGTGGATTTAATATATTTTGGAATGAAATGCAATTTTTAAATACTTTTTCAAAGGATTTTTATGTGTTTTTTTAAGATAAAATTTGATGACGGATTTAGATAAAACTAAATGATGAGAATACAAATATGTAAAAAAATCAATTTCGTAAAAAATGTCCTTTAGTACCTTTTGGGAATCAATGTCTCAATTGTCGGGACAGAACATCTAAAGAACGTTGCGGGTTTCCCAGGTATCCATGAAAGAACTCACAATGTTTGTTGACTTATTACTTTGCAATATGCGTGAGTGATTCAGAAAACATATTTCAGCTATCGATAGGGTTGACATTGCAAAGTAGTGCACCATTTTGGTTCCTTATCAAAACCATTCCGAGCTATCGAACAATTCCATTTAAGCAATCTCTTGTAAACTGTAGATAGAGAAAATGGATTTCGAGTGCACCAGCTCACAGTCATCAACTTTTCGCAGTCTCGTGCAATTTCGAAAAACAAACAGATATAAAAAAAATAAACAGATATAATTTTCGTGACACTATAAATTTATATATATATATATATATATATATATATATATATATATATATATATATATATATTTTTTTTTTTTTTTTTACTTTTGTTTAAGCGTTACATGATTTGACAACGACAAAACACTTGTCCACCAATATTGAGGATGTATAGTCGACTGTAAAAACTATTATGCTTGGACATGGCTCAGTAATACCCTGATGATGGCTTCCAAGCTTGAGCCGAAACGTCGGCAAAGTTAAAATATTTAGAAAAAAAGACTGACTCCTGATCATTCCTCCTATAACTTGTCCACACCAATGCTTACATCCAAACTCACAGACAAACTCTGTACGTTACCTAGGAGTGAAACTCGATAGAAGGATGACTTAGGGTCCACATATCAAGATGAAAAGACAGAGTCTCAACCACCGATTGAATGTTTACAGTATACTGATAGACGACATATCAATAGATGAAAGCCTGTTAGAAGAAGGCTGAAGAGAAGCTAGATGAGAGACCTCCTCTGCTAAATTAAAGGCTATAAAATTAGTACACTCTTTGGAAAATTCGATTAACTTACGACAAGTAAAAATATGTAATGTTTACACTACAGCAAAACACTTTCCAGCCAATTTTTATTGGCGACACTCGAACAACTCCTCAGACCAATTCTGTACATTACGTAGGACACTGAACCGAAGGATGACTTAGGGTGTACATGTCAAGATGAAAAGACAGACTCTCAACCACCGACTGAAAGTACTATACTCTCTTTTATGAAAATCATCAAAATTAAAAATTAGACAGAAACTGAATAAATACACATACCTTCAAAGACCTGAAAAGCTGGATGAAAGACCTCCTCTACCTAAATCAAAGCCTAGGCTAGAGATGCTTCTGGGCACTTTCCTTCTCCATGCATATCATGTCTGCTCCTGAAGTTTTATATAGTACATCTGATTATTGTCAGATAGCTTCTGGTAGGTGCGAATGAACAAATATGAAGACGAAAAAAAAAAGTTGTTTTTGTTTATTTAATTATTTAAAAAGATAATTCGGCCATATTTCAGGGGAAAATGTATCAGAACTATATCAGTTCATTCATACCTTAATTGACAAACTATATTTTGAAAATTATTAAGCTGAAAATGTTACTTTAGGCGATCGTATTAAGCTTATACCGTGCTCTGGACCTATAGCACGAGCGAAGATGGGTCTTTGGTTGAATACATAATGAGTCAGTCGTATGAGGCCTAACCTAAGCCGCTTCCTTTCCGACTCAACATCACTTACTACTATCACGAACTTTGTTATGAAAAATTCAATTAAAATCACGAGAAATAAAGAAAATTTGGTGCGGGAAAAATATATCTTTTACTTATCTCGGCAATTTAACCCTTCTATTACCGGACTAAAAACGAATGCCTATGCGGAGATAACCCGCCGAATTTGACAAATATAGAACGATTTGGAAAAACGTTTATAAAAACCAAACTACAAATGATATTTACATCTTTAAAAATGCCACATATTCGGGACGAAATGGAAAATAAACCAATTATAATTCCAATATCAATTGAAAATAATATGAATAAGGCAATTGTAATTAATATAAAATCTGTTGCGGGCAACACACATCTTTTACTTACAACAACTGTTAATATCAATTTAAAAACTATTAGATATAATTCAATTTAAAAATATTTTAAGTTGATTTTAATATAACGTTATTTCATTTTCGTTGGAAACATATGATTTAGATTAAACAATGCAACTATATTAAATTGTTAATCAGTAATAAGTCTATTCCCTATTCGTCCTTTGTATTACCTATTACAACTTTTTCTATCAGATAATATTTTTTTCTAAAATCTTTCTCTTTCCAACGGTATATTATATGTCTATATTACTTTTGTATGTATTTTTATTTTTTCTCTACCATATTAAAAAAAAAAACTGTCTACTTATCTTTATCAATATATTTATTTAATTTATCTTTTAAACGTATCTATTATTATTTTAAAATCATATGTATTTTAATTTTTTTTTTAAACAGATGTATTATTATTTCAAAAACATATGTATCTTTTTTTTATTTTATCTCTACTATATTGGAAGAAAGATAAACTGTTGATTCAATCTTAAAATATGTATATAACTTAAAAAATGTATTGTGAATAGCCAAGCAAGGCTCTATTTGTAAATGGAATACCCTAAAGACAAAAAAATTACTGTTCTTATTATAAAAAAAACAACAAATAAAAAAATTGTCCATCGATATAGCGAGTTTAATCAAAATCGTTAGAGCCGTTTTTGAGAAAATTGTAATTAGGTGCAAAATGCATGGTATAAAGTAGCTCTTCTGATCAGCTTATTTTGATGAATAGGTTTCTGTAACATCTCAGGCGTATAGTTGTCTTAAATAGGTAATTACAGTTTCATAGGACTTTTCGTTTACGCACGAGAGTTACCACAGACACCTTTTTGCGGGGCTTGGTTATTTGGACTCAGGGGACCCTAAAACGATCGCAATTCTTCCCCTTAGTAGAAAGTCATATAACTATTGAAACGTATTCTCTCGATAAAAAATACTATAACTATGATAATGAAATCGTCACAATTTTGATTACTAATCATTTATTTATTTTATTTCGACCATAATAAAATACCTATCATATACTGTTTATAGGCAGATGAAATGATCTTTATATGTGGGCTGTGATAAATATAATAGAATAATTTCCTAGCCGAAATAAACTTGTAATAGACTCTGGAGGATTTTGACTTGGTTATTATCCTTAAGGACCTCTAAATCCTTGGAATATACGACACTGAGGGACGGAGGTGATTTAAATAGGATTATAGGGGAATGAGCATTATATTAAGGATCCTCCTCAAATCCTTCATCTCACTCATTTTAATTGGACAATAAAGATTACTGAGTCCTTTTAGCACAATCCTTCCTCGGAGGATTAGCTATTGTTTCCTTATCCCATCTTACACCTCATGGCGGATCCAAAGGCAGTTTTTTTTTAAAGGCAAAGAGGAGGGATTATCCTATATGTTGTTAACCATTTAGAGCTGAATTATTTCAATATTGTCCTTTGTACATATACAGTATATGTTTTAGTTTAACGTCACTTTATGCTACTATGGCTAATCGGATGCTACGGTGGGAGTCCTAAATTTTGCCTATCCAGGTTCTTTTAGGATAGGGATCTTTAACGAGACCTGACATCGTAGCAGGGTGGCTAGCATATCAGCCTCCTATGCCAAAGATCACGGGTTCAAACCCGCATTTGGTCCTAGGATTTTTTAACGGGAGGAAAAACCCTTAGTTATGTTGTCCATAGGAGGGGACGTTAAAAGGTGGTCCTAATAAAATCTGGATAGGCAAAATTTAGAACTCCCACTGTAGTATCGTCCGATTAGCCACAGTAGCATTAAGTGACGTTAAATATACAAAAAAAAAAGGTATACAATACGTCTATATTACTGTTTATTTATTTAACGTCATTTTATGCTACTGTGGCTAATCGGACAGACTCAGGACCACCTTTTAACGTTCCCTTCGAAGGACGGCATAACTAAGGTATTTTTACTCCCATTAAAAAATCCTAGGGCCACCTGCGGTTTTGAACTCGCGACCTTTGGCATAGAAAGCTGTTATGCTAGTTTTAGTGTTATATTCCATTTATATTATTTTCAACAATACACATTTTTAATCGAACCAAAAAGAAAGTTACCACCTCTCGAAATTTGAGAGCTTACGGTTCAAGATGCGTAGAGCCTAAATAAGGAATAAAAAGAATCCATTTGTCCGTCGTAGGCCGACCGCGGATTTTCTCCAAATTACAAATTCGAAATTTGGCTCAAAAATAAAAGAACAGCTTACGATGATATTAACACCTAGATGTTGATATCAGCCCATTACTATTAAAATGGCGGTTGATTAAAAATTATATTAATATTTTATTTAATAACTCTGTTATTTTGAAGGTAGGGACAATTTTTTGTTGAGTTTTGTTGAGTGATCATAGAGATCCATTGAAAAATATGGACTACATCTCCAAGGGTAAAACATATCATGGCTGAACGAGAATGTCGTACCTTGAGTACGTCGACTGTTTATGCAAAAAGGGAAACAAAAATATTCGCCAAGCCAGAAATCTTGTATGCAACAGGGGTCATTGGCTATCCTGGGTTAACACTCCCCTACGCTGAATGGCACTACAGGGTGATGCAAAAAAAAGAGGAAGAAGTAGAAAAAGTCCTCCCTGGGGTTGGGATTCGAACTCAAAACCTTTTGTGAATCATAAAACAGAAAAGAAAAAACATAGGCCCATAATTAATTCAAGTCAAAAATCGGTTACGAAATAGGAGGGATACAGCGTTTTGAAATTAGCAGTGTAACCAATTAATTTCGGGAAGAGAACATAGAAAACTTCGTGTTGGTCGCCAGGCTATAAGCCATTTTTATTGTTTAATATACAAAATAAATAAATAAATTACTTACATTTGATTCCAGACTTATTATTATAAGTATAATAATAATTCCTATAATAAGAATAGGTGTTATCAACTAAATGATTACATGTGTGTGTGTGTGTGGCCACAGAAAACTATTATTATGAAAATGTACATAAGAAAAAATCAAATTTGACAAATTAACGGTACTACACAAAAACCACTAAGAAGTGCACTCTCGGTAAGTTCGTAAGCCTCTCTCTGTGTCTTCGAGAGTCGCCACTCGTAGCGCTCCACTTCCCCCTCCATGAAAATCGTATAGAGAATAATTATTTAGCTGCTTATTGTTACAGCAGTTTTAATTTATTATTTAAAAAAAATAATTTGTACCTATTTGATGAACATGTGAACGGTCATGGATTCAGTAAATATAGAAATGCTTACTGTTTCAACGCCAGTGGCCATGCAAGCGACTGATATGTGACCGAAAGCAAGTACAAGCCCCAGCTGTCCTCTCCGAGTTTCAGGTACCCATTTTATTGAAGCTGGATGAGCCCTAGAAGGCTTCGAATCCGAGAACCGATTGTAATAAAGTAATCGCATAAAGGACGTGCTGTCCAATAGGTAAGCGACTTATTTATTCTAATACTTATTTATTCGCCGATGAAACAAAATTAAGTACAAATTGATTTGGATTAATTATATTCTTTTTTTTTTTTTTTTGGTTTTCACGCACAAAATTTAAAAACCTTAGTTTGATTTCTATGCTTTTGGTAAAGTGTAACGCATAGTAGGGTATAAAGATTTCTTCAATAGATCAAAGATCAGAACAAATTTGGCATAAAAAATTATTTTGATGGTTAACTCATTTTTCCGAATATGATAAACGAAACAGAATATAATGTTGATGATTAAAATTCATACTTGGAAATCACAAAATTGAAAATAAAATTTACTAAGGAACAAAATAGCTGATATATCTTACATGGAACGCCAAGGGAAAGTTTTGCCCCGATAAAGTGCGTTTGGAACCACTGTGTCTCCAGAAGGAAATTCGAACCTGCGCCAGTTTGACTTTAAGGTAGCTAAGATTACTTTACGCATTAGTTCTCACGACTGTCAGCGACTCAGGTTCAGTATTTTTGGAGATTCAAAGTGTTTTGGGGCCAACGGTTGTACAAGAGGGTAATTTTTTTTCCGAAAATACGCTCAGCCCATTTCGGCTTTTTGGGTGCTGTCTCCAGGAAATTTTGAACGCGGGATCCGGAAATTAATTGTCCAACGCACCCCAACCACCTGACCTATCCTCCTTTGAGAACCAGGGACTAGGAAATGTTATCTACCATACAAACCTGCAAAGGGCGATCCAAAGGGCTTAATACGCATAAACTTTAGCCATTTTTGTAGATAATGCTTTCTGATGGAAACTATTTAGGATTTTTATCTAAAATAAATGCAAACTTTTAGTCTAAATTTTTGACACAAATTATGCCATCGTAGTCTGAATGAGTTGGTGGAACACATACCATATTTGTTATGGACCTGCTACTTGTATCGTTTAAATTCGGACAATTAGAAATAAATATGCTTTATAGCTGTTTCAAAAGATTGATCTATCTGTGAAAGAATTAAATCAGTTGTTCTTGTTCTTTTGTTCCAGTGTTGATATTGATGACCCTTAATTTTATCTTCATCTTGAATTTCGGTATTATAATTAGAATTATTCTCTGTTTTAGAAGATTAATCTATCAATGAAAAATTAAAATGATTGATTTTTTTCTTATTTCTAAACCGCGTTTTTTTTTTTAATACTTTCACTTGCCTATATATGAATTATATAAGAAAGGAAAGTATTGCTATCGTGAAAATTTACGAATTCCAGTTGTTTGAGCCTGGAAATTATAATTGTTTTTTCTGTATATTTTGTTTATAATTTAAAAATCAAATTAAATTAAAAATAGTTTTTTTTTAATGAGGAAAATAGTTTTTTGTTAGTTTACATGTTATATTTACGTCTTCTAGTATTTATATTCAATAGTGTAGTTAGGGATTAGCCAGATAACAGTGCCCCCTTGCCCTCAAGCCAGTACCGATCGCACCAGTAAGCTGAGAGCACGCTTCTCTCGTTTGGCATCTTCAAACCATCTTTGACCAGGACTTCGTCTCATCTTTTGAAGATAACCGTCCTTCTAGAATCGCCTACCCGTCGTGCGGAACCAAAGAATTTATGGACAGCTAACTATCCTATATATATATATATTTTTTCTCATTATATTTATTCATTTTTTTTTTGTACCATTCGTAGTAATACTAACCCAATTTTAGAACTTATTTTTTTACAGTTAGGTTAATAGAAGATTTTTTTATAAATCAAATGGTTTTTATATTTTTTTGTAAATTTTCCTTATTTTTTTTTGTTAAACTTTTATTTATGTTGTTTACTTTCAATTTTAGCTTTTTATTTAATATTACCCTTTTTACTTTCACTTACTATATATAGTAAGGGGAAGTATTGCGATCGTGAAAATTTTCGAATTCCAATTTTCAACGGAAATACACGTTTTAGGGTCCCCTGAGTCCAAATAACCAAGTCAAAAAGGTCGGGTGTGTGTGTGTGTGTGTGTGTGTGGTAACTCCCGGGCGGAAACGGTAAGTCCTATGGAACTGAAATTTCATATTTAAGACAACTATACGCCCGAGACGTGACAAACCTTTTTTCATTAAAATGAGCTTACCAGAAGAGGCACTTTATACCATGCATTTTGCACCTTTTTTCGATTTTCTAAAAAACGGTTCCGACGATTTTGATTAAACTCGGTATATCGATGTAAAATTTAATGGGCTTTAATATCATGTAGGTTTTTTTTGGATAAAAATGGTATGACAGGGCTTAAATGCCGATATTTTAAATTTTGATCCTCTAAAGTACCTTTAATTTTTTAGATTCAATAATAATAACTAGATTATCTTGTTAACGCTAATGAAAAACAGGTAAATATATAAATTGAATAAATTCGATACCTAACTAAAGGAGAAAACAGAAAAAATATATTTTTAATGAAATTTTTGGTTTTTGAACATAAGAGCAGTAATATACATGTATGATATACCGTTGGAAAGCTAAAGATTTTAGAAAAAATATCATCTCATACACAAGCTTTTAGAAGTTAATAGAGAGTGATGAGAAGAATATAAAACTAACTGATTATTTTAGATAATAATATAATAGATTTTTTAATAAAACACATATTTCTATATAAATTCAATTTGATTAATTCCTTAATAGTTTCACGTATTTTTATCTCTAACTGTATTTGAAAATACTTTCATTGATTTTAAAAATCGAAGTAAGTGAAAGTCGTGTGTTGCCCGCACCAGATTTTTTTTATTTTAATGATTAAGTACTCAAGACCAGCTCTTTTCGAAACGGGATTGAGTCTACGTTAGCCCAGTCTTTTATTTCGTTTTAATGTCACTCATCCCAACACCAGTTTTTAACGGAAATATACGATTTAGAGTACATGAGTCCAAAACCCAACTTCAGCAATAAGGTCCGTCGTAAACTGAAATTTCATATTTGAGACAACTTAGACCCGAAATGTTAAAGCAACATTTTTTTTAATCAAAATCAGCTGAATCGGAAGATCTACTTTATTCCATGCATTATTCACCTTTTTACAATTTTCTCAAAAAAGGCTGTAACGATTTTGCTTAAACTCGCTTTATCGATGCAAGCTTTAATGGGCTTAAATATAATTTAGGTTTCATTCTGCCTTAAATAGTCTAAAAGGCCTTAAAGACCAATAATTTATATTTTCTTTCTCTTAACTAACATTAACTTTGAGGATTTGAATAAATTAACCATATCATCTTATAAGAAAAAATCCCCAATGATCAGATAAGGGAAAGAGTGGGGGCCGAGCTCACCATTCTCGAAGAAATTAGTAGAAGAAGGCTGATGTGGTATGGGCACGTTATGAGAATGGATGAAGCACGTTGGCCTCTTCGATTGATTGAATACTGCCCACCCAAGAGGAGAAAACGTGGAAGACCTCGGAAAAGATGGATAGAAGAGGTAATGGAGGATATGGCAGCCAGAGGTCTGACTGAGGACGACTGTAATGATCGAGATTATTGGAGAGACGGAGTGCTCAGGACCGGGATGTGACATCAGTGCAGAACCCCGGAGAAAAAAAAAAAAAACTTATTATCATTGATAAAAAACGGACAAATGTGTAATTTGAACGCATTCGATATCCAACGGAAAGAGAAAATAGTGAACATATTTTTTCATGTAATTTTTATGTTTTTGAACTACACTATTGAAATATACCCTTAGAAAGCACTAGATTTAGAAACAAATACCTCATAAACTAAATTGTATAAGTTGATGGAGAGTGATAAAACTGATTCCAGTCGATGATAATATAATAGATTGTTTAATAAAACACTTCTATGTATCGAAACTCAACGTAATTAATTCTTTAACCTTTTATTATATCTGTAAATCCTTAAATTGATCTTAACAACGAAGGTAAGTGGAAGTCGTATGTTGCGCGCACCCGATTATCAAAATTTATCGTCTAAATAATTTGTTGATATTTACAATTGTATTATATCTATGGCGGTCGTGAAAAACTGGAAAGCTCGAGTTATATCAAAAGTGAGTTAACTCAACGTATCGCTCCCTCAGACCGTCTCTCACGGCGAGTTAAATTGGTTAAAGAAATTTCTTGATGGAAGAAATTTCAGGTGGAAAGAAAGCTGTATGTTATAACTCTATTTTGGGTTTAGTAAAACTTTAAGTCGCTCACCTGTAAAATGAAAGACTTATCCACTTATTCACGACCGCCACAGATATAAAACAAGTAGTAAATAGGCTAAAAGTAATATTATTCAACTGCCTCATGCGTTTCATCTTTGGGATATCCAGGGACACCTCTGTAACCCGATTCTACGAGGAGTTAAACTGTCTTTATCCTTCCTACCGTTCTAAGCACCTCCTGGCATCCTTCCTTTACCAAGTTCTCCGATCTCAACGTCCATCGTACATCTCTGATATATTCTCATTTAAATCCTCCGTCCAAACCTGCAACACTCGTTCGCGACCTTCGGGCCTGTATGTAACGCTTCATCGAACCGCAACTTTCGACAGATCTTTCCTTATCCGATCCACGTCCTTATGGAATTCTATTCCTTCTCATATCCGTCACTCCAATACTCTTCCGGCCTTCAAATCCCGTTTGTTCAAACACTTTTTGTCTATCCAATTCTCAAATAACCCCAATTAATCAGCAAATAGAGCATAGAAAAACAGTTATTTACTATATCTTATTATGCATTGTATTCAAACATTTATGTATTTTATGTTACAATTTTCACAAGCATTGTAAATTTATTTTAATTAGCCCTGTATATATGAATATGTAAATATTTTATTTTTTGTCTAGTTTGTTTTTTAAAATTATTATTATTAGAAGCTACCTGTTAATTTATTACTATTATTCGTTTTCTTTGTTATTTCTGTTGTTTTTTGTTTATTTTATTTATTTATTTTTTTTATTACTCTAAGATACTGAAGTTCCAATTTGATTTGTCTGTAACATTATTCTGAAGGGACTTGTCCCAGAATAAATAAAGAATTTATTATTATTATTATTATTAAAAGAAAAAAAGAAATGAACAAGACTTGTAGAGAAGCTGCCAGTCGGCAGCACTCTAAAAATATTCTAAACTATAAGGTCTCGAGACCATCTTCTTTTCAGACGCCTCGAGTGATTATGAGGAATAGAAAGTATTGAAATTAATGGGTTAGAGTGGGTATGTAGTTTGTCATGGAAAGAGAGATACCTGGTTCAGGCAAGGCAGTAACATACAGAACATTAAATTCTTTACCTGTAGCATGATGGTTAGAATAATAGCCTCATTTGCCCAAAGTCCCGGGTTCAAACCCACAGGTGGCCCTAGGATTTTTAAATGGGAATAAAAAATCCTTAGTTATGCCGTCCTTCGGAGGGGACGTTTAAAGGTGTTCCCGAGCCTGTGCGATGTCAGGTACTCGTTAAAGATCCCTATCCTAATTAAACCTGGATAGGCAAAATTTAGGACTCCCATCGTCCGATTAGCCACAGCAGCATAAAGTGACCTTAAATAAATAAACAAAAATTAAGTTCTTTTATTAAGTTCTATTAAGGATGATTTACCTCCAAACCGGTTATTTGCAAATATATGTGGTACTAATTGTACCAATTAAAAAACCCCGTTTGTAGACTGTATAAAAAAAAAAAAATAAATAATAAAATAAAACTTTAAATTTAGAATTTGCCCAGAATAAGGGATCTCCAAGTTTTTTACAAGTAAATTTAAAATAGACTGCTTACCTAGTCACCTGCTTCATGACTTCTTGAACGGGCCCGCACTAGCTCGGCAGTGTCCTCCAACTTAGGAGATCCTAAATTCTTAAATTTGAGTCCTCTGTCGTGAAATGTAACCGTCTATCACCATGTATCGTCACAGACTACAAAATACGACCAGGACAAAATCTCAATTGACACTGACGCTTGATAAAACAAAAGACTGTATAACTAACAGCTGTGCCGTATCTACGGATCAACCAATTTAAATTATATACGAACAATATATTTTTCGATTTTCTGAGTATTTAGGTGTTAAATAGAGGTGAAATGTAGTTATCGCAGTGGATGAATTATTCTGTCAGTGTAACTGGAATTATCGCTGATAGGGACGGTTAGTTAGCATGAGATAGGGAATATAGTGAGTTGAATTATGGCTGTTAACAAACTGGGAGTAGTTAGCAGAATCATATTCAGTTACTGCTACCATGACCATGTCCTTGAAATATTAAACACTCGCCAACATTTCGATATTAGTAGAACCTCAATCGGAATGCCTAATGTACCTCGCTACGTCTAGTTGGTAACGAGTTCACAACTAGTTATAGGTCTCATATACAGCTACATTACGTATGTATTAATCGCTTGAAACTAAACTATAGTGTAATAATTATGGGGAAATCCTTGTCTGTTTCTTATAAAGCCCTCGAAAATTTTTGCTTAGGTCTAAACGTTGACACCCAAACATAACTTCAACTGTACTCTAATAATTCTTCACTACCATCTTGCCATTAATTTTCAGTTGAATATTTTAGACCCCGATAATTTTGGTTGATTATTTTCAATGATGAACCTTTTTAATCTGTCAAAAAAAATTACCCCTTCCCCTACTACTGGACCAATTTTTTTGAAATTCTCCACGAAAATACATGTCTATGCAACGATGATCCTAACACAGACGTTGATATCAGCTAGTTAGTTTTAAAATGTCGGCCGATTAAAAGTGATTTAATTCAATAATTCCTTTATTTTTTAAAGAGGAAAGATTTATCAGTGTTTTTAACCAAAAAAACCGCGGATAACTATATAAATTAGAGAAAAAAATTGAAATTTTACAGATAAATACGATCATAACTTAGTTATTTTTAAAGATAAAGAAAAGTATGTATAGAGTTTTAGAATCAGTATAGCGCACTTAAAAAAAAAATAAAATAAAAAAAAATGGAAAAAATTGAAATCTCTCTCAAAGATTAAGAAAAATTCATTATTACTTTTTAACCAAAAAAACGCAAATAATTATAAAGAAGGGAAAAAAGAAAAGAAATTGAAGTTTCACCCATAAATACTCTCATAACTCAGTTATCTTTGACGATAGAGAAAAGTATGTATAGAGTTTTAGAATCAGTAACGGAAAATCCAAATGTGTAGTTATGTAAAAAATTATAATAGATGTAATTCCACCAAAAATCTGTTATTATTGAAGATGGAAAAAACCGAAAAGATTTTCGAGTCACGACAACGCGATGAACAAAGAGCGAAAAATTAAAAAAAATGTTTAAATTATCTTATATGGTCAAGCCACAACTTATTAGAGACGTAATTCCCTGATAAATCGGTTATCAGTGATGATAAAGATAAGATGATTGAAATCGGTTAACAACTAGCTGAGATATTGCGTTATGAAATCAGCGGGAGGGACATAATATTATCCTTTTCTTATCTTTTAATTTTTCAGGAAGTTTTTCTTAATATTAACACTTAAATAAGCACACATTAACTTCCTTTTGTTAATTATTTATTTTATTTCATAATTTTGTACATCATTTATCAACGTTTCGGGGTTCTTTCCCCATTCTCAAGATATTGAGCTTTTCTAAAAGTTCATTTATTTTTTCTTTAAATTGGTCATATGGTTGGTGCTAATTTCCATATTTAAATTCAGTTTCTTTTCTTTTTTAATTTTTTAGGAAGTTTTTCTTAATATTACATACTTAAATGAGCACTTTTAGAAAAGCACATAATATCCTGAGAACGGGGAAAGAACCCCTAAACATTGATAAATGATGTAAAAAAAATATGAAATAAAATAAATAATCAACAAAAGGAAGTTAAGGTGAACTTATTTAAGTGTATGATATTATTCTTTGAATTATTGCTTTTTAAATTAGTTAGTAACAAGTGTCATGGCGGCAACTGAAGTCAGAACTTAATATCGCTCTCTGATTGTCCTATGAATACTATTAGTATTAACTAATGTTTTGTTCCCAACGCTGGTAAACACTGAGTGTATGTGGTTGAGAACTCGTTAGAACTACTTTTTTAGGGTGAGTGCATTTAATAGACCTGCTAAGTGTGATAAATAGTGCTCGCTGTTAGCTGTATAGATCTCCACGTGGGAGACGGGTTCTGTCCCGCATCCTGCTTCGCACTGGATATCATTGAGCAGTAGTGGCCCTGTTATCAGCGTTGCGGTAGCTCAGTTGTTCTGTGCACTACCAACTTAACACTGAGTCATTATCGTCGCGAGTTCGTAGCCCATAGACTCTGAGTTTTTTTTTTTTTTCAATTAATTCTAATAATTATTTTATTATTATTTTAATAATTTTATTTTATTATTCTCATTTATTTTGTTATTATAAAAATGATTTGTTTGTTTTCTTTTTCTTTCTCTGTTTGTGTAAATAATTTTTAAACTCAAGAAGTTAAACTTTTATTTTTATTTTACTACAGATATATATATTTTTATTTTTTGTTTTGAATTTATTTAGTTTTTCTCTTTATTTAAAAAAAAAAAATGGGCGAATCTTCGGGTATGGAGACGGATGAAGAGACAGCTATCTCAGAAGTTAGCGAAACTGACTCCCAATATTTAAAAAGGAGGACTCTCCAAAAACGTCAGCGCAACATTGTTCCAGGAGGATCTGGAGGATCCCCTAATAAAAAAAAAAAATAAAAACAGCAAAAAACAAATCTCTGTACCTATCACCCGTAGTAAATCCATAGTAGATTTACCTGGACCTTCACAAGAAACCACCCCAGCCTCACAAGTCATACCTACTATTCCTACCAGTAATAAATTCGCAGCCCTCACTAATATCCAAACCGAAACCGTAACACCAAGTCATTCAGAGCCTGAACCACCTCCAGTCTTTGTTTCTCACATTACGAATTTTGTTTCCTTCGCAAACGAAATATCTACGTTAATCGGACAAACTAACTTTAAATGCTTTTCTCGATTAAAAGATGTGAAAATAAACACGACTACCAAGGAACATTATAAAAAACTAGTGACTCACTTGACTGAAAAAAATTACGACTTTCACTGCTACCAGCTTAAGGAAGATAAGTCATATAGGGTAGTTCTGAGGGGACTTCACTCTACTACTTCCACTTCAGCCATCAAACAGGACATAGAAGAGCTGGGCCACAATGTTAGACAGATTTCTAATGTACTGCACCCAGTCGAAAAATATCCTTTACCTCTTTTTTTTGTAGACCTTGAACCAGCAGCCAACAATTCCGATATTTTCCGTGTTAATAGACTTGTATATTCATGCATACGCTTCGAAGAGCCGAAGCAGAGAGTAGATATCGTACAATGCACAAAGTGCCAAACCCTGGGTCACACAAAAACCTATTGTCACCACCAGGACAGGTGTGTGAAATGTGCTGGGCCGCATGCGTCCAATACATGCCAGAAGCCAAGAGAAACGCCAGCAATATGTGCACTATGTGGTGAAGGGCACCCGGCTAGTTACAAAGGTTGTCTGGTGTACAAAACCATGCAGCGCCGCAAAAATGAAAATATTGCATTTAAATTGCAAAGAAACGTTCCAGGTTACCAAAACCCTGGCCCTTCAGGAAACAATGAGCGAGCTCCCTCTGGAAAACCTTTGACCCACGAAGACCCACGCCCGACGACCACCAACATCAATAATAAATCTTTCTCCAACATAACCAGAAAACAGCAGGATAATCAACAGGAACCTGAAGCTTCTCCTAACACCTATCATCATCTTCAGCCTCAACCACCTCATCATCATCTTCAGCCTCAACCACCTCATCATCAACTTCAGCCTCAACAACCCCGTCATCATCTTCAGCCTCAACCACCCCGTCATCATCCTCAGCCTCAACCATCCCATCATCATCTTCAGCATCAAAAATCCTATCACCAGCCTCAGATGTCCCAATCCCTCCAAAAAACACCTAAAATCGATGTACCAACCAACAACGTCCTAAGGGTCAACTTACCACCCCAGATCAATCCCAAACTTTCATCTCCTTCACATCCTACCTCCCAAGTAATCCCACCCGTAGCAGCTCCGTCAAACGTGGAACCTCCTCAGCAACTCCGACGGAGCACCCTATCTTTCCCTAGACAGCATAATCCTCCATCCAATGAACCTTCCACCTCCTCCTATTCTTCACAAAACACATCCGAAATCACATCAATCCTGTCATCCTTCCTTTTAGATCTTCAAAATACAATAAGACCTCTCATTACCCTCCTTACTAGACTCCTATCTGAATTTCCTTTCCATATCCCACAATGATCAAAAACTCCCTAGCCATCCTTTTGTGGAATGCAAATGGTTTACTGAATCACCGAGACGAACTGGACATATTCCTACGCGACAATACCATAGACATTGCCCTAGTGACTGAAACTCACTTCACTAAACAATCACACTTTTACATGCGTGACTACATCACATACCGATCAGATCACCCAGACAACACATCTCACGCTGGCTCATGTATTCTCATCCATAAATCCATACCTCATTCCATGCTTCCTTCTTCTCCATCTGACACCATTCAATCAACCTCTATTATCTTACCTTCCCATCCATTTAATATGACAATCTCAGCGGTATACTGTCCTCCCGGTAATTCACTCACCATCCACCACCTTGAATCCTTATTCCGATCCCTTGGTCCGCGCTTCATTGCTGGGGGAGATTACAACGCCAAAGATCAACGATGGGGATGCCGAACGTCCAACACTCGTGGCAGGATACTTTCCCGTCTCACCACTTCCTGTAGCTATTCCCTCTTGGCACCACAGGAACCTACATATTGGCCTACTTCCATTAAGAAACGTCCCGACATCCTTGATATTTTTGTTACTTCTCAAATCCCCTCCTCCCACACTACAGTCAAATCCTTCGATGACCTTTCCTCAGATCACAGCCCAGTTCTGCTTCTCATGCACACAAATTCTATTCCTAAACCTTATCCTCCATCACTGATTAAAGGACGTGTTGACAGGGACAATTTTCGTAATGACTTGGAAAACAGACTGGACTTAAAAATCCCATTAAAAACTAAAAAACAAATAGACCTCGCCATTAAACAATTTACAACATCCATAGAAACGGCCATACACAAAAACACATCCCACTATAACAGTAGGAATTCTGATGAAACGAAATTGCCAAGACATATTCGCCTCTTACTAATTGAAAAACGCCGAGCAAGGGCGAAGTGGCATAGAACGAGATATCCATCAGACAAAACCCACTACAACAAACTGACTAACAACCTTAAGACAGAAATACAGAAGTTCAAAATTCAAAACTTTCAGGACTTTACAGAACACCTAACAACTTCAGACAAATCATTATGGATCACCACTACAAAACTACTAAAATACAAAAGCTTCAATCATCCACTTCTCACTGACTCCAAGACCTGGACACGCTCCGACGAGGACAAATCTCAAACATTCGGTGAACACCTTTCCAGAACGTTTGATCCTCACCCTGATATCCTTAACCCAATCCACATTGAACATGTTGAAGCAGAACTAACTGTTCCTCTCCAAATGTCCCTTCCTCCCAAGGCGTTTCACCCATCTGAAATCCTTTACATCATTAATAAATCACCATCCAAAAAAGCTCCTGGCCATGATCTTATTACATTTCACATCCTAAAACAACTCCCTCGCAAAGCTATCCTCTTCCTCACCTACATATACAATGCCACACTCCGGTCTACCTATTTTCCCGACGCCTGGAAACATTCTATCATCAAAATGATACCAAAACCCAAGAAGCCACTAGAAAGCCCATCGTCCTATCGTCCTATTTCTCTTCTACCCATTATTGGAAAAATTCTAGAAAAACTCATCCTAAAACGCCTATATCCCATCCTTGATTCAAATAATGTGATTCCTGACCACCAGTTTGGATTTCGGTCATCTCATTCAACTATACAACAGTGCCATCGTGTGGTGGATGTAATATCTTCCACATTGGAACGCGGAATGTACTGCACTGGAGCCTTTCTTGATGTAGAACAGGCTTTTGATAGAGTTTGGCATCCAGGACTGCTTTACAAACTTCGCCAATTCCTCACCCCAACGTATTTCCTATTAATTCGCTCCTACCTAACTGATAGAACCTTCCAAGTTCAACATAATCTCTCCTACTCATCCGTATTCATCCAATCAGCCGGTGTACCTCAAGGTAGTATCCTGGGTCCGATCCTTTATACAGTATATACAGCTGACATTCCTATCCAACCTAGCACTATCCTTACTACCTACGCTGATGACACATGTGTGTTATCTGTGAATAATGATCCTGTTGTTGCATCCCGAATCCTGCAGAACCATCTATCAGCCATCGAAAAATGGTGTCAGAACTGGAGAATTAAAATAAATCCTAATAAATCCTATCAAATAACCTTCACTCTACGTCGTAAACCTATGACTTCCTGCCCCACCGTATCCTTTAACAATATCTTACTTACTCCTGTTGAACAGATCCGGTACTTAGGACTAAACCTAGACAAACGCCTCACATGGAACCCTCATACTAGACTGAAACGACAGGAAACTGCGCGTAGATACCGATTACTACAACACTTACTCGACAAACGCTCAAAACTTCCTATTTACTACAAACGACTCATTTATATAACCATTATTAGGCCTGTGGGACCTACGGCATTGAGTTATGGGGGTCCACTAAACCATCAAACTCCTCTCGCATCCAATCCCTGCAATCCAAAATCCTTCGAAAAATCCTTAATGCTCCATACTTTGTTACAAATAAAATTATCCATAAAGACCTAAATATCCCATTAGTTGAAGACTTAGCCCGATCCAGATATACATCCTTCCATTCCAAACTTCCTGCCCACTCAAACCCGCTTATCCGTGACCTTTCCTCAACATCTATTCCTGACAATCCACCGAGGCGACTGAAAAGAAGATGGCCAAGAGACCTCTTACCGTAAATTGGACATTGGAGTTCTACCAATGGGTAGTTTCTTCACAGGACAATCATGTGTCTTAATCTCATATCTATCCCATTTACTTGATGTATTGTATAAATACAGTTGTATATTTCTTTAAATAAATAATAAAAAAAAAAAAAAAAAAAAAATTAGTTAATTGCCTATCAACAGCTATATAAACAGTTATACCCTAATATTGTTATTTGGAAATATTAAACCATTGTGTAATAATTTGCAGCGCGTTTATCTCTCCTAAAGACCTTATCACTTCTGTAATGAAATTCCACACCGAATCCATAGATTACTATGAGACTACTGTCTGATTGTTAAAATTATTAAAACCGTAAATCTTGCTATTCATTCTTTTCATTAACAATCACTCCCTGAAAAAGAGAGTAGTTTTACTCTACTGTGAAATTAAAACTACAATCCATACATATTGAATATCATATCAGCTCAGTAATACACTAAACATATTACATTATAATACAAGATATTCTAGCATTTGCTTATCTGAGTATCCATTGCTCGAGTGTGGTAAAGTTTAAACATTAAGTATGCCGACACTAACCATAAAACTTTTTATGCCTCGTTGGAAGCCATTTCTGGAAGTACACTCTCTTTTACGGTCCATTTCATCTATTCTTCTTACCGGAAGTGGGCAAAGCATTGTTCTATAAAGACATCTGTATGGTTTAGTCATTTTCTTTTGGATTACAACTTATGAGGATTAACGACAACCAAAAATCAATCAACAAATACGAATCAATATAGTTTAATGTACGGACACATTATAAACGACGTGTCAATAGCTGCATTGCCAGTTAGAAGAAGGCTGAAAAAGAGATGGATGCGAGACTTCCATTTCAATTTTAAGGCTTCAAATAAAGGCCAGGCTAGAATTATTTTCAATTAGCTGATTTGAATGTGATTCTTGTGATAGATTAGAATAAAGAACTTAAAGTAAGAGAAGGAGGCTATTGTGGTAGCCACTATGCTAAAGGTGACACCCAATAAAACTAGGAGATTGTTGTAGATAACAATATGATATATTATTTCATGAAACACATGTTTCTATCGAAATACAACGTTATTAGTTATTAAAACGTTCTTGTTTGTTTGTTTATTTATTAAACGTCCATTTATGGTACTGTGGCTAATCGGACGATGCTACAGTGGGAGTCCTAAATTTTGCCTATCCAGGTATAATTAGGATAGGGATCTTTAACGAGTACCTGACATCGCACAGGCTCGGGACCACCTTTTAACGTTCCCTCCGAAGGACGGCATAACTAAGGATTTTTTAATGGAAGTAAAAAAATCCTAGGGCCACCTGCGGGTTCGAACCCGCTACCTTGGGCATAGAAGGCTGTTATGGTATCCACTACGCTACAGGTAACCCTTCGAAACTCTGTATCATTCTTTGAACTTTTTTTCATCTCTTTATTTTTAATTTTAACAACGGAGGTAAGTGAAAGTCGTGTGTTAAACGTACTATATTTTTTTATAAACTTTAGTTGGAAATACCTATTTTTACCTGTTGGACATTCTAAATAATGCCTGCCCTATTGAAGGCTTCTGTTAGTATAAGATGTTTATCCAATGCCCTATTCTATCCCAGAGCCTTCTGTTACCCGGCTTTGATTATTGCTTTTCTATTCGGTCCTCGCAAACTGTTTGCTATTTTTATTTATTCTGTCTGTACCTTACATCGGGACTTCTCATTCGTTCCCCATTTCCTTTGTAGTTCGGGGAATCGAATAGTGCCTTTAAATAATTCCCCTGTTGTCCTTCTCCTCCAGATCCTCTTCCTTTGGCGAGATCCCCTGACAAAGACCCGGCCTCACAGAGCCCAGAGTGAGATCCTCTTGCATCAAGGCTCAAGTCCGTGTTTACATTGAAAGCGAATGGCTAGTATAGTAGGTTAGAGACTGCGAGGTGCTAGCATCTTGGGAAGGGAAACTCTTAATATAATAAGTATTGGGTCGTAGCGTTTTTACAATATTACGGTAAATAAAAATAAACAATTTACATTTTACTAAATAATATAACATTTCGTTTATTGTTTTCATTAAAAAACATTGTAATTGTTCAAACAAATGAAAAAAATTGTTGCAGGCAGCACACGACTTTCACTTACCTCGACTATCAAAATTAATTTCAAAACTATTAAATATACTTCAACTTTCAAAATATTTTAAGTTGATTTTAATAAAACATGTATTCATTTCCGTTGGAAACATATGATTTAGATTAAATAACATAACTATATTAAATTGTTTATCAGTTATAAGTTGTTGCAGTACTTGATTCTAAACTTTTTATTGAAATGTCATTTCCATGAATGCTTAATCATTCCAGTTACTGATGATGTAATATATTATACAATGCAAACTTATATGAAGGGTCTTGGGATCAGTACATTAGTTCAGTTTCTAAGCTTACGGCCGTGCAAGGTGACTGGAACGAGATAACGCTTTACAAACTAGGTTTTTTCCCATTTTCATGGTGCTCATCCCGGCCGTGTGTGCCATAAGATCGATCTCTATACCGCATGGTCACCCCATAGCTGAAATTAAAGAATAAATGATTCTTTCGCCAAACCGGGATTCGACCTGAGATCGAAGAACAGTACTAAGTGACTTGATAACTTTTGAACCGTTAACATTAACGGACACTTAACTAAGCGGTATAAATAATCTTAAACCAGGACATTATTAAACTTTAAAAGGGAATAAAGATGACTTGGTATCCTTTAGTGTTATTCTGCAACCCCATTCCATCCTTTGCCTTCAGTACAGAGCTGGGGAAACATCTTTAGAAAAATATGCCGAGTCCTCCTCATGTTTTGAATGACAACATTATTAAGTCCCTAACCAATCCAGTGTGCTTTGATCTTATTGCAATCTCTATCTTTTCTACTTTCTGCTTTTTATGAAAACATTTTTGAAGGATTCTTAATAATAAAACATAAATTTAATATTTGCTATGATTTCAGGATAACATACTCAAAACATTTTTATTTATTTAAATTTTTAATCTTATTTTTTTAAAGTTTATTGTATGAATGTGATTCTTTAGCAATATTATTGTTGTCCATTGTGACAAATTGTAATACATACGAATAAAAAAAAGAATGAAGTTTTTTAAAGTGGATAACACCACTAATGGGGTCACCTATGGTGTCGAGGTTAGCATAGCAGCCTTACATGCCTAAGGTCGCAGGTTCAATCCTGGCTGGTGGCCCTAGGAGCTTTTAATGAGAGTAAAAAATCCTTAATTATGCCGTTATTCGGAGGGGACGTAAAAAGGTGGTCACGGGCCTGTGCGATGTCAATTACTCCTTAAAGATCCCTTTCCTAATTAAACCTGGTTAGGCAAAATTTAGGACTCCCACTGTCGCATCGTAGCAATCAAAGTGGCATTACATGATTAAACAAACCCTCACTGATCATACGTTTTTTTACATTTTAGAGTCTAACGATACTATCCATTTATGAGGCATCTATGTCTTTTATTTATTAAATACCTACTCATTACACAAGTCTTGCTAAACATTGAGAAGTCTTAAGGTATCGATTAATTTAATATTCAATTAAAGGATTGAAGTTGGTGTGTAAATCTCAAATTAGTTTTCTCTACTTTTTTATTTGGCGGTGTTTAAAGTTTGGCCACCACTACGACCTCTCTAAATGAATTAAGAGTTTGAAAGTAGCTAGCAACTTTAATTTAAAATGTACTTTTAAGAATGGTTAAATAGAATAAATATCCAGTTGAGTTGAGTAGTACAACTCACATAATAATAAAACAGAAAATATCCGAGCGACAAAGTCCCACAAAAAAAAAATCAAACCGATTAATTTTAACAAACTTTTGACCGGCACTCAATATGAGTAAAATTTAATTTTTTCTTTCTCTTTTTTTTTTTATTTAATCGCGGTGTCCTGATTATAAAACTCTACGAAAATATTTCTCCATCTTAAAAAATAACTGAATTATTAAATTAAAACCTTTTTAATCGGCCGACATTTTTAAACTGATCGGTTGAAATCAACTTCCAGGTAGGGGCGAATGACGATTATCGGATCATTCGATTATTTGAATTAATCGATTATCGGAATAATCGGTTCGGAGAAACGAATGATCATTCGAACTGAATTTTTCAATCATAACCTGGAGGGATTAAAAGGGAATGTTTTTATTTTTATTTTTTTTTTTTTTTTTTGCTCATCTCATAAATCATATGGGTATTTGAATTGGGTGGGGACCTAAGGCCAGCCAGCTTAGCAATTGAGACGTTGATTTCCAAAAGGTACTATATCCATTCTGGGGAATTTTGGGGGAAGCGCGAAAATCTCTCATTACTATATTATTAAACTAGCTAATTTGGGTCTTTTTGCATTAAAATCTAGAATTATTTCTTTACTATATTAATAAAACCATATTAAGGTTATGAAATGAAATATTCTTGTATGATTTAGAATAAAACTAAATGTGTAATAAGTATCTTAAGAAATCAATAGCATTTCTAAATCACGTTATTAAAGGAAATGAGTGTTCATTAAATACAATCAAATTCAAGATTTAGATAAAACTAAATGAGGAGAATATACATATGTAAAAATATCAATTTCGTACAAAATGTCCTTTAGTACGATACCTTTTGGAAATCAACGTCTCCATTATAGAGAGGGGAATTGTGCCATATTGTCTTTCAGAATGGATATTAATCATTCGATCATTCGATTATTTAAATCATCGAAGTCCGACCATTCGATTATGACGATCATTCAATTATGCCCACTCCTACTTCCAGGCCTTATTTGATCATCTGATGCCCTGGTATTTTTCGGTATGGTAGTACTGGTTAAAAAAATCGGTTCAGTAGTTTAGGATAAAAACGCGTATGTTTAAAATTTCTTCTTAGGGTTCTACGTATCTTGAATTTAGAGGAGGGGTTTACATTGTTCAGTTACCACGATTCAATAATAAAGGTTCCTAACTAAATTTAACACAGAGTTAACATTGGCGGTAATGAAAAGAGGAAAAAATGGGAAAATAGTGATAAAATAAGTAGTAATGTCGTGGGATCACTTGTAGCTGGGTGGCTAGCGTAACAGCCTCCCATGCTAAAGGTCACGGGTTCAAACCCGCAGGTGGTCCTAGGATTTTTTAATGGGAGTAAAAAATCCTTAGTTACGCCGTCCTTCGGAGGGGACGTTAAAAGGTGGTCCCGAGCCTGTGCGATGTCAGGTACTCGTTAAAGATCCCTATCCTAATAAAACCTGGGTAGACAAAATTTAGGACTCCCACTGTAGCATCGTCCGATTAGCCATAGTAGCATAAAGTGACGTTAAATAAACAAACAAAGTAGTAATGTTGTTCACGCCATATGTTATGGCCTGATGAGGTTTCATGACTGTTTCATGAAAACAAAAGGAGAACTGTATAATTTTTACGATATTTATCAATAGATCATTTTTTGTTAATCTTTATTTTTTGTATCTGTTTAAAAAATAGTTATTTTAAATATAATTGAAAGTTTTGAATAGAAGAGAAAGAAAAAGAATACGATCGTACTTCAATTGTTTTTATTACCGCCTAGTGGCGGGGGGTCTTAAGCTAGGGTCTAAAGGGTAGATGTGCCTTAGACCCGAGTCTGTTCTCATACTTAGTACGTTTGCAAACGAAGTTTTTTTTTTCTCATCATTCCCCTTGGAACTTGGAAAAGCCGCCCTGCGGTCATTCGACATAACTGAGAACTTCGTCCAAGCCGCCCTGCGGAGATTTTCTACAATACGCAACTGGAATTTTTTTCACGTGAATATAGCTTATCTATTAATGGAACTTTTAATTTCTTATTCAAGAAACTGTTTAATTTTGATAACTATGTTTTTTACACCTTTAAGCATTAATTAGGTTAAGTTTGTTTCTTCTATTTTCTACAATATTTTAATTAAGTTTATTTTGTTTCCTATATTTTCTTACAGCTGTTTAATTATAATTAGGTTATTTTTTTTTCTTATATAAATTTATTAGGTTAATTTGTTTCTTATCTTGTTTATATGTATTTCATTGTATTAAATGTATTGTGATTCGTCGTTGCTTCCATTATTTTTATTTAATTTAAATCTATACAGTCCACTAATTTATTTCAATAGAACCACCCTCAATTTTCAGTTGTCACTTAGAAGTACTATGCTTTCACGGATAGCCCAGTGTATTACTCCTCTTTACGGTAAAGCTACCCAAAAAATGTCACTGCTGCTTTTGTCAGTTTTCCTCTAAGTAAGCAGGCCACTCTTCAGTAAATCGCATCCGGTATAAACAAGCCCAAGACTTCCGGGTGACAAACCCGAGTTTTAAGGAAATGAAAGAATATGCGGAAATACAGAAAAAAAAAATGTAAAAGCAAGATTAGAAAATTCGAAAGTAAGTAGAAGTTAATACGCTTATACCCTTAAAAAGTTCTATATTTACATTTACATCAAACTGTCTGTACTTTAAGCTTTAAAGTCGAAAAGTAGGCGGAAGGATTTTTTTTCCTTATCTTCAAAAGTGAGAAAACATTGTGTTGAAAAAAATTGTTTTAGCATATTTCCATTCACCGTTCATGTCAGAAATCGAAAGTAAATTTGATTTCGGGTATGCCTGTTTGCTAAATTGTGTGACTTTATCAGAGATATTGCTGTAATTTTTATAATGTTTGCTTTAAGATCATTTTACGATGTTTATATTGAAGCTAGATATAATTTCTCTGAAAACGTTAACCACCACTTTTACTGCAAAATTTAAAAACGTATGTGATCCATTTCAAGCTAAGGAGTAAGTGAGAGCTGTGTGCCCACATCTCTTTTTACTTTCACTAACTATATATAGTAAGGGAAAGTATTGCGATCGTGAAAATTTTCGAATTACAGTTTTCAACGGAAATACACGTTTTAGGGTCCCCTGAGTCCAAATAACCAAGTCCCGCAAAAAGGTCTGTGTGTGTGTGTCTTGTGTGTGTGGTAACTCCCGGGCGGAAACGGTAAGTCTTATGAAACTGAAATTTCATCAGAATAAAACCTACATGATATTAAAGCCCATTTAATTTTACATCGTTATAGCGAGTTTAATCAAAATCGTAGAAACCGTTTTCGAGAAAATCGTAAAAAGGTACAAAATGCATGGTATAAAGTGCCTCTTCTGGTAAGCTCATTTTGATGAAAATGTTTTTTTAATGTCTCGGGAATATATTTGTCCTAAATATGAAATTTCAGTTTCATAGGACTTACCGTTTCCGCCCGGGAGTTACCACACACAGACCTTTTTGCGGGATTTGGTTATTTGGACTCAGCGGCCCCTAAAATGTCCGTTAATTCCGTTGAAAACTGGAATTCGAAAATTTTCACGATCGCAATAACAAAACTAAAAATTCGCGCAACACTCGATTGAAAATAACAGTTCATTTGAAAAGTCAGAAATTACATATACAATATAAAGTGGCAAATAGAGAATAAACTTATTACTGATTAAAAATTTAATATAGTTATATTATGAAATCTAAATCATATGTTTCCAACAAAAATGAATACACGATTTATTAAAATCAACATAAAATATTTGTGTAATTGAAGTATATTTAATAGTTTTTAAATTTTAGCAGCCGTGTGTTGCCCGCATCAGATTTTTTCAATGTGTCTCGATATTAGAAACAAGGCATTAATAGATTGTTTATTGTTTTTTTATTTAACGTCACTTTATGCTACTGCGGCTTATCAATTGATGCTACAGTGTGAGTTCTACATTTTCCCTATCCAGGTGTAATTAGAATAGAGATCTATAACAATAACACCAGCGTCTGAATCCTGTAAGAATTGTCACTATCACGAACCGTATGGTTTGAGGAAGTGTTAAACAATGTGAGTCACACGAAAGTACTTTAATATATAAAATAATTTTCACGTTTTTAAAATTTATCAAAATCGGGTCGAACTACTTTTTTTTTTTAATTTGCAATGCCGTTGTAATAAAATGTTAATTTTATTTACAGATTAATATTCAGCCCTGAATAGACGTTCAGATAGCTGACATCGATCAGGCTCGTGACTTCTTTATGTCCTCTGCGAATAACGGCATAACTAAGGATTTTTTACTCTCATTGAAAGATCATATGGCCACCTGCGGGTTTGAATCCATGCCCTTAGGCATACATAAGAGGCTGTTATGATACATTTAATATCATCTCAATTAATAATTAGTATATTAATAATAATAATAATAATAATAGGCTTAGCGAACCCGAAGGTTCGATGCCGATACCACCAAATTCCGCCTTCACAGACTCGTCCAATGTTCACCGTTCAGACCCAAGCCCCCGATATCAGCCTTAATGCAATCCTCCCATCTACGCTTCGGCCTACCTTTCGGACGCCTACCAGTCAGATCAGCGAATACCAAATTTCTCGGAATCCGCTCCTTATCGAGCCCAACAACTTTACGCGCCCATTTGAGTCTCCGCGATGCTATCAACTCCTTGTTCATCCTTCAAAGTAAGCGGCCACGTTTCACATTCGTAAAGAACCGTCGGAAGAATAATAGTTTTATAAATTCTAACCTTTAAGTTTTTAGGTAGAAGCCGCGAGCTAAGTAACTAATAATTTATTAATAATTAGTTTATTAAAAAAAAATATATATTTTTATATAAAATAATTATGTAATTTGTTTTTTATAACAAATTGGTGAGAGATTTTCACGTTTTCTGTAAAATTCCTCCAAATGGATGTTATTACGATTTGGAAATGATGGC
This sequence comes from Piezodorus guildinii, assembly GCA_023052935.1. Taxonomy (NCBI): domain Eukaryota; kingdom Metazoa; phylum Arthropoda; class Insecta; order Hemiptera; family Pentatomidae; genus Piezodorus; species Piezodorus guildinii. The sequence goes on along the minus strand of CM041296.1, from coordinate 144,206,726 downwards.
CTAATATATGGTGGGTATGCGGGGACCCCAAAGCGGAGATATTGCTCGCTCAAGATGGAACGTTCATTGACAACTCAATAATCCAAAGAGGTTAGATTGGAAACAGGTTGAGATCTCATAACTTGGGGTATTACTAATACCTCCTAGGGCAAACTTCGTTACTATGTCAACACAGCATCAACATCAACCTCCCATTCCTTCATATCCAATCGTCTTCGGCTACAGCAAATAGTGCACGGACTGTTAATAAACATCTTATGTTTAGATAAATTAATTAACTGACCAAGTTATAGCAGAATGAAGATAACATCAGATATTTACACAACATATAAGATGTCTATTGATATTGTTTTTGAACAGTGAATATTGTTCAGCGAATCTTATATTTTAAAATAATTGTTTCGTTTAGTTTCGGAATATTGTTTCGACAATCGATATATCATCTAATTTCATCTAAAAGACTCATAAATCTTTTAAAAGATTAGAGATTTTTAGAATTTTTGATGGCCAACGGCCGCACAGTGGAAAATATGACCGATTGAGGCAGACAAAATTCTGAAACTTGTCTATATTTAACCTTTTTGATCCAGATTACGGAAAAAATATGAAAAAAAAAACAATTGCCGGGCTCACAGTGGTCAAGGATAAAATGTTTTTCCTAAAATCTATAACTTCCATACATTTTACGTTTAAGTCCCAAAATATGAGAAAAACTAATTATGACTTGGAGTTGCTTAAACCCTTCTAATAGATGTATTTTATATCATTTAGGAAACTTTTCAAATTATAGACTGTAAAACTTTTAATTCAGGGTGTTGTGTATGAAATAAAAAGGTAACAACCAAAACGCTAAAAATCTCAAAAATTCTTTGTAACATTTAAAGACTAGAAGGATTGATGAAACAAATTTTACAAAGAAATCCTTGGGGTAACTTGGGGGTTATATAGTTTTTCGTTATTGAATAGGGACATACATTTACAAATTGCTAAATTAACTTTACAAGTAGATTGTAATGAATTTTGGTGTTCGTACTCGTTATTGTAAAAAAAATATTTTATTTATTCAAAAGTTACAAAATATCGATAATAATACTTTAAAAGACAATAATGACAATCTTGATAATAACAATATGGCTATACTAGATCTGACATAAATTTCGTACCGTAATTACTGCGAGGACTTGAAGAAGTGATCCCTGGGAGAAGGGACAGGGTATATAAAGGTTAATAGGACTGCTGAATAAGATTCAAGGAATATGGTGTGATCTGCAGGTGCACTATGGCCTCATGGTGGCGTGACTCCTCCGTCCTTATGAGAGTGAAGCCCACTGAACTCTAAATTTAAGGATTTGGGACGGTTTGTCTATTCTGTAAATATTGAAACCAAGCTCTGGCTCTGCCATCAAAACATTCAGGTGGTTGAGGATGGGTACTTGGATTATCATTTGAAGGATTAGAACACAGTAATTCCAGTTTACAATACTGACGATAAAGATTATAGCATAAAAGATATAAACATATTACATAAAATATATAAGAAATAAATTGGGATACAGTTATATCATAAGGTTCTAATTCTTCTATTTCTATATTACTTAAGTCTATTTGTTGTAATTCCTCAAAAGTAAAATTTGTTGATACAATAGTTTTATTATTAACAGAATGATAGGAAATAAAAGGAATATTTACATTGTCAACATAAGAAAGTGGTACATTTATATTTACAAATTTCTCTTTTTCATTAAGATTAAGGAGGCTAGTAGATGGTAGATGATACATTTGTGTGTTTGTTACACTAGTTGTTACATTGCTAATATTAAAGGTTAAATATTGGTGTAATGTGGGTATAAGTTTGATTATAGGGTTTGTTCTTATTTCTACAGCTTTACAATCATTTAATTCTATATTCTTACATAATTCTAAAATACATTTGTCCTTAATCTCTATCATGTCTTTACAGTAATGATGATTATTGAATTTAATACAATTTCCATTGTAAAACGAATTTTTAAATCTAATGATTAGTTGTTCTTTAATCTTTAGAGTAATGACTTTATTATTCCTTGTAACTGGATATGACATAGCATAATAAGTTGTTTTTTGGCAATGATTTCAAAGGGATTTTAATAAAATAATAAATTAATCCTGTATCTGATAGGGAACAAAATGTGGAGCTAAGTAACCAGTTTAATTCTACATTTTCTGTGATTGGTTCTCCGAACGGTATGCTTAATTGTTCTAGTTCTCTAGTCGTTAATATGCTTGGATGGGTAATTCCTAATTTACATTGTTCTAAGGAAAATTCTATATCATTTAATTGATTTTCTACTAAATCTAATACGGCTAATAAATCATGATACATTAACTTAGTAAGAGCTAAATCTGTAAAATTATTTATTTTTTCTATACTATCCTTATATTTATTTAAAACAATTATTTCTTTATTAAGTTTAGATGTTAATTCTTTATTTAATCCTAATCTAACATTTTCATTATGCTCTATGTGATACATATTTCTCTCGATTTTATTTAAAATATTATCATACTTTTCTTTGTCATCGGCGTCCATATTGCCGGTGAGCCAACTAATAGCATTGCCTAGTCCGTTAATTAAACCTCTTTTTGATCGGTTATTCCGATTTATATTTACAATATGATTAATTTTTTCTAATATCTTGTTATATTTTTGTTCAATAATATTATGCAAAGTTTTATATTCATTACTAATTGTTAATACGTCAATGCTAATCTTAAGGGTTTGAATTTCTCTTGTTAAATTTGTAAGATTCTTATAATGTAAAAATGTGTACCAATCTTCAATTATAAAAGATGGATTAATTTGTACGATGGATGCTCCTGGTCCGTCAGATAAATCTTGTATTAGCAGGGTCTGTATCTGAACCGTAAGCGCTGCGATCAGAAGATACTTGAAACAATTCGTCGTCGAACTCAAAGTCATCTTGGCTGACTCCTGTAACATTAGACGTTTCTATTTCTTTTATGACATTCTCAATATCTTCATCAGTTATTTCTGGGTTTTTTTGACTTGTACTAGGTTTATTATTATTATTATTTGATTTCTTTTTCTTAGTGACCTTTTTCGGTCGTTTGACTTGATCAGGGTGGAGTTTTTTCTTTCTACCTTTATTTCTATTTTGAAATCTTTTATCAACATACTTTCCTTTTTCGTATTTAGGATCTATTTTCTTTTTCTGTTGTCTCTTTATATACACATCTTCCGGGATTTCTATGTCTTCTCTATTTTCATTTAACTTGCCTATTTTTCTCTCTTTATTTTGTTCTATACCTTTCTTAGTTATTTCGAAAAGCTGCTTCATTTTCCGATGGTACTCATGAACAAGATATTCTTTTATTTCCGGGGATTCATTATAAGTTTCATTAGTGATACCGAAAGTTATTTCGTTAGGGGTCATTTTAAGATCTTGATTAAGGGAATTATTATATGCTGTCGTTGCTTGCTCTAACTTATCTTCCTCTTTATCATCTTTGTTTTCTATGTTTATAAGTCTTAAAATTTCTAATAACGAAGAGCTTGCTCGATTAAGCAATCCAAGAGAGTTAGGGTGATTGGGGGTAGTATAATGTAATTCAATATTTAAGTAGTTTAGAAAATCTTTAAACAAGTTATTGTCGAATTCTCTTCCGTTGTCACATGATATTTTTTGGGGTTTTGGAAAATATGCTAAATATTTTTTCAATACTTTCATGCTTTCTATGGCATTATAACTCGTTGCGTAATAAGAAAATATTCTTTTGGAAAAAGTATCTACTATTAAATAAATGTAATAATTACTCATGTGTAAGGTATCAATCATTAAATCTGTAAAGGGTTTCTCAGGTGTGGGAGTAATTTTAAATTTTTGTTTTATAGGTCTTCTATCGTATTTGCCTTTTCCACATGTGTCACATTTGTTTATAATTTCTGTGATATGATCTTTCATATTGGGCCAATAAAATTTGGTTTTCAAAACTAAATATGTTTCATTTATACCTCTGTGGCATGTCTTGGCGATATGATAATCAAGGATAAGTAATTTCTGGTCTTCCGTGTTCTTTACATCTGGCAATAGTTTATAATATCTTTTAATTCTATTTGTGGGAAATTTTTCTCTAATGAGTGATGCAACTTTATTAAATAATGCATTATACCAATTATTTTCACTTTCTATAGAATCTGATATGGGTGAGCAGTATATGCCGTAAGTTATATTTGGTCTTAAGATTTCTAAAAGTTTTTCTTCTATTTCAAAATCTTTTTCATGATAAGGCCAAGTAAATTCAATTGTTGTTCTTTGCTTATTATTGAATATTGTTTCGCGTTGAATTTTCGCGTGTCCCTTTTTTATTATTATTTGATTTTTCTCAACATTTACTGGTCTAGATTTATCATCAACTATTAAGATTCTGTTATCGGAGGATTCTGTGGAGTGCTGCGTTGCTAAAGAAGATATATCATCTTGAATTATTTCTTGGTGTTCACCATTATTATTTTCTTCTATGTTTTCATCATTATTAATTCCTTCTAAGTTTTCATTGTTAGCTTCTTCTTGGGTTTCTTCTATTCCCATTTCTTGTAATAAATCTACGATTTCTTGTGAATAGTTATTAGGAGAATTTTCTGTATGAAAAATATCAAATTCTGGTTCTTTTAATTTCCTTTCTTCAATAGGGTAACGGGATAAATGATCGGCGACTTTATTAGCCTTTCCTTCAATGTATTTTATGTCATATTCGAAATCTTCTAACAATAATTTCCATCTAATTAATCTGGCGTTCTGTGTTTTACACGTTCTTAAATATTCTAAAGGTTTGTGATCTGAATATATGAAAAATTTTCTACCGTATAAGTAGGGTCGAAAATGATTGCAAGCCCAAATAATGGCTAAACATTCCTTTTCCGTTGTTGAGTAATTTTGTTCTGCTTTATTAAGTGTTCTGGATGCAAAACATACAGGGAGTTCTTTTCCATCTTTCTTCTGTGCTAATACTGCACCAATGGCGAAATTACTTGCGTCAGTTGTTAAGAAAAAGTCCTGATTGAAATCTGGAATTTGCAAAATGGGGCTACTACATACAAGTTGTTTCAATTTCTCAAAAGCGTTTTCATATAACTCTGGTTTGATTTCTTTTTGATCTTTTCGAAGACATCTCGTTAATGGGGAAGCTATCTTTGCGTAATTTGATATCATTTTCCTATAGAAACCAGTTAATCCTAAAAAAGCTTTTAATTTCTTTTTCATTTTTAGGGAGTTTAAAATCTTTTACTGCTTTTATCTTTTCTGGATTAGGTTCTATGCCGCGTTCGCTGATAATATGTCCGAGGAATAACAATTCTTTCTTGCAAAATTCTGTCTTATCGAGCTGAATCTTTAAGTTATGTTTTTCTAACTTTTTAAGAGTTTCTTCTAAATGTTTCCAATGATCTTTGTAATTTTCAGAAAAAATTATAATATCGTCCATATAGACTAAAACGTTAATAGAATCTGAAAAAATGATATTCATGGCTCTTTGAAACGTTGCTGGGGCATTACTGAGTCCAAATGGCATGCGAAGGAATTCAAAGTGGCCTTGATCTGTAGAAAATGCTGTTTTTGGGATAGAACTTTCTTCGACTTTTATTTGATGGAAGCCTGAGCAAAGGTCCATTGCTGTAAATATCGTCGCTTTTCCTAATTTGCCTAAAAGGTCTTCAATATTAGGAATGGGGAATTTATCCGGGGTTGTTTCTCGATTTAATTTCCTGTAATCAATCACCATTCGTATTTTTCTTTTTCCTGATGCGTCTGGCTTTTTCGGGACAATCCAAACGGGAGAATTGTAAGGGGAATTGCTGGGTCTTATTATTTTGGATTCTAACATCTTTTTAATTTCTTCCTTAATATTTTCTTTGAATTGGTGGGGATATCTGTAATTTTTCGAATATATCGGGTCTTCGGTTTTTGTTTTAATCTTATGCTCCAATAAATCAGTGGCTGAAAGGGGATCATTTTCAGTCTTAAATACTGATGGATATTTCGATAATAATTTAATTAAATTTGATTTTTCTTGAGGAGGTATATGGTCGGTTCTGATTAGTTGGGGGATTTGTTTTATTATTTCATGGTTTCCTTTTTTATTAGAATCTGTTAATTCTACTTCTTCTTTTTGCAAATAGTATAAAGGTAAATATATGGTTTCGTTAACTTTACTGTCGATTATTATATTTTGATCATAGATGCCAGGTTTAATTTTAATCTTATCATCTTCATAGTCAATAAAATATAGATTTTTATTTTGTTCTACTTTTATCTGATTTTCGCCTTCTTTCAAAACTAATTTTTAAAACTTCGTCTTCCATAATAAAATCAAACTCTGTATAGCGAGTTTTTATTTTGTTGGTTTCGAAATCGATATTAAATTTCATTTCCCTCATTGTCTCATTTCCTAGTAGTATTTCGTAATTGGGACTGAAATTAAATAGATAAAATTTTATTTTTTCGGGGTTTTTAAGAAAATTATTTCTGCAATAAACTGAAATAGATTCCGTGCCAAGTTCTTCTCCGGTTGCTGTTTTTATTGTAAAATTTTCTTTTTCTCTTTCAACATCTGGTGGTACAATGTCTGGTCTTATATAATTCTTCCAAGATCCGGTATCAATAAGCCATTTACGATTCGCGTGGTCTTTAACATAAGGCAGTTGGCTTTTATTCTCTTCTTTTATGTGTTTTGATTGTCTGGCGGGCCTTTCTCTAAAAAAGAATTATTTGGATCTAATTTTTCTAATTTCTCTCTTAATTCTCTGATTTCTTGGTCTTTCGGGTCTTCTTGCTGAATTTGGAAATTAGGCTGTTTCGGTTTATTCCCGAATGCGCTAACTGTTCTCATGGATACAGTTGGATTTTCATCTTTCTTATTATTATTATAATTTTGATTCCGGTATCGACCTGAACCGTTGAAATACCTTTGTTGTTCTTGACGGGGCCATTGTTGGTAATAATTATTATTATTATTATTCTGCCGGTAGTCTTGTGGAGGTTCTTGTTGTCGATATTGATGCTCTTGTCTTTGATTATGTGGGTTATACGGGTTATTGGGATTTTGCCAATTATTAAATCGTTTGTGATGTTTTTTATCGAACTTTTTCTTATGGTCGAAGCCTCTTTTGTAATCATGTTCTCCGGGTCTTCTCATATTTCCCGAATTTATGAGGTCATCGAAGAGTAGATGGTTCTCATTCTGAATTAAATTTCTCAAATCATCTTATGTTCTTAACTTTTCTGCTTTAGTCATAAGATATGTTCTTATGTGAAGGGGCATGTTAGTGTAAAAAAAATAAAGAATACTTTTCTCTAATGCGCTAATAATTGTTTCTCTATTTGGTGTGTTTTCTATCCGATGTTTAGAAATTATTAAAGTGCGGATCTTATCAATTCTTTGAAGGAAATCAAGAGGGTGTTCCTTATGATGTATTTTGTTATTAAATAATTCATGCGATAATTGTTCAATTGAGCGGCTGTCTCTGAAGGTTCTTTCGAGATAATTTAGTAATTCTTCAACACGACTAAATTCGCACGTTGTATTTATATAATCAGCTTCATCCGTAAGTTTTGCTAAAAGTTTACTTAATAATCTTTGTTCGTTTAGTTCCTTAAACGAGTTGTCCGGTTTACACACGATTTGGTAAACTTGTCTACAAACTGTCACGAATTTTAACAGATTGTGTGGATTTCCATTAAAATTAGGGATATGATCGTAGTCTGCCGATTTAATTTGAAAGCTTGCCATATTTGTAGTTAATGTTAAATTATTTACTCGCAGGATTAAAGTAAAATAGTAAAGGAAATTAACTTACAAAAATTGAGTACGCTGTCAAAATAATCTTCGACGGGGTGTGAAGATCTGTCCTTGAGCTGGATACCTGACGACAGTGAAGTCCGGCCAAGGTTGAGTGCAGATAAGAGACTTTGCCTGCGTTGCGAGATGCTCGGGGTGAGTGAACTCGTCCAGAATCTGAAGATCTCGAAGTTGGTAGTCCTCGGTAGGTAAGCCAAAATCTTGAGTCTTCACAGGTGAGGAATCCTAGGCGGTAGTCCTAATTCTGGATTTGCGGAAAAAGTTCGGATCTGCGGAAACTCGGTTCTTAAAACTGCGATAAAAATATGCAGCCCCACGTTGGGCGCCAATTTTGGTGTTCGTGCTCGTTATTGAAAAAAAAATATTTTATTTATTCAAAAGTTACAAAATATCGATAATAACACTTTAAAAGACAATAATGACAATCTTGATAATAACAATATGGCTATACTAGATCTGACATAGATTACGTACCGTAATTACTGCGAGGACTTGAAGAGAGAGAGTGATCCCTGGGAGAAGGGACAGGGTATATAAAGGTTAATAGGACTGCTGAATAAGATTCAAGGAATATGGTGTGATCTGCAGGTGCACTATGGCCTCATGGTGGCGTGACTATGTATATTCAATAATGAGTCTTACCTGTCTCAGCAATATCCATTGCTTAATAAAAGCAAAAAGACTTTGCGATAAACACACCTTGAACATTATAAATGGCCACCGAATAAACATAACCCCACTGCCGGTTATTAGGTACTTGTGCGACCAGGAATGATACACTCATTTACTATTTATTTATAAACACGGTATGGCGGGAAATATTAGTATTAATGGTCTTAACAACTAATAATAAAAAGTTCAAGTACTCGAAAATTTCAAACTTTTGATTTGAATTTTGTCCACCTCAAATGCTGATTTTGTCTAGAAAGGTTTGTGTGTGTGGTAACTCCCGGGTGGAAAAGAAAAGTCATATAAAACTGAAATTTCATATTTAAGATAACTATATGCCCGAGATGTTACAAAACCTTTTTCATCAAAATGGACTTACCAGACGAGCCACCTTATACCATGCATTCGGCACCTTTTTATGATTTTCTCACAAAAAGGGTCCGACGATTTTGATTAAACTCGCTATATCAATGTAAAATTAAATGGGCTTTAATGTAGGTTTCATTCTGATTAAAATGGTCTGACGGGGCTTAAATGCCGATATTTTAAATTTTCTTCGCCTAAAGTACCTTTAATTTTTTTGATTCTATAAAAATAACTATATTATCTTGTTACCATTGATGAAAAACAGGTAAATATATAAATTGAATGAATTCGATCCCAATTAAAGGAGAAAATAGAAAAAAATATGTTTTTAATGCAATTTTTAGTTTTTGAACATAAGAACAGTAATATAGATGTATAATATACCGTTGGAAACCTAAAGATTTTAGAAAAAATATTATCTCATACACAAGCTTTTAAAAGTTAATATAAAGTGATGAAAAGCCGATAAAACTAACTGATTATTTTAGATGAAAATATAATAGATTCTTTAATAAAACGCATGTTTCTATTGAAATTCCATTTAATTAATTCTTTAATGGTTTCAAACATTTTTATCTTTTACTGAATTTGAAAATTCTTTAATCGATTCTAAAAATGGAGTCAAGTGAAAGTTGTGTGTTGCCCGCACCAGATTTTTTCTTGTTATCATTGAACCTAAATCCTTAAATTTCTCTAGGTTTGTCAAAAGTATGTCCTGATATATCAATATCACTAAGATCGTCACCGTCTCTGCTACTAATCATATATTTTGTCTTATCGGTGTTTATTTCGAGTCCTATTTCTTTACCGGTTTTTATTAACGCACTTGTATTTAGTTGTATAGTTTCTGTGTCTTCCCTTTGCAGTACCAAATCATCGGCGTATATCAGAACCGGAATATTATCACCCAGATTTAAACCTTTCTTGGTTCACGTCACCTTTTTTTTTTTTTTTACCTTAATGAAGTATATTAGGTAGGCGTGGACTTGTTACAAAAATCACTCTCACATTGCACACGTACATCCAATTTTGTGTGGTATTTGATTGTAAATGGTTAGCTTACAATATAATAATTTATTAAAATCGCGATCACTAAATCCTTAGTCCATTTTTATAGACCGATTTAGTCCACCTGCAATAGAACCAAAAGCGACTAACAGTAACATATAACAGTTGCATACACGTTAAAATATACAAATTAAAATATATTATATTAATATTAAAATATATATTTTATATATAAAATATATATATGTATATAATATAAAATATATTATATTAAAATATACATTAAAATTAAGACGATTTGCAATTGGTGCTGTATCCATTTTGAGAAATATTCAGTACGAACAAATGGGCTTGTTTATTTTTGCATTGAAATCTAGAATTGTTTATATAAACTAAATATGAATATTTAAATCTTAGATGCAATATAAACAAAATAAGGTTAATCGCTCAACTAAGACTGGCAGGCGAGAAATCACAGAGGATAACAGTGAATGGATTATACTATAAATTTGAACCCAACATGTCTTGCCCTCTATGTAATACCGATGGTTATGGTAATATTCAACATTTTCTAATATCGTGTCCAGTTTTAGATCCACTCAGAAGATTCTATTTATTTAAGTATGTTATGAAAAATTTTAATTTAGAACACTTGTTAACAATTACCACATATAGGAAGTTGAACGATTTATTTTTGTTTCAATAGAAGCTTTAAAGATAAGAAGTTTTGTTACAAACGACTAGTACAAAATTTATATGCATTTGTTATGTCATTACTTTTTGTTTATATAAATTTGTTATCAAGATATGTACTATTTAAAACTGTTTTTGTTCGGTTTTCTTGAGTTTCTTAAGTTTATTATTATTTAAAGAATCTTTGTTTATTATTTAATCAAGATTTGTATTCTTAGTTATTTTGTTAATTGTTATTTATTTTTTCTTATAATGTCGTTTCTGAAGTAGTTAGCTCAACTCTTATTTCAATATTTATAATATTTCCTTACTAAATGTAAAAAATGATTTTGTCTAAATGAAATAGAGGCCAAACCTCTTGCTAAAAGATGTAAATCTTAAAAGCAATAAACAAATTATTATTATTATTATTATATATTATATCTATTATAGAGGGGTCCGCGAAAAAAATTTTGTTGGACACCTCTGGTCTAGTTGATAGAGCACTAGGCTACTGTTCTACGGGGACAGGTTCGAATCTTGGCTGTAGTGAAATAATTATTTATCCCGTTATTTCATTTGTTGGGTCACTATAGGATTGGAACGTTCTCCTCGGACGCAGCCAGCTTAATCCAAGACACCTTCATGGGTTGTACTGTTACACATTAACACATCAAGTAAAATTTCATGTTTTATTTTTAAAATACATTCACATTCTGGCCCTCAGGACTACTGTAACAACTCCGTAAATTCCTTCCTCCAACATACTTCATCATCATCCAGTCCTAGTTCTCTGATAGATCCTTCAAAATTATTCACAAGGCAGTATCCTACAGCTGATATCCCAACCATCCTAACACCTTTCTACGGATGCTGATGAAACTTGCGTGCTATCAGTTGATAACGATCCTACTATTGCCTCTCAGACTCTCCAATCCCAGATTAGAGACCTTGATGTATGGTTTCAGAATTGGAGAATTAAAATTAATTCCAACAGATCCTACCAATCGTCGTAAGCCAAGGACATCCTGCCCTATAGTATTCGTTAATAATTTTCCGCTTGTCCCGGTTGAACAGATCCGTTATCCAGGACTCCCACTTGACAAACGTCTTACATGGAATCCGCATACAAGACTGAAAAGACAAGAAATTGCTCGCCACTTTCTCTAACCTTTCACTTAACTACAAAAGACCCATTTATATGACTATCATAAGGCCTATCTGGACTGACGGAGTTGAGCTTTGGGGCTCTACTAAAACATCAAATTGTCCCCTCATCCAGTCGTTACAATCCGAATACCTCAACGCTTCCTGACATCGTCGCTTCATCTTCTATTCCTGGTAATACTCCGAGATGTCTGAAAATAAGATGCCGTGGAACCTTATAACTTAAAACATTTTTTAAGTTATAAGGTCGCCCATCGCCCATTTCTTTCTCCCTCTTTCCATACTCATATCTTTCTCCGTTACACATCCTGACATATAATTCTTAGTTTAATATTACATTATTTTAAAATTTAAAATTATTTTTTATTCATACTGTTTCTCTTTTGTAATGACTATGTTCTTTTTATAAATTACCTATACTCTTAACTATGTTTTTAATATATTACCGTCATATATCACTTCAAAATTGTTAATATTTAAAATTTTAATTGTTCACATATTTTTCCTTTGTCATTTGTTTCATTTGCTTAGTCTCTCTTTATATATTCCTATTACAATATTATCATCTTAATTTTGTTTACTTCCATACTTTATAACTATTATCTTAATTTTGTTTATTTCCATACTTCATAACTGTCATCTTATTATCATTTTACATTTAATTTTATTTATGTTCCCATATTTTATTACTGTCATATTATTATTATATACCTAACACATTATTGAGTCTATAATTACATTGGTTGTTATCTTGTTTCTTTTAGCCCTGATGAAGGCCCACATTGTAGGCCGAAACGTCGGCACTTAATTAAAATAGCACTTATTTTAAATGTGTGTATCTAATTTATGACCGCACCTCCAATTATCTTCCTCATCTAATACATTTTTTGGTATATTACTAATGGAGGTTTCTCTGCGTGTCTTTTTTCCATGTTCTAATCACATTCACTAGATGTAGATATATATTATACAGTTGTTATATATTATAGTTTTATTATTAATTATATTAATTTATAAAAATCTTAATAAAAAAAAAAAGAAAAAACGTATCTCACTCGATTATAAGTGAAGAAGCGTTTAATAAAGAAGTAGGACTGAAAGCGAAACTTGGTTGAATATTCCGAACGGTTGAATATACTCTACCCTCAACACTTCATTTATCCCTGGACTTGATAGCTCTCTGTTTGCTCAACACTTGAGCTGTATCTTTGCTGGAGTTCTGAGGACTATCTCTGCATTTCGTAGTGAAAATGGCATTCAGCTCTCCATTAAACGTTTTACCGGATTTAGGGGTTAATACTCTCATTTACTGAACCATATGAATATGAAATATCTTTTTATTAATTTTTTACTTTCACTTACTATATATAGTAAGGGGAAGTATTGCGATCGTGAAAATTTTCGAATTCCAGTTTTCAACGGAAATACACTTTTTAGGGTCCCCTGAGTCCAAATAGCCAAGTCCCGCAAAAAGGTCTGTGTGTGTGTGGTAACTCCCGGGCGGAAACGGTAAGTCCTATGAAACTGAAATTTCATATTTAAGACAAATATACGCCCGAGACGTGACAAAACTTTTTTCATCAAAATGAGTCTACCAGAAGAGGCACTTTATACCATGCATTTTGCACCTTTTTTCAATTTTCTCAAAAACGGTTCCGACGATTTTGATTAAACTCGCTATATCGATGTAAAATTTAATTGGGTTTAATATCATGTAGGTTTTATTTAGATAAAAATGGTCTGACAGGGATTAAATGCCGATATTTTAAATTTTCTTCCCCTAAAGTACCTTTAATTTTGTAGGTTCAATAATAATAACTAGATTATCTTGTTAACGCCGATGAAAAACTGGTAAATATATAAATTGAATAAATTCGAAACCCAACTAAAGGAGAAAACAGAAAAAATATTTTTTTTAATGCAATTTTTCGTTTTTGAACATAAGAGCAGTAATATACATGTATGATATACCGTTGGAAAGCTAAAAATTTTAGAAAAAAATATCATCTCATACACAAGCTTTTAAAAGTTATTGGAGAGTGATGAAAAGAAGATAAAACTTACTGATTATTTTAGATAATAATATAATTGATTTATTAATCAAACACATGTTTCTATATAAATTCAATTTGATTAATTCCTTAATAATTTTAGGTATTTGTATCTCTAACTGTATTTGAAAATTCTTTCATTGATTTTAAAAATGGAGGTAAGTGAAAGTCGTGTGTTGCCCGCACCAGATTTTTCTTTCACTAGAGGTATTATTACTCTATTTATTGATTGAAGTTTGCGGCAAATACTTTTTCCCTGAAAATCAGACCCCTTAGTTCTCTCAAACCGCGCAGAAACAAGATCCTGTCTTTCCAACGTTTATACCCCTTCCTACAGAACAAAAGAATTAACGCTCATTTCTAGCCCGATCCACTACTCCATGGAATACCCTCCCATCAAACATCGGCCATACTCTCTCCATCCAGATATAGATCCTATATTATATCAAATCTAATGTTAGTCTCAGAATGAGGTTTTTTTTTCTTTCTACTTTTCTTCAATAGGGGTACTCACTACGTTTGCTATAGCATGCTATTTGTGTTATTTTGCTAAACCCGTCGAGTTTCTACAGTTATTTCCTGTATAAAATTGATGGATTTAGCACAATAACACAAATAGCACGCTATAGCAAACGTAGTGAGTACCCCTAATGTGTTATTGATGGTATTTCGTGGATTTAAACCATCTTTAAAACATTTTTACTTTCACTCCCCTTCGTATGAAATATTTGGCAAGGGAAAGTATTGCGATCGTTTTGGAATTTTCGGATTCCAGTTTTCACAGGAAATATACGTTTTAGGGTCCCCTGAATCCAAATTACCAAGTCACGCGAAATCATAATTAATGATATTATAGAACTTTTTAATAAGTGATATTTGATGTTATTATCCGAATTTATTACTATAAAATATGTCTTTCCCCTCTCCCGCTACTTTCGTAAACTCTCACAATACCTCACTCTCACGAATTTTCACCTACTTCTTCTCTCAATGTGCAGCGCTGCCTTAATTTAAAAAATCTGGTGCGGGCAACACACGACTTTCACTTACCTCGATTTTTAAAATCAATGAAAGAATTTTCAAATACAGTTAGAGATAAGAATACGTGAAACTATTAAGGAATTAATCAAATTATATTTCTATAGAAACATGTGTTTCATTAAAAAATCTATTACATTATTATCTAAAATAATCAGATAGTTTTATGTTCATTTCATCACTCTCTATTAACTTTTAAAAGCTTGTGTATGAGATGACATTTTTTCTAAAATCTTTAGCTTTAAAACGGTATATCATACATGTATATTACTGCTCTTATGTTCAAAAACGAAAAATTGCATTAAAAAGTATTTTTTCTATTTTCTCCTTTAGTTGGGTATCGGATTTATTCATTATTATATCATATCTATATATTATATTTTTATATTCATATATTATATCATTATTATCGGCATTTAAGCCCTGTCAGACCATTTTTATCCAAATAAAACCTACATGATATTAAAGCCCATTAAATTTTACATCGATATAGCGAGTTTAATCAAAATCGTCGGAACCGTTTTTGAGAAAATCGAAAAAAGGTGCAAAATGCATGGTATAAAGTGCCTCTTCTGGTAAGCTCATTTTGATGAAAAAGGTTATGTCACGTCTCAGGCGTATATTTGTCTTAAATATGAAATTTCAGTTTCATAGGACTTACCGTTTCCGCCCGGGAGTTAACACACACACACACACACACACACACAGACCTTTTTGCGGGACTTGGTTTTTTGGACTCAGGGGACCCTAAAACGTGTATTTCCGTTGAAAACTGGAATTCGAAAATTTTCACGATCGCAATACTTCCCCTTACTATATATAGTAAGTGAAAGTAAAAAGTGACAAGCTTATAGCACCTAGTTATCAAAAAAGGCGCTAGATAGAGTGACAATTCTTACCGGTTTTAAGCGCTAGTGTAAGATCCTTATCCTAATTAAACCTGGATATGCGAAATTGAGGACCCTCACTCTCATAACGTCAGATTAACTACAGTACCATAAAAGTAAACAAATAGTTAATAAAAATAACTATACCTATATTATCTCATCTGAAAGATATAAATTAATTTCAAAGAGCGAATAAAGCTTCAAAATTGTGTGACGTACTCACTAGATTATCATGAGTATGCTTGAAGTTGGCCTTTGATGGTAACCTGTTGCTCCTAACAGTAATTTGTGCTTTGTTTGAAATAACTTTGTCTTGTCAAATTAGCCTTAATTCTGATATTAAGTTGGAGAGAAATTTGAAATTAGTTTTGAGAACATCATCACGCGAATTAGTCCTTCCATTAGCTTTGTTAATTTAGAAATCGGAGCTCCATCGTAAGTTGTGGCTTAGCTTCAACCACATCTCAAACTTCAAAACTTTTTTATTATTATAATAATAACAATTTTTATTGAGAAAATTTTACAATCTGTCCCAATTTGGACATTAATAGTATTGCTGAATGATATCAAACATACTACATTCATACAATATTTACACAACATAAAATTACAATAAAATATATACACAATAATGAATCAATACAAAAGTCAATAATTCACTTATACCTATATACACATACACACACTCATACATACATCACATTGAGTGGAGAATCTAGCCAGTGCTAGAACTCCAATATATTTACAAAAGGTCGCGGGGCCACTGCCGTTTCAACCTTCTAGGTGGGTTGTATGGATGAGTGGAGCTGGATAGGGATTGAGCTAAAGGATTAGGATGATGAATGAGGTTCTGGTGGAATTTGGAAAATTTGGATGGAATTAGGTCTGAAATAAATGGAACATTAAGGTCGTGGTGCAAGGTATAATTGGAGACATAATAAGGAGCATTTACTATTGTACGGAGGACTTTGGATTGAAAGGATTGAATGCGTTTGATGTTAGAACGTTTAGCTGTCCCCCACAGTTCAAGTCCGTAGGTCCAGATGGGCTTCAGTATTGTCTTGTAGATTAATAATTTGTTTTCAACTGTAAGTTCAGATTTTCTGTTGAGTAGTCGGTATAACTGTCCGAATCGTCGGTTGAGTTCTTGTCTTTTAAGTCTTGTATGTGGGTTCCAAGTCAATCTTTTGTCTAACAGTAAGCCAAGATACCGGACTGTATCTGAGAGAGGAATCGGTAATGAGTTGAAATAAACTGGCGGACAGGATTTTCGTCTAAGAGTAAAGGTTATGTGTTTACATTTGGCTTCGTTCACCTTTACACGCCAGTTATTACACCAGTGTTCGATAAGGAAAAGGTGTCTCTGAAGGTTTAAGGATGCTGTTTCAGGATTGGAACTGGATGATAGGATGGCGGTGTCGTCTGCAAAAGTTGCCAGAAAGGTATCAGGATGTGTAGGAATATCAGCAGTGTAAAGGATGTAGAGGATGGGTCCCAAGACGCTGCCTTGAGGAACACCGGCCTCAACGGGATAAAGGTTAGAAAATTCTTCACCACAGCGAACTCGGAAGGAACGGTTCGAGAGATAGGATCGGAGAATGAGGTATAGGGACTGGGGTAAATGGGTTTTCAGCTTGAAGAGTAATCCAGTGTGCCATACCCGGTCAAAAGCTTGCGCAATGTCCAGAAACGCACCAGAACAATACTCTTTGCATTCAAGAGCTGAGGAAATATGGTCTACAACTCGGAGCCCCTGTTGAACTGTGGAATGCTGAGGACGGAATCCAAACTGATGGGAAGGAAGATTTTGAGATTCTAATATGGGTAGGATACGTTTTAGAAGAAGCCTTTCGAAGATTTTTGAGAGGATGGGGAGTAGACTAATAGGCCTGTAGGATGAAGTGTTGTTGGAAGGTTTACCTGGTTTTAAAAAAAGGATGATGGTGGAATGTTTCCATAACAGAGGAAAATAGGTGGTGTGGAGGATGCAGTTATAAATATAAGTAAGGAATATAATAGCTTTCTGCGGAAGTTGTCGGAGGATCTGGGGAGTAAGGAGATCGTGTCCAGGAGATTTACGGAGAGTCAGTTTTTGGAGAAGATATTTGACCTCAGAGGGATTAATAGCTTTAGGAGGTAGGGAAAGTGGAATCGGTGACATAAGAAAGTCTTGCACTTTTGCGGTGTGATTGATGTGGGATTCCGGGTGAGGAGTGAATACTTTGGAGAGGTGTGTGGCGAATTCCTCGGCTTTATCTTCATCAGACGCAGCCCAGGAGTCATCACCACGTCGGAGAGGATGGGAAACATGATGGTATTTTAGGATCTTTTTCGTGACATTCCACAGGGAATTATCACGAGCTGATAGAGAGGAGAGGTAGGAATTAAAGGACTGGGAACGGAAGTTCGCCAACTCCCTCTTCAATTGTCTACAATAGAAGTTATAGGAGCGGCGATCTGTTGGGTGTCGGGTGCGCTGCCATAATGATCTTGCTCGGCGTTTGGTGTGGATAAGGTCTATAATAGGTTGTGGAAAATGATTTTGGTCTGGATTTATATTGGAGTGTTTAGGAGAGGAAGCAGTCCAGACAGCTTGTTGGATGGCGGTGGTAAAGGAATAGACGGAATTATCTAGGTCATCTTGGGTTTTGAGGGTTACTCTGAGGTCAATATTATCGGTCAGGATTTGGCGGAAAAGGTTCCAGTTGACAGGGCCTCGGATGAATGATGGTGGAATGGGTTTTGGAATTGGAGTGAGAGATACTTTTAGGATCAGTGGACTATGGTCTGAGGATAGTTCATCAAGGCGAGTTAAAGACAAGTTGAGAGAGCCTAATCCGCTGTGGATAAAGAAGTCGAGGATGTCAGGATTGCGGTTAGGATCGGTTGGCCAGTAGGTAGGGGAGTCAGGAGGCAGGATATTAAAATTTTGGGAGTTGAGTGCAGACAGCAAATTTCGTCCCCGAGAATTCGTGGTTCTGGAACCCCACTGCTGATGCTTGGCGTTTAAGTCTGCACCCAGAATGAAACGATTTCCTAAGGAATCCAGGAAGGATACAAATTCCGAATTGGAAATGGAATGTTTAGGAGGGCAATATGCAGATGTGAGGGTTACCGGAAAGGAAAAAGTCTTGATTACTATGGATGTGGCTTGTAGGAAATCATAGGTGGGAAGTGGGAGTAAATGATGAGAGAGGGATTGGTGGACAATGATAGCAGAACCGGCATGGGCTTTACCGTCTGGGTGGTCAGTACGGTATGTCATGTATTGCGGTATTTTGAAGTACTGTTTAGTCGTTAGTCTTGTTTCAGTTATAAGTGCAACATCGATTGTTTTGTCTTGCAACAACGCTGTCAGTTCGTCAGTATGATTTCTAACACCATTCGCATTCCAAAGGAGAATGGATAAGGAGTTAGGTGAAGTCATTTAAGGATTTTTCAAGGCAGGGATTAAATTTGATACTAGATTTGTCAGGAGTGATATAAGCGGCATAACAAGAGATTTCATTTCGGAGATAAACGATGTCATTAGGATGGTAAGATCTGTGACGTTTGATGGTGAAGGGATATGAGGAATTTGATGTTGAGGAGTTTTTTGAAATTAGGTAAACTTTGAGGGATAGATTCTTGTACAATAGATTGAGAATGTTGAGGAAAATGTTGTTCCGGCAGTGCCTCGACTTCATGATTCTGGTTACCACCTCCAAGCAAGTGGGCAAATGACACGTTAGAATTTACAAGTTTTGATGGTTCTCTTCTGCTTCTGGTTGGTACAGCTGTTTCATTCGGATCCTGAGGTTTTTGGTATCTGGTTCTGAGTTTCTTGTAGATTTCACATCCCTTGTAGTTAGCCGGGTGGTCCTTGAGGCACAGAGCACATACAGCGGGTGCTGATCTTGATCTTGTACATTGTTCTGTTTTATGCTGTTCACCGCATTTCACACAGCGTGGTATGTGATGGCAATAACTTTTGGTATGACCATATGCCTGACAGTTATGGCACTGGACTATTTCTTTCTTTGTGTAAGGTTTTTCAACTTTTACACGGGTATAGTACAGTCTGCTGAGGTCATAGATTTTTTCGACTCCTGCTGATGGTTCCAAGTCCACGAAGAATAGAGGCAGTGGACTTTTATCTTTTAGAACGTTGGTGACTTGCCTCACTTGGAATCCTAATTCTGTCAGTTCTTCTTTGATTGCTTCAACGGGTGTTGAGGAATGTAGGTTTCTGATTACGACCCTTAGTGCTCTCTCTTGGCGCAGCTGATAAGTATGAAAGTCAGCTTTGGTCTCAGTCAGATATTTTACAATCTTTCTGTAGGTTTCAGCAGTAGTCGGAGATATTTTAGTATCATTGGTTCTACTTATACAATAATAACTATTAGGATCTGTTACTTTGTTTAAATGCGCACACATCAGTTTAAAATTTTTAATATTTTTAACAAATATTGGTGGAGGTAGTGGTTCTCTGGGTATAGGAGAAGATTCCATGGTTTCTTTTTCATTTTGGAGGATCTGAAATGGATTCGGTGTAAAAAACGGAGATTCATCAGTTATTCCTTGTGATGATGTGCTGGGCTGTGGTTCAGAACCTAATGAGGTAGCTGACGCGGTCGCTGGTGGAATCATTTTTTTATTTTGTTCACGGCGGGGTCTCTGTTTTGTGGGAGACGAGTTAGAACCTGCAGATCTAGATCTTTTACTTGCAGACTTTGAGGACATGACTTGATGAAAATATCTCATTGATTAAGAAAATAATAATAATAAATAAATAATGAGATAAGAATTAAAGATAAAAGAAAGATAATTAAAAGAAAAGCAAGCCCGAGCTTGCCGAGCTAGCGGCAATCAGCTGATCAGTGACCCTTCTTTCACTTTTTCGTGATTGTACAAAGTAAATTATAACTTTGCTTACCGAAACTTCTCCAATATTCACTGCCGTAATATTCCTTAGGTCTAGTGATGTTCTCCAGACTGAATTCTAGCGAATTCCTACTGAAAAAAGCAAAAATCTGAGAGACGATGTAACGTATGACTGTTATCATCGAGCGCATCAGCTGATCACCCTTCAAAACTAGCATTTATTATCAAGGAGGACTTGAAAATAGCTTTTTGATGTGGTTCTTGTACCACAACGTGGTAACTTCACCGAAACGTAATTCTAAGTGGTGTGAAGTATTTGGCCGTCAATGGCAAAGCACTATTGGAGTTCTCGATTAAAATGACTCCTGGATAACGTACTAGAAGTAGGTGGGTGTGATTTTTAAGATGATCAAAGTCATTTTCTAAATTATGGACAGTTAAACATTACTTAAATGAAGAAGATATGGAAAATTTACAATTATCAAGGTATATTAAACACTTGAACCTTTGTTCTGTGCCCTAATAAATATCCAATTATTTATTGTTATTCACAAATTATAATAAACTAGACTGATGATCCAAATTAGTGATAATGATTTCTGTAAAGTGCAAGGTACAAACGTAAATTAATATTAATAAATTTGCAATACAAGAAAGAAAAACGATGCAAATTATCACGCAATGGTTTTATTATTTCCAATTTACTACATTAGGGTATAACTATAACCATTAACTATATCCACTATCAGAAAAATAAAATACTGCACAAAATATTTCATGCAATGTTTAGGCTGTTTTTATTTTTAATACTTCAAGTAAGGCTTAATACCTTAATCAAAAAACGCTGCAAATTATTACACAATGGTTTATTATTTCCAATTTACTATATTAGGGTATAACTGTTGGCATAGTTGTTTATAGGCAATTAACTAATATAAAAAGCAATAAATATTTAAAGGGAAATGGAATATCATCGCTGCTAATTTCAAAACACTATATCTCTGCTCGTTCTAAACCAATTTAATGGTTATTTTTTAATTTGTAGAAGTATATATTTTTTTTTATTTAGTGCTTTAGACTCGATACTTTTTTTTCTCTTTCTTCAAAAATAACTGTGCTATGGGCATATTTATGGGTAAAATTTCATTTTTTTAAATTCTAATTATTTTTTTTGGTTAATTTTTCCTCCATCTTCGAAAATAATATGTGTATATAACAGAGTATATATACACTCTGGGCAATATTTTATGTTTTCCCTTTTTTTATTTTAGTTTACCGCTCTTTACTGATTCTAAAACTCTATACATATTTTTCTCTATCTCCAAAATAACTGAGTTAAGCGCGTATTTATGGGTAAAATTTCAAAAAAAAAAAATTTTCTTTTTTTACTTTCACTTACTATATATAGTAAGGGGAAGTATTGCGATCGTGAAAATTTTCGAATTCCAGTTTTCAACGGAAATACATGTTTTAGGGTCCTCTGAGTCCAAATAACCAAGTCCCGCAAAAAGGTTTGTGTTTGTGTGTCTGTGTGTGTGTGTGTCTGTGTGTGTGTGGTAACTCCCGGGCGGAAACGGTAAGTCCTATGAAACTGAAATTTCATATTTAAGACAACTATACGCCCGAGACGTGACATAACCTTTTTCATCAAAATGAGCTTACCAGAAGAGGCACTTTATTCCATGCATTTTGCACCTTTTTAAGATTTTCTCAAAAACGGTTCCGACGATTTTGATTAAACTCGCTATATCGATGTAAAATTTAATGGGATTCAATATCATGTAGGTTTTATTTGGATAAAAATGGTCTGACAGGGCTTAAATGCCGATATTTTAAATTGTCTTCTCTAAAGTACCTTTAATTCTGTAGATTCAATAATAATAACTAGATTATCTTGTTAACGCTGATGAAAAACAGGTAAATATATAAATTGAATAAATTCGATACCCAACTAAAGGAGAAAACAGAAAAAAAAAAATTTTTAATGCAATTTTTCGTTTTTGAACATAAGAGCAGTAATATACATGTATGATATACCGTTGGAAAGCTAAAGATTTTAGAAAAAATATCATCTCATACACAAGCTTTTAGAAGTTAATGGAGAGTGATGAAAAGAAGATAAAACTAACTGATTATTTAAGATAATAATATAATAGATTTTTTAATAAAACACATGTTTCTACATAAATTCAATTTGATTAATTTCTTAATAATTTCACGTATTTTTATCTCTAACTGTATTTGAAAATTCTTTCATTAATTTTAAAAATGGAGGTAAGTGAAAGTCGTGTGTTGCCCGCACCAGATTTTTTTATGATCATTCGCGTTTTTTTTTTTGGTTAAAATACGCAATTAATTTTTTTCATCTTCAAAAATAACTTAGTCATGAAATTAAATCACTTTTGATCAGCCGCCATTCAATTAGCTGATATCAACGTTTAGGAGTTAGGATCATCGTTGAATGGACTAGTATTTTTGTGGCGAATAACAAAAAAAAATTGGTCCAGAAGTTTCGGAGAAATGCCGCGGACGCAGACGAATGATTTTTTTTAACATTCGCTATTTGAGTTCTACGTATTTTTAAACGTAATTTCTAAAAATTTTAGAGGGAGTAATTATTTTTTTCTTTTTTGTCCATTATAAAGGTTCATTATTGAAAGCTGGAGGCTTTTTGTTTGATTAATTTTAGATCTTAAAGTTTTTATTTAATTTAACTTGTACCTAACTTGTATTGGACAAGGAGAAAACTTAGGTGTCGTGGAAGGAAACTAGTTTAAAGTGATAAATAAATAAAGAGTGGAAGTAGAATAATAAAGTTTCTCTTCAACTTCTTTTAGCGATTCTAGGACTGTCTTACATAGAGGGAATAAAGTACAACTGTATTGTATGCTTTTAGCACATAAACTAACCATCGGCACCATTTCAAAAAATAATTTAAGTAAGAAGGCCACGACAACAACTTCTTTTTAGTCTCCACGAAAAATTATCTGGAATACATAGAAATGAAAGATTACTCACAAGCTGGTTTGTGTGACAGATATTTTAGAATTTAGGGAGGTATATACAAGTATCTTACATGGAACCCGCATACAAGACTGAAAAGACAAGAAACTGCTCACCACTTTCAGTCACTTCAACACTTACTAGACAGACGCTCTAACCTTTCACTTAACTACAAAAGATTTATTTACATGACCACCATAAGGCCTATCTGGAGTTGAGCTTTGAGGCTCTACTAAACCATCAAATTCTTCCCGTATTCAATCCTTACAATCCGAATACCTCAACGCTTCCTGACATCGTTGCTTCATCTTCTATTCCTGGTAATACTCCGAGGCGTCTGAAAAGAAAATTCCGCGAGACCTTCTTACTTTAAATATTTTTTGGTATACTACTAATGGTTGTTTCTCTACATGTATTTTTTCATATTCTACTCACATTCACTAGATGTAGATATATATTATACAGTTGTTATTATACAGCAACTAATAGGGTTTTGAGAACTTACTGCATGATTTTATCAGCAACAAATTATACAGTAGTATACAGGATTGTTCGAATGATTTTGGATTGCAATGATTAGATGCAAGAGGATTCAGTTTAGTAGAGCCTTAAAGCTCAACCCTATATTTCCAAATATGCCTACTATGGCATTATAAATGAGATTTCTGTAGTATATTAGAAGTTTTGAGCGTTTGTTAAGTGTGTGTTTTAGTGATTGACATCTCTGGGCATAGAATCTCCGTGTAATTATTTTCTCAAAAAAGTCCTCAAATCTTTAGTATATGGTATACCAGCTGCGGGTTCCCCATAAATAGATAACAAATATTAAAATATGAAACGAAAATGTTTTTAATGCTTTAATAATATCCTTCAGACGGGATAGGAAGATGTCCGTAAGACAGGCTGAGAAGGACCCTCAGGATAATTCCGTTACTAGGATCATTCGATTGCCTCCAAATTAGATCCCTCTCCCTCATTCTTTTAAAATCCTAATCGCCCCTTCACTGAGTTGTGGAAACTAATTCTTTTATCTCCTCCATTCTTCTGCTTTATTACATTAACATTCTGTTCGTTAGAAATGCAGGCGTTTATCGAGTTCGTTTTGCGGAATGGTATACCACCTGCGCCTTTAGCAATCAGTATTATATTTTAAACTTTTTTTTTTCATTTCTGTGGTTAGTTAATCTTGTTTATTGCTACTTAATGGATATAATTAAAACTTCAAATGAATACAGACTTATATATTAGACGAAATATATAATTAGAGGTAGAAACGATGTTGTTTCTGTGATATGATTTTTTTTTTTTTTTTTAAAACAATTCTTTATTGAACAATATTACAATCTGTCCAATTTAGGACATTTTTTATAGGGGTAAAGTGCAACATTCATACTGCATTCACACGATATATACAAAATAATAAATTTATATAATAATAATATATATATACAAATATAATTAAATATATACAAAACAAAATCAATAAAAA
Organism: Piezodorus guildinii; assembly: GCA_023052935.1. Lineage (NCBI taxonomy): Eukaryota > Metazoa > Arthropoda > Insecta > Hemiptera > Pentatomidae > Piezodorus > Piezodorus guildinii. Next base: position 144,181,659 of record CM041296.1, on the reverse strand, counting down.
TATATACAAAAGTCACTCATACCTATATACAATTCACAAGCATACAGCACGTGAGTGGAGAATCTAGCCAATGCTAGAACTCCAATATACATTTTACAAGAGGTCTCGAGGCCACTGCCGTTTCAACCTTCTAGGGGGGTGGTAAGGATGTGTGGAGCTGGATAAGGATTGAGCTAGGGGATTAGGGTAATGGATAAGGTTCTGATGGAATTTAGAGAATTTTAATGGTATAAGGTCTAAAATAAATGGAATATTTAGGTCGCGGTGTAAGGTATGGTTGGATACATAATAAGGAGCATTAACTATTGTTCGGAGGACTTTTGATTGGAAAGATTAAATGCGTTTGATGTTGGAAAATTTGGCTGTCCCCCACAGTTCAAGTCCGTAGGTCCAGATAGGTTTCAGTACTGTCTTGTATATTAGCAGTTTGTTCTCGATAGATAATTTAGAATTTCTGTTCAGTAGTCTGTATAATTGTCCAAATCGTCGATTAAGTTCTTGTCGTTTAAGTCTAGTATGCGGGTTCCATGTTAGTCTTTTGTCCAGAAGGAAGCCAAGATACCGGACTGTGTCGGAGAAAGGAAGAGGAACGGAGTTAAAGAGAACTGGAGGGCAGGATTGTCTTCGAAGGGTAAAGGTGACATGTCTGCATTTGGATTGGTTGACTTTGATTCGCCAGTTGTTACACCAGTCTTCAATTTGAGAAAGGTGTGTTTGGAGGCCTGTAGATGCAATTTCGGGATCTAAGTGAGGTGATATGATTAAGAGAAGTAATAAAGGTTACACTACATCGAATGACGGAGAAGGTTTCTTTTTATTTTCAAAATAAATAATCATCTCTGTTGTTAGTTATAATAAATAATATATAAATGTAAACCTAGGAAAATTTTACTGGAGTAAAAGTAATATATGTAAACATAAACAAATATGGTGCACGTAACACATGAACTTCACATACCTGAGTTGATAAAATAATTTTAAGAACTACTAAAGAAACTTATTATATTGTTTATATTGTTAATATATTGTTTATATTGTTATTGTTGTTATTATATTGTTATAAATTTATTTATTTATATTGTTATTAAATTTATTTATTTATATTGTTTTTTAATTTATTTATTTATATTGTAATCTATACTAATATTATAAAGCTGAAGAGTTTGTTTGTTTGTTTGTTTGAACGCGCTAATCTCAGGAACTACTGGTTCGAATTGAAAAATTCTTTTTGTGTTGGATAGTCCATTTATTGAGGAAGGCTATAGGCTATATAACATCACGCTGCGACCAATAGGAGTGAAGAATCAGAGAAAAATTTGGGGAAAATTAGAGGAAAAAATACCTTGCATCCCAATGATTCCAAATGATTTACCTTTTAATTTTAAAATAATCCAATTTCCCGTTAATTTATCTTTTGATGTAACAATTAATAAATCACAGGTGTAAACATTTAAACACGTAGAAATCGATTTACGTCAAGATCGGGTTGCGGAGCAAATCAGTATTCTTCTGCTACAAGAAAATAAAACTAAAAATTTCATTTACGCGGAAGTACTTTAAAATATATTCTTTTAAAAACTTCTTAATAGCGATCATAATAACAGAAATTGAAGCAGACTAAGTCACTTCAGAATATGTCAAAGAAGAGGTGACGTGTACCGAGAAAGGATTAAATCTGGTTGACATAATTCCGGTTCTGGAAAACGCCGATGATTTGGTACTGTCAGGGGAAGACACGGAAACTAATAAAATAAAAACCGGTAAAAAAAATAGGACTCCAAATAATTACCGATAAGAAAAAATATATGATTAGTAGCAGTGATGGTGGCGATCTTAGTGATCTTGATATATCAGGACATACTTTTGAACACGTAGAGGAATTTAAGTATTTAGGCTCAATGATAACGAGAAAAAATCAAGTCCGGGAGAAAATAAAGTCCCGGTTATAGGCGGGAAATGCGTGATATTATTCAGTTGCGAAATTACTTAGCTCGCGGCTTCTGTCTAAAAACTTAAAGGTTAGAATTTATAAAACTATTATTCTTCCGACGGTTCATTACGGATGTGAAACGTGGCCGCTTACTTTGAAGGATGAACAACGGCTTAAGGTTTTCGAAAATAAGCGTAACTGCGTAAAATATTTAGTCCGAAGAGAGATGAGGCCACTGGGGAGTTTAGAAGGATGCACAACGCGGAATTGCGGAACTTGTATCCTGTGAATATAATTGAGTTTGAATTATTCGAGTATAATAATCAGAACTATTATTTTAATCATATGTAGGACTTTTATTAGCTATATGCCTATATTTATAAAATATATTAATCAATTTTCAGGTCTTCGCAGTACCTCAAAAATGACTATGGTTGTGAAGCTAAAATTTTTCCTGGAGGTTCGCCTTAGTGTCTAGATGTGCAATAAGGCTGGGTTTGAAAATCTTCAACTTACAAGTGGTTGAAATTGTAAATTTGACAGGAAGAAGTCTAGATCGGGCTTTAAAAAATAACAAAGAGTAGCAGATAGTTGATATTTATTATAGCTTCTTTTACTATAAACGCACATAAATTAATACGAAATGCAATATTCGCTAGCAAATCTGCGGTTCACAGCTAGTAAATAATATATAAATGTAAACCTAGGAAAATTTTACTAGAGTAAAAGTAATATCTGTAATATATATAACATAAAAAAATATGGTGCGCGTAACACATGACCTTCACGTACCTCAGTTGATAAAATAATTTTAAGAAAGTTATAATTAAATAAGATTAAAACATTACATCGAGTTTCAATAGAAATTATTATGTGCAACAATCAGTTATTGACTCCCTATTACCTTCTACAACTATGCATGTAAGGTAACATTTTTGTTTTCAAATAGTTAATATTCCAACGATATATTAAACACCTACATTGTTATTCGGCATTTAAGCTCTGTCAGACTATTTAAATCAGAAAACATTACATGATATTAAAGCCCATTAAATTTAACAAGACATAACGATTTAAATCAAAATCGTTGGAGACGTTTTGGAGAAAATCGTAAAAAGGTGCAAAATGTAAAGCCTAAAGTCACTCTTCTGGTTTACTAATTTTGATGAAAAAGTTTCTGTAACATCTCGAGCGTATAATTGTTTTAAATATGAAATTTCAGTTTTATAGGACTTCGTTTTCGCGTTGGAGTTGCCATACACACACAGATATAGTGAGTTTAATCAAAATCGTAAAACGTGCAAAATGAATGGTATAAAGTGTTTCTTCTGGTTCGCTAGTATGTTTGAAAAAGTTGTTGAAATATCTAAGGCATACGAGTATAAGCTTCTAAATTATAAAATTTTAGTCATTTAGACTTTGGAAGCCTCAAAACGTATATTTCCGGTGATAGCTTTTTCAAGATTGATATACATTCCCTTACAATACATTTCATACATAAGTTTTTTTTTGTTTTTTTTAAACATATTTATTGATATCTACAACTGTATTTAAAAAAAAAAATACATCAAGTAAATGTGATGGTAACATAGAAAACTGTCATGAAATACATGTAGAGACACTACCCAGTGGCAGCACTCTAAAAATATTCTAAACTAGAAGGTCTCGTGGCCATCTTCTTTTCAGACGCCTCGGAGGATTATCAGGGTTCGATGAGGAAGCAAGGGTTGAAACTAATGAATTGTAGTGGGAATGGAGTTTGTCATGGAAGGAAGGGTACCTGGTTCGGGCTAAGTCAGCGACATATGGAATATTAAGGTCTTGATGGATGAGTTTATTTGTGACGAAATAAAGAGCATTGAGGATTTTACATAATTTTATATATAAATAAGTCTTTTATAATTAAGAGGAAGGTTGGAGCGTTTGTCCAGTAAGTGTTGAAGTAGTCGATAACGTCGGGCAGTTTCTTGTCGTTTCAGTCTTGTATGGGGATTCCAAGTTAAACGTTTATCAAGGTGGATTCCTTGGTCATACATAAGTTGAAGTAAAAATATTACCTTATAACCTTTTTATATGATGAAATAAATGGCATTGACAAAGAACACATAAAATCGGCATAACCAAGGATTTATATATTTTATTTAAAAATCTTAGGGTAACCACAATGTTGGGTATAGTAGGATGTTATGCCAGCCACTGCACCGCAGGTGACCTCATAAATGAAATTAAATATTGTAATTTCTTTCTTATGAAGCGCGTATTATAATTTTCAATTTTTGACGACATTCGTTCTGAACTAGACATTATCGATTTATTACAATTAGGCCTTTGATGTTGGGTCTTGGAGTGAGAATTAATTCAGTGGGCCGCGGTATCTGTTTTTAAATCGTGCTTTTCTAGAATTCCCAGCGACTGTTCCAAACTCGCAAACTCCCTTCTGGAATGTTGAGCTCTGAAAAAGTCAACATTGAGCCCGTCACTCTGTATTTTGACGGCCAGTCGAGAGGAAACCGTTTCCGATTCAGAATAACAACGAGAAATTCCTTCGTTTTGTTTAAATTTCCTCCTTTTTCTTTTTTATTTTTTTCAAGTCCTAGAATCCGCTTGTTTGATTATTTATATATTTTTTAAATGTATATATTCAAAATCGATGTTATTTCATTGTTATGAAAAAAAAAATAAAAAACGCTGCAAAATATCAAAAAATGGTCTATTTTTTTCCAAATAATTATATCTCGGTATAACAATTTATTTTTAGGCAATTAACTTATTTTTATGGAAATAAATTAATTAAAGAACTTGAGAAAGACGAACCAGGTATACTGTCAAATTATATTCAAGGAAATCGGTCAATTTTTTTTTTTTTTTTTTTTTTTTTTGTTAGGAATTTAATTCTCAATTAGCACTAACGAGAAGCATTTGGATAGACGAATTTTTTCTTATTCATTATTTAGGATCTACGTGTCTTGAAAAACAAGATGTTAGTAATTCTTTTTTTTATTCGTTAACCAAAAAGGTTTTTTATTGAAAAAATAAATCGAAGTACTGAAACTACTCTACCAGGTTTGTTTTAAACCCTCAAAACAAAACATTAAACAGATACTGAATATATCCACATACTTATTCCAAGCCATATGATCGTCTCACAAGATCTAGAAAAAAATGTTTACCAACAAAAACTTCAGTCTTTTAAATCAAAAATTATTTTATTATATTTTATTGAGATTTACAACTGTATACTACAATACATCAAGTAAATATGCTGATAAAAGATATGTACATGAAAAACGTGAAGAGAAACTGCCCATTGGCAACACTCTAGTAATCAATCTAAACAAGAAGGTCTCGAGGAAAGAATGTAGTGCGGAGTACGGAATTTTAAATATATGTGAGGAATAGAATGGCTTTTCTAGGAAGTTGCTTAAGGATGTGGGCAGTGATTAGATCGTGTCCAGGAGCTTGTGTGAATTTGTGGATTAAGTTCAAAATTTCTGAAGGACAAAATGCCTTAGGAGGAAGGGCCAACTGGAGTGGGATATCCGGTCGCGGAATGTTTTAAGAAGATGCTGAGCCAATATTTGGGATTTCTCTTCATCAGATCAACATTTTTCAGCAAGTTTTGAATTGTCTCATTTCCGATTTTAATTTGTTAGTCAATTTAGTGTAGAATGTTTTGTCTGCTAGGTACCTAGTCCTATGCCACTTCGATCTTGCTCTACGTTTTTCCCTTAATAAGATGCGAATGTGCTTTGGCAGTTTAGTTTGTTTAGGGTTGTTAATGTTGGTGTTGTTGTTTGTACTGTTGTCGAATATACTGTTGCTTATTGATTCTGTAAGTTTTCCTACGGCACTGTCAATATCTAAGTCAATATACAAGTGGAATTGTCAAGTTCGATTTTTTTTCCAAGTCTGTCCGAAAGCCGTCCCAGTCCACTCGTCCAAAGATTAAAATCAAAATTTTAGTATTCATATATACAGCTCTATGGTTCGTAAACAACAAAACCCTACATTCTGACTAATAACAACCAATAATATATTAAAACATATGAAGTATTTATTAGCGTTTTGAAAGTAAAGTTAAAGGACATAAAAACAGACTGATAAATGATTCAGGGTCAAATCAGCAACATATGGAACATTAATGTCTTTATGAGTGAGTTAAATCGTGACAAACTAAGAAACGCTGAGGATTTTGGATTGTAAGGATTAGATACGAGAAGAGTTTGATAGTTTAGTAGAGCCCCAAAGCTCAACTCCGTAAGTCCATATAGGCCTAATGATTGTCATGTAAATGTGTCTTTTATAGTTAAGTGAAAGGTTAGAGCGTCTGTCTTGTAAGTGTTGGAGTAGCCGAAATCGCCGAGGAGTTTCTTGTCGTTTCAGTCTTGTATGCCATATAAGACGTTTGTCAAGCAGGAGGCCTAAATAGCAGATCTGTTCAAAGGGACAAGCGGAATATCATTAAAGGACAGTGTAGGTCAACTATTTTTGTGTCAACTAGTTTTTTTTTAAATATCTTTATTGTTATTTACAACTGTATGATAAAATACATTTAGTAAATTTGATGCAAGATATACTGTCATGATTCACGTGTAGGGATACCACCCATTGGCAGCTCCACAAAGACTATGCTAAACTAGAAAGTCTCGAGGCCGTCTTCTTTTCAGACGCCTCGGAGGATCATCAGGGATCGTAGAGGAAGCAAGGATTGAAACTAGTGGGTTAGAGTGAAAATTGAGTTTCTCGTGAAATGAGTGTTACCTGGTTCGAGCCAGGTCAGCAACATAGGGAACATTAAGGTCTTTATGGATGATTTTATTTGTGACAAAATTAGGAGCATTGAGGATTTTCCGAAGGATTTTTGATTGGAGGGATTGGAGACGAGAAGAATTTGATGGTTTGGTTGAGTCCCAAATCTCTACTCCGTAAGTCCATATCGGTCTTATGATAGTCATGTATATGAGCCTTTTGTACTTAAGTGGAAGGTTTGATCGTTTGTCCAGTAAGTGCTGAAGTAGTCGAAAACGTCGGGCCGTTTCTTGTCGTTTCAGTCTTGTATGAGGGTTCCAAGTAAGACGTTTGTCCAGGTGCAGTCCTAGGTATCGGTTCTGTTCAACTGAGACAAGGGGAGTGTTATTGAAGGATACTGTTAGGCAAGATGTCATAAGTTTACGAGGAAGGGTAAAGGTAATTTGATGGGATATATTGGAATTGATTTTGATTCTCCAATTCTGAAACCATACCTCAAGGTCTCTGATGTGGGATTGGAGAGTTTGAGAGACAATTTTAGGATCTTTATTAACTGATAACACGCGAGTGTATCCTAGAGGAATTCGATGATTTTGTAGAGCCCCATACCTTTACTCACTTAGTTCATACCAGCTTAGTGATAGTCATGTAGATGGGTCTTTTGTAGTTAAGAGTAACCGTTTGTCTAGTAAGTGTTGAAGTAGTCGAAAACGGTGAGAAGTGTTTTGAGAATGGCCGTAGTACTAAATTAGATACAAACTTAATCCCTTTAAGAAAAAACTGTAATTTTCAAAGGACTTGAGTATTTATTAGATGATTTAAGATGGCGGATTAAACGTCAATTAAATAAATGATTAGAATGAAATTTTGTCGAAATATCTATTTCGTAAAAGTTGTCCAAAAGGTACTACATCTATTCTAGGAATTTTTACAGGTAGGGCAAAATTGCACATTACTATATTATTAAACTAGCTAAGTTGATTCTTTTCGCACTAAAATATAGAATTGTTTTTTTGTTTTTTTTACTAAATTATTGAAATCATATTAAAGATATAAAATGAATTATTTTAGTATGATTTAGAAGGACACTAAATTTTTAATTCAGTATTTTTAGAAAATATATAATAATATAATAATAATAATAATGTTTATTAATATAATACATTTTTTTTTCTATAAATACAAAATAAAAACATTCTTGCTTTGGATTACTCCGTCAGCAGAGTTGCAAATATTATAAATTGAAATAAAGAATACATATCACATATCAAACTAATAAACAGATCAGTAAAGAAAATACCAATTATAAACGTAAATTTTAATAAACTATAGGAATTACTTATTTAAATATCGAAAGTAAAATGTTTCAACAAAATGTCCTTCTTTTTCTTTTCTTTTTTTTTTTCCTTCTTAATTATAATTAAATTCTTGAAATAAAAAAGCTCTATAACGTAACGCTTCTCTTAAAAATTTTACTAGGACAGTCCAGTTAGAGCCGTTTAAAAGATTAATGACTTCACTATCTGTTAACGTTGCACTACTCAAAAATTTGATTCTATATGGTTTTACTATAGGGCAGATGGCAATTAGGTGCTTAACATTTTCAACTTCTTTTAAATTACAAAGAGGGCATAGTTGACATATATCAGTTCTGAACGGTTTATAATTTAAATTTAATAATTCTGCGCGGCTTTTTAGTATTAATTTTGCATCAATAAATGGCATAGAATATATATAACCCCTGCTTGAATTATAATTTAATTTAGGATATTTTTAGAAAATATATGTATTTTTAAATTACTTTTTTAAAGGAGTTGAGTGTTCATTAGATAACATCGAATAGAAAAACTAAATGATGAGAATACAAATATGTAAAAAAAAAATATACATTAAGAAATGTCCATTAGTTCTATTTGTAAATCAACATCTCAATTCTTCTATTATTCTTAATAATAATATTTTAAGATCACCTGTTGTGTAGTGACTAGCGAACAGCCTTCTATGCCCAAGGTCGCGTGTTCTAATCCGTCGGAAGGCCCTAGGATTTTTTTTTTAAAATTTATTTATTCGTATATATTACAATTTGTCACTATGTACAATAATCATATTGCTATTAGGAGTTTTTAAACGTAGTAAAAATGTCTTGGTTACGCTGTTCATCGGAGGGGACGTACTCGTTAAAGATCACATCTTAATTAAACCTGGATGGAAGAATTTAGGCTTCCCACTGTAGCATCGTCCAGTTAGCCACAGCAGCATAAAGTGACGTTAAATAAATAAACTAAACTTAATTTATACAATTATAGAATTTAATATAAAAGCATATTATTTTTCTAGGACACTATATAATTTCGTTGAGGTATAGTCGACTGTAGAAACTATTATAGATGGAATAGTCAGGAATCAGTCATTTTTTAAAAGTTTTTAATTTTGCCATGTCCACTGTTTGTTTGCGAGTTTATGCTTGGACATGGCTCAGTAATGCCCTGATGATGGCTCACAAGCTTGAGCCGAAACGTTGGCAAAATTAAAAACTTTTCAAAAAATGACTGATTCCTGACTATTCCATCTATAATATATAATTTCGTCTTTTATAATATGTATTATCCTAGGTAATTTATTAGGACATCTCGACAAATGCCTCGAAAATGTTTTCGAACTCTATTCTTGAGGATAAGCTAATTTGATTGGACAAAGGAAACACTATCCTGTTTGTAAAGACGCTGCCTTCAGCGTAAGGAATATAGGATAGGTATCTACCTAAGCAATTTCAGCATATTAGCTCGTCCACGATATTTTGCAAACATTAGCTCATTGGTTATTTTTAACGTCCTAAAAGCAATTTTCATCATCTGGTGCGATCAACTCATCATATTTACTTACCGCCATTTGTTATAGCATTTCCAAGTCAATTGTAACCTTTTCCAAGTCAAATGTAACTTTTTCCAAGTCAAATGTAACTTTTTCCAAGTCAAATGTAACCCTTTCCATTTCAAATGTCACCTTTTCCAAGTCAAATGTCACCTTTTCCATTTCAAATGTTACCTTTTCCAAGTCAAATGTCACCTTTTTCTTCACTTCTAGCCTTAAATATTCCGTTTTATTTATTTATTTATTGAAAAATAATTAGTTTAATTAACATTATGACTTTTTTAATAATTTTGGCATATAATAATTGATATTTTTTTTGGGTCTCTTAGATATTTGATATGAAGTTCTGTTTTTTACTAGCTAATATTTAAAAAAAATAATTATCGTCTATTTAGTTTTAAGATAGTTGTTGATTTTGATTTTTTTGAGAGGAGGGGTAGTTTTTTGGAATAATTAATGTGTTTTCGAGTATTATAATTAAATTTTTCGAGCTGTATTTTTTATCGCTCGCGTGCATTTTAACTCGCATTAAATTTTAATGTTTTTTATTGATATAGGGATTAATTAATGTGCTTTCGGGTGATTATGATTACGTTTTTTGAGCTGTATCTTTTATCGGTCATGCGTATTTCAACTCATATTTACTTTTAATGTTTTTTATTGATATAGGGATTAATTATTTTGCTTTCGGGTGGTTATGATAAGGTTTTTCGAGCTGTATTTTTTTCGCTCGCGCTTATTTTATCTAAAATTTACTTTTTATGTGTTTTATTGATATATGGATTAATTAATGTGCTTTCGGGTGGTTATGATTACGTTTTTCGAGCTGTATTTTTTATCGCTCATGCGTATTTCAACTCGCATTTACTTTTAATGTTTTTTATTGATATAGGGATTAATTATTTTGCTTTCGGGTGGTTATGATTACGTTTTTCGAGTTGTATTTTTTTCGCTCGCGCTTATTTTAACTAAAATTTACTTTTTATGTGTTTTATTGATATAGGGATTAATTAATGTGCTTTCGGGTGGTTATGATTACGTTTTTCGATCTGTATTTTTTATGGCTCATGCGTATTTCAACTCGCATTTACTTTTAATGTTTTTTATTGATATAGGGATTACTTAATGTTCTTTCGGGTGGTTATGATTACGTTTTTCGAGCTGTATTTTTTATCGCTCTCGCTTATTTTAACTAAAATTTAATTTTATGTTTCATATTGATATAGGTGTTAAAAATTGTGTTTTCGGGTCCTATAATTATGTTTTTTTAGTTTTATTTATTTATCGCTCCCGCGCATTTTAACTCGAATTTACTTTTAATGTTTTTTATATATAGAGACATAATTAATGTGCTTTTGGGTGGTTATGATTACGTTTTTGAGCTGTATCTTTTATCGCTTATGCGTATTTCAATTCGGATTTACTTTTGATATTTTTTATTGTTATAGACGTTTGTAATTATCTTTTCGGGTCTTGTGATTACGTTTTTTAAGCTGTTTTTATTGTCGCTTGCTCTCATTTCAACTTGCATTTGCAGTGGTCTTTCTTTGTTTTTGTTTTAGGGGATTCTCATAACGTGTTTTGAACTTTATTCTTTTATGCGCTTGGGAATTTCTACAAACCGTAGGTAATATGTTATAATATGATGTAAAAATTATTTATTATATTTATTTTATAATTAAGTGTTTTTGCAGGATCTGATTACATTTTTGATTTGGACGTTACATCGCGATTGCGTATTCTTCTAGATCACTTTTCATTTAAGTTAAAATGTGCACTAGCTATAAATAAATGTCATAAACTCTATTAGTATTCCCGAAAACACTATAAACGATCCCTCTATCGAATATTTATGAAATAGAAAGAGTAACTTAAAATGAGTAACAATTTTCAACACCTATATCAATATGAAACATAAAAAGTAAATTTTAGTTAAAATAAGCGAGAGCGATAAAAAATACAGCTCGAAAAACCTTATCATAACCACCCGAAAGCAAAATAATTAATCCCTATATCAATAAAAAACATTAAAAGTAAATATGAGTTGAAATACGCATGACCGATAAAAAATACAGCCCGAAAAACGTAATCATAACCACCCGAAAGAACATTAAGTAATCCCTATATCAATAAAAAACATTAAAAATAAATGCGAGTTGAAATACGCATGAGCGATAAAAAATACAGATCGAAAAACGTAATCATAACCACCCGAAAGAACATTAATTAATCCCTATACCAATAAAACACATAAAAAGTAAATTTTAGTTAAAATAAGCGAGAGCGATAAAAAATACAGCTCGAAAAACCTTATCATAACCACCCGAAAGCAAAATAATTAATCCCTATATCAATAAAAAACATTAAAAGTAAATATGAGTTGAAATACGCATGACCGATAAAAAATACAGCCCGAAAAACGTAATCATAACCACCCGAAAGAACATTAAGTAATCCCTATATCAATAAAAAACATTAAAAGTAAATGCGAGTTGAAATACGCATGAGCGATAAAAAATACAGATCGAAAAACGTAATCATAACCACCCGAAAGCACATTAATTAATCCATATATCAATAAAACACATAAAAAGTAAATTTTAGATAAAATAAGCGCGAGCGAAAAAAATACAGCTCGAAAAACCTTATCATAACCACCCGAAAGCAAAATAATTAATCCCTATATCAATAAAAAACATTAAAAGTAAATATGAGTTGAAATACGCATGACCGATAAAAGATACAGCTCAAAAAACGTAATCATAACCACCCGAAAGCACATTAATTAATCCCTATATCAATAAAAAACATTAAAATTTAATGCGAGTTAAAATGCACGCGAGCGAAAAAAATACAGCTCGAAAAACCTTATCATAACCACCCGAAAGCAAAATAATTTAATTATAATACTCGAAAACACATTAATTATTCCAAAAAACTACCCCTCCTCTCAAAAAAATCAAAATCAACAACTATCTTAAAACTAAATAGACGATAATTATTTTTTTTAAATATTAGCTAGTAAAAAACAGAACTTGATATCAAATATCTAAGAGACCCAAAAAAAATATCAATTATTATATGCCAAAATTATTAAAAAAGTCATAATGTTAATTAAACTAATTATTTTTCAATAAATAAATAAATAAAACGGAATATTTAAGGCTAGAAGTGAAGAAAAAGGTGACATTTGACTTGGAAAAGGTAACATTTGAAATGGAAAAGGTGACATTTGACTTGGAAAAGGTGACATTTGAAATGGAAAGGGTTACATTTGACTTGGAAAAGGTTACATTTGACTTGGAAAAGGTTACATTTGACTTGGAAAAGGTTACATTTGACTTGGAAAAGGTTACATTTGACTTGGAAAAGGTTACATTTGACTTGGAAAAAGTTACATTTGACTTGGAAATGCTATATATTAAGTTTTAAATAAACAAACTAACGTTTAAAAAATAACAGAAATTTTATTGTTTCGATGAAAATATTGATTTTAGATTAAATAATATATATTAAAAAAATTATTGCGATATATTACAATTTGTTTCGATATGAACAATAATAATAATAACTTTTATTATACAACCTTATACAACTTTTTATATAAAATAATATTTTTTGTAAGATCTTTAGGATTCCAGCGGCATACTATAGATTTATATTAATATTTATCCATTTTCTCATTAATCCTAACGGATAGAAATGATCAATAATTTTTAATGAACAAAATCAAAGATACTTTAGAGGTAGGAATTTTTTTTGTTTTAGCAATTAATCTAAAAATTTCAATTTAAATATAAATATTTACACACATGAAATTAATGAATATTTAATTTTAAATCAATCGTTTTCGAGAAAATCCCAAACAGGAGTGACATTTTTATAGATGTACTCATAAAATAACCTTACTTTATCGATAGTATGTTTACTGTTATACAATAACGTGTAATTTAATTTTTACTTTCACTTACTATATATAGCAAGGGAAAGTATTGCGATCGTAAAAATTTTCGAATTCCAGTTTTCAACGGAAATACACATTTTAGGGTCCCCTGAGTCCAAATAACCAAGTCCCCGCAAAAAGGTCTGTGTGTTTGTGTGTGTGTGGTAACTCCCAGGCGGAAACGGTAAGTCCTATGAAACTGAAATTGTATATTTAAGACAAATCTACGCCCTAGAGGTTACAGCAACTTTTTTTATTAAAATCGGCTAACTAGAAAAGTTACTTTATACCATGCATTTTGCACCTTTTTTCTATTTTCTCGAAAACGGTTCCGACGATTTTGATTAAACTCGCTATATGGATGTGAAATATAATGGGCTTTAATATAATTTAGGTTTCATTCTGATTATAATGGTCTGGCAGGGCTTAAACGCCGATATTTTAAATTTTCTTCCCCTAAAGTATCTTTAATTTTGTAGATTCAATAAAAATAACTATATTATCTTGTTACTACTGATGAAAAACAGGTAAATATATAAATTGAATGAATTCGATAAATAACTAAAGGAGAAAACAGAAAAAATATTTTTTTAATGCAATTTTTCGTTTTTGAACATAAGAACAGTAATATAGATGTATAATATACCGTTGTATAGCTAAAGATTTTAGAAAAAATGTTATCTAATTTACGGAATCGTAAACGGTAATGGAGAGTGGCAAGAAGCCGATAAAACAAACTGATTATTTTAGATAATAATATAATAATTTTTTTAATGAAACACATGTTTCTATTAATTTATTCTTTAATACTTTCACGTATTTTTATCTCTAACTGTATTTGAAAATTCTTTGATTGATTTTTAAAACGGAGTAAGTGAAAGTCGTGTGTTGCGCGCACCAGATTTTTAAGTTTCTTTTAAACTGATTTTAAGAATTTGAAAAGATTAATTAAATTACACTTTTTCTACAACATTTAACATACGATAACACACAAAGTCACCAGCTGGAAATTACATATATTAAA